>JAWNLE010001468.1:0-90593 GCA_035041375.1 Drosophila conformis | reverse complement strand
AATGTTTGTTTCGACAGAGGTTCCGCTTAGCGTTCTGGATTTCACTGACTGTCCGACAGAGGTTCCGCTTAGCGTATTGGATCTCGCTCAACTCTCCGCTGTGTGTTGCGGCGCTCCTTTTATAGGCCGGGTCGTGGCCTTTTGTGGGGAATGTACCAGAAATCACGCCACCGAGGCGATCGCGTGATTTCTAATTTAATTTCTAATGTAATTTTCCACTGCCATCTGCTGGCGCCAGCCCATGTCTGCCGTTAGTGTGAGTATGGATGGAGATATTGCACTCGCAATACTCCTCACACATAACGGCACATGTCCTGGTGGACATGTGTGTCAGACACGCTCATATGGCTGACAACCTGCGCACGAAAGAGAGAGGACGAAAGACTTCGGTCTGATGTGCAGCTGCTGTGAGGGGCGCATATAGCACTCATAAATATATAAACCTATATATTTATTTGCCGTTGCTATATGACTCCTCACAAGGTATTGTTAGTTTTTGTATGTTCTCTTATGCAAGTTGATATTTTTATATTTAACAATTCTTGTGAATCAATATTTAATTAAATTTGTTTATACTTATTTTTCTTTATCTTTTTGAATTTGGTTTTATAACGTATGATTGATGGATTTGTTATTTTTGATTTGATAAGTGGCATTTCTCTATAGTTTGAATCTACTTCGTAAGTTTTTCTTTTGTCGGTTAGCTTATTGATCTTTTTAATTTTATTTAACTGGGTACTGTATGCTGTATGTATATATTTTGTTAGTGGTGGGTCCTTATATTCTTCTTCCTTATTTTCGTTTTCATATTATTTTTCCTTATTTTCATTTTCATATTCTTTTTCCTTAATTTCGTTTTCATATTCTTCTACCTTATTTTTGTTTTCATATTCTTTTTCTTTAATTTCGTTATTATATTCTTCTACTTTATTTTCATTCTCATATTTGTTTAGAGCAGTGCGCCTTTTTCACGCTCACCTATGTTCGAATTGAGTTTTATTAATTTTGCGTGATTTCTTTGGTTATACAATTTTCACTCTATTTGCGTATATTATAAATGTATTTTATTCTATTGACGTGTATAGGTTTTATTCACAGTGGAGTGTTTTTTATGTGTTTGTTGAATTACATGGTTTAATTATTTGATTTAAAGCGATGCGTTAGGTATCGTATGAATGTTTGTATGTTAGATTTGATGCGCGTGCTTCGCTTGCCCATGCACAGCCGACGAGTGCTAAATCGAGAGTGAGAGATGAACTTGCAAGGTGAAGGCAAAGGAATGCAAATACAAAGATTAGCGATGGGCAAGCAATGACGTTACGAAGCTACGTTACTTATCGATACTTATAATTAATTGGTTGTTGGCTGCTGCTGCCTCCGAAATGTGTGGATGACGATGAGGCAATTGACATCGGCACACCCGTCGTCTTGGACACCAGCATGGTGGAGGAACATGATGTGGATGACGCTGGCCAGCGCTGAGCTAAGCGTGCCCGTTGAGTGTATGATTGGCGTATGGAGTTCCAATCAGGAAATGCCCAGGAGTGAGAACTTCTAGATCGCTTGCGTTTTCTGAAATAGGACAAAGAGGTCGTGAGTTCAACATTGCAGAAATTTCGCATACAGGAGTACGAAGCTCGTGAAATGTGAGAAGCGATTTTCCAACGTCGCGATAGAAGTGGTGTTGGTTTGTTGTATGCAGCCAAATGATGTGTCCGGCTGAGATGATGCTGATGAGCGCTCGCTGGCAGATGTTGCAGCATGTTGTTGCTGCTGTCGTTGCCAGCGCCCGGCGACAATGTAGCGCCCGATGGGGAAGAGGAGGAGCCGCCCACAATAGTTGTTTGTTGGGTGCTACTTTTGCGCACCAACTCCTTCCAGCCATCGACTTCGCTCCGCTTGGTGGCTTGTGTTGCGCCAGCCGCTGAGCTGGTGATTGATTTATGTGTGTTGTCCGCCGCGTCCTTGCGTGTGGCAATGTTGGTAACAGATTCATTGCTACCCGCCTGCAGTTTGCTACTGCTGCTGCTTGCTGAACCGGCAGTTTGTGGCTGGGTGCTGTTGCTGCTGCCGCCGCATGGGTTTTTAGTTGATTTCTTGCTGCTGCTGGAGGGTAAAGTGGCCATTGCAGCCAACTGTTGTTGTTCCTCCTTTTTGGCGGCTCCTTGACCTGCTGACGAATTTCAGCAACTTCTTCAATAGTGTCCGAATGCTTGATCGGAGCAGCTAGAGATGAGTGGTTAGGAATAGCACAGCCTCCAGAAACTATCCAGCCTAATTTGGTCTTCTGAAGCGTGGGTAAATGATTTGCCAGACGAATTTGCCCAACGCAAAGCAAGTCGAACAATATGCCAGTACTGACTCTCGATTTAGCACTTGACACTGGTCGACTTGAACTGCGACCCACTGTAGGTTTGAATGTATGTTGTTCGCGAAATAACGGACGAACGAAATGCAAACGAAATTAACGACAAGTACCGGTTGACCGCTGATTGACCGCTGCGTTAACGAAAGTTCTTGCACAGCGCAACTAATGATTTGTTGGCCGATTTACAGTTAAGTGGTCAACTGTACCATTTACAAGCATATGCGAATGCAAGAATGAGAGCGGGCAAACGGAGACGAAAAAAAGAGTACACGCGCGTAATGAAAACGAGAGCGAAAATGTGCGCATGTGTGTATGTGTGCGATCGAATTATGCAGAAGACGCTTAGATTTATTATTAACCCAATTGTTAATCACCTTTCACTTGCACTTCAAATGAGATCGAAACTGTATGTATGTATGTATGTGTGTGCGAGCGTGTTTGTTGGTCTTTGCATCGAATTATGCAGAAGACGCTTATATTTATTATTAACCCAATTGTTAATCATCTTTCACTTGCACTTCAAATGAGAGCGAAACTGCATGTATGTATGCGTGTGTGCGTGCGAGCGTGTTTCTTGGTCTTTGCATCGAATTATGCAGAAGACGCTTAGATTGATTATTAAGCACGATAGTTAATAACCTTTCACTTGCACTTCAAATGACACAACACATGACAGAAATTAAAACAAAAATCACGTCGGGGTCACCAAATATTTAGAGGAGTGCGCCTTTTTCACGCTCACCTATGTTCGAATTGAGTTTTATTAATTTTGCGTGATTTCTTTGGTTATACAATTTTCACTCTATTTGCGTATATTATAAATGTATTTTATTCTATTGACATGTATAGGTTTTTTTTTACAGTGGAGTGTGTTTTATGTGTTTGTTGAATTACATGGTTTAATATATTTGATTTAATGCGATGCACGTGTTGCGTTTAGGAGTTAGTTGTTGATGCGCGCGTTTCGTTTGCCCATGCACAACCGACGAGTGCTAAATCGAGAGCGAGAGATGAACTTGCATGTGCAAGGTGAAGACAAAAGAATGCAAAGACAAAGATTAGCGTTGGGCAAGCAATGACGTTACGAAGCTACGTTACTTATCGATACTTATAATTAATTGGTGGTTGGCTGCTGCTGCCTCCGACAACGGGTAATCCGAATAATACATAAACAAAAAAAAAAAAAAATACACAAACAAACACATAAAAATAAAGAGAAAACCAAATGAAGATTTAGTAAGGATCACTGGGGAAACAGGGAAGGGAACCATTAATACTCCAAAAATCCGTCTTCCCCAGCACAGACAACACTAACGGCGGAGAGCCGATGAACGAGGGTGGAGAGGAGCATGGCCAGTCATCGGGCGATAACGACGACACCATGCTCCCCATTCCTCGGGTTGACGAAGCCATCGTCATCTCTACACATCAACACAAGCGCCGCCGTCGGGACAGTGGGAGTCTTCCACTGCCGAAGAAAGAGGGGAGTGTGAGGAGCCATATAGCGACGACAAATAAATATATAGGTCTATATATTTATGTGTGCTATATGCGCCCCTCACAGTAACTGCACATCAGACCGAAGTCAGACATGGGCCGGCGCCAGCAGATGGCAGTGGAAAATTACCAGAAATCACACCACCGAGGCGATCGCGTGATTTCTGGTACAGTCCCGACAAAAGGCCACGAACCGGCCTATATAAAGAGCACCGAAACACACTGGAGGGTGTCTGTGAAATCCAAGACGCGAAGCGAAATCTCTGTCGAACAACAGAGCAAATTCAATTCCATTCCAAGTGAGAAGGGAAACGATGCCCAATAATTTAAGATCAGAATTCGTAAGCGGGAGCTACGAATAAGATCTACGCGAGTGCGATAAAGAAACCAACAGCTAGTAATGTCTTTCTAATACAGGACACTGAGGTCCTTAAAACGTTCAAGTAGTGGATCCTTGCTACATTTAGGTTGTGCTACGAGGCGAGGCCTAGACAGTTACAAGCCAAGCGGGCGATAACCTGCCTCAATTTTGACAGTATACGTGCGAAATCCATTTGGTCAAACGGGGTGCCGTATGATAAGCTGTCGAACCAGCGCGAAGCCGCGGACTGGCGTAACTGGTGTACGGGGTGCCTAGAACCAACCAACTTGACCGAACAGGACCACTCACTGAAACGAGCCAAGGCCTCAGTAAATTGCCGAAGGAACAAACTCAAACATTAGGCAAAATATTCAGTGTGATTAATTAATGCCAAATAAACCATATTTTTCTATAATAATATATAAAACGTGTTGTCAATTGTCACTTCGCGACCAATTCTATAAATTTGTTGCGCGAACTCACAGCTCGACTGAGCGTTAGCCCGGCAAAGCCAACGAGGTTCGTTACACCTCATAGAGATCCCGAGGCATGCGAGACATAATATCCGATTCTGCTCTCTAGTATGCAAGAGAAATTGCTGGCAACATATCAGTACCGATGTCAATGCACAGGATAGCGATGGTGCCTAGAGCTAGTGGAATGTCAAACATCATAAAAAACAAAAAAGGTGTAATCTCTGTAATCTGTAAATAAGCTATGGACTTTTTTAAGTTATCAAATATTAGACGACCTTCTTCAATAGCTATTATAATTGAGGCGAAATTGTCATCAAGTAAAATCATATCGGCAGCCTGCTTATAAACTTCTGATCCTGTAATTCCCATAGCTACCCCAATGTCAGCACGTTTCAGTGCCGGTGAGTCGTTGACACCATCACCTGTTACTATCACCGCGTCTTTGACAGGCTTCTTCAATGATTAATTTTTGCTGCGGCGAAGTGCGCGCGAACACTATTTTGTTATGATAGTAAATAACTGCATCAAGATCTTCGTCTTTCATTTCACGCAACTCTCCGCCATGTACAACAATCGCATTAGCCTGACGTGGATCTAGCTCACTGATGGAAATGTCCTCCACAGTTGGTGTCGTTATTATTCCAACACTTCGAGCAATAGCTTTTGCGGTGATTGGATGATCCCCCGTTACCATTATCACACGAACACCTGCTTTGCGACATTTAGCGACTGCATCAGGGACCCCAGCACGTGGTGGGTCAATAAGTAAAATTAACCCTACAAAAAGAAGATTTGTTAATGGAAAGTTGGGTGGCTCTGTGCTAAACACATAAGATTGCGTATATTCATTTATCGGTAGGATTAAGTCAGCAAATCCCAGTACTCGTTCACCCATTCCACCCATCTAAATATGCGTCCTCAAACTGATTTTTCATGCTTGAAGTGAGTGTCATGGTTTCGCCATTGATTATTATTTTGTTGCATCGGTCCCAAATGCGCTCTGGTGCTCCTTTCAATTCTACTATGTAAGAGGCATCACCTACATGGTACGAATGAACTGACACTTGGAACTTATCAGTTGAGTCTTGTCTTGTCTTGTCTCGTCTTGTCTTAGCTTTTGCCGTGACTAGATGTGTTTTTGCTGTGCTACGCCCTGTTTGTGCTTGTTATTCAATTTTAACACGTTTATTTAATATAATTAATTTAAAACTTAATTGTGTTTTATTTCTCCTTAAATTTTTGGTGATTACTTTGGTAATTTTGGGTGTTCTATCGGTAATTTTGGTAGAATTCACTAAAAGTTGTTATTTATGTAAACATAAAGTGCGCGGTTAACAGCTGTGTTTGGTTTTTGTTTTTTATTTTCGAGTGCGCTTGTTGTTCTCGCTCTCGTTGTTTCTCATTGAATGCAAGATCGTTTGGCTTTGTTATTGTTATAGCGGATTTTGTGTGTGCGTTATTACTCTCGCTCTCTCTTCTGTCGTGTGCTCTCGTAACTGTGTTTGCACGTGTTTTGCCTCTTTTCGTAGGTATTCATACAGCGCCAAAGCTTGTTGTTGTATCTATTTCATCTCTTGTGCGCTGTTTGTTTTCTTATTTTCTCTGGGCTGTGCCGAATCGTTGTAAAGTTTTCTCTATTTTTCGAGCATATCCATTTCTAAATTCAGTATGTCTGCGTGCTACTTAAAAAATTGCAAGTGCCAGGCTGACCCAAAGGCTGATTTCATCTGTTGTTGGTTGTGTGATAACGTGGTGCATATTAAATGTGCTGGTTTCACGCAACGGATAAAGGATTTAATCAGCAATAAGTCGGGCTTAAAGTGGTGTTGCGAGCGATGCCGCGAGACGGAGTTGGATATTCAGGGTTTTATGAGGCAAACTAGACGGGGCTTTCACAATCTCCGTCTGGCATTTAGTAAGCTCAGTGCCGATTTGGAGAGTCAATTTAATAGTGTAAAACTGTTGAGTGAGTTGTTGGTGATCCCCGCACCGCTGACACCCACTGTTGATAATGGTCAGCAGTTGATGCAGTTTAATTCTCCTGTACCGCCTGCAATCAGCCCCGAAGATCCTTATCATCCTACGCTCGATTTGATTATAGAGCTGCCAACTCTTGTGCCTCTTGTAGCATCGGATTCTACACGTAAGAATCGTTGCTTCCGTAAAGCAGATTTTATTAGACTTAACCAATTATTATTTGACACTGATTGGTCAGAACTTTACTCCTGTACTAATCTGGATAATGCTGTGTCAATATTTTATACTACCATTGACTCACATTTGGATGCTTGTGTTCCCCGTTCGAATCCTGGGAAGGCTAATAGGCCTCCCTGGTTTTCGCGGGAGTTGGTTAGGTTGAAAAATGTGAAGTCAATATACTATAAAAAGTTTAAGAGAACAAGCAATCCTTCTGATTACTCTCGCTATTTAGTTGCTAGAGCAACTTTTATTACTCATAACTCTCGTTGTTATCATAGTTACCTTCTTCGTTGTAGGCTGCAATTTGCACAAGATCCTAAGCAGTTCTATAACTTTGTGAACATGAAACGCAAATTGTCTTCTTTACCTAACTACGTTTTCTATGAAGATAGGAAAGCAAAAGATGATCAGGATGCAGCCGATCTGTTTACTGATTATTTTCAATCCACCTATTACTCTACTAACTTCACACAAAATGCACCCTATCCTTACCCTGTTCAAAGAGCTAATTGCATTTTTGGTCCTGTGATCACTTTAGAGTCACTTCTTGCCGACCTACACTCAATCAAGCCTGGGTATTCGCCTGGTCCTGATGGAGTTCCGGGATGTGTACTTAAGTACTGTTCCGAGTCTATTTGCAAACCTTTACTTAAATTATTTACCTTGTCTGTTGAAACTTGTTGTTTCCCCGCTATCTGGAAGGAATCCTTTATTATTCCTCTCCATAAAAATGGATCGAAGTCTGATATAAAAAACTATAGGGGTATTTCCAAATGGTCCACTATACCTAAGGCATTTGAGAAAATATTAACGACTCAACTGCAACACTTATGTAGTTCTATTATTTCACCATTTCAGCATGGTTTTGTGAAATGTAGGTCCACTACCACTAACATTCTTGAATTCACTTCCCTTGTGATCAAAGGATTTCAGAATAAAATGCCAACTGATGTCGTTTACACAAACTTCAGTAAGGCCTTTGACTCTGTTAACCATTCTCTCCTTCTTCGCAAACTAAATCTTATAGGATTTCCTACTAACCTTCTGACCTGGATTTCAGAGTATCTGAGTAACAGAACTCAAAAAATTGTATTCAAATCTGTGCTTTCTAAACCTATTCTAGTCACCTCTGGTGTACCCCAGGGTAGTCACCTTGGTCCAGTGCTTTTTAATCTATTTATTAATGACCTTCCTTCTGTTGTTTTGCATTCCAACATACTAATGTATGCTGATGACGTCAAGTTGTGCCTGACGTATAATGATATGTCGTCTCATTACTTATTGCAGGCGGACTTATTTTCCTTTTTGTCCTGGTGCAAAGTAAATCTGCTAAACTTGAACTGCTCTAAGTGTAAGGTCATGTCATTTTATCGTATTACTGCCCATGTTGTGTGAGGAGCCATATAGCATTGACAAAAGCTATATGCGCCCCTCGCAACAATTGCCACATACTTTATGGGCAGCCCTCACAACGATTGGCAGCAGACGACATTGGATCTTGCGCCACGTCAGCAGATTTCGTCAACGACGAAAACAACTGCAACCAGGTATTCAACGACGAGAATACCTGCAGCCAGCGAGCAGCACATTATGTAAGAAGACCACAGTGAGCCACCGGTGCACGCGGCTCTGATTTCCACAAAGAGCACACGTGCCTACTCCAGCGGATGGAAAATGGACACCACCACTTGGCGCTGTTGAGAGCGCAAGTGCGCCATCAGCGCATTCCATAGTCGGACAGCGTGAGAACCAAGTGGGCCACCGGTGCACGCTGCTCTGATTTCCACCAAGAGCACACGTGCCTACTCCAGGGGATGGAAAATGGACACCACCAATTGGCGCTGTTGAGAGCGCAACTGCGCCATCAGCGCATTCCATAGTGGATAGCGTGAGACCCAATTGGGCAGCGATCACAGCAGACCGTGGGAGAGCGGAACGACATATCGGGCAGAAGCAACCGCTGCTCGAATTGCATCGATTGCAGCGACACTAGTGGGCCGCAACCTTGAAGCAGGTGACCGCTGCCTTACTCCCAACGAGTGCAGCGTCGGCGGAAAAACGTGGGAAGTGCGGCGTCAGCAGGAAAACGTGGGAATCGCCCAAGGAAGAAAGAGCAGCGTCAGCAGAAAAGCGTGAGAAACGCCCCAAAAAGACGGACCACCGACGCGATCTGACCTATAAAAGGGGGCGTCGCAGACCACCAAGGGCAGTCAGTGAAAATCCGCGAAAAACAGTGCAAGTCTAGTGGATCGTAACAGGACGATCCACCAGCAAGGAGCTTCAAAGGAGCAGTGCAAGTCGACGAGCAGAGGCAACACGTCGACCAGTGGATCGTAACTGGACGATCCACCAGCAAGGAGCTTCGAAGGAGCAGTGCAGTCAGAGAAGGTCTGATCGCCCCTAGCTGGTACGTGGAACGCCGGATATCAAAGGGATATCCAAATGGCAGTTAAAATCGTAGGGTAGTAATAAGTGAAGCAGAATAAAACCATTAGTTAATATATAAAGGATATGTGTTTTTAATTGTCGCAGCGCAATCAAATATAAATTTGTTGCTCGAACCCATAGCTCGGCTGAGTTTTAGCCCAGCTAAAACTGAACGAACTAAAAAGGTTCGTTACAGTTGTTAGTTACACTCTCGATGGGGTGGGACTGAATGAAGTAAAGGATTTAGGTTTAAATCTTTTTTTTTTATGTAGCAATTTAATTTAATATTGATCAACCTACTTAAAGGTTATAAAATATTGTTTTGAAGATTGAATACATAATAACAGGGAATTTAAATTAATAACATAAACAAATAATTGTTTTTAACGTATTACAATATTACGTAACATCAAATGTAAGATTAAATATAACATTTTTGCTAACATTAACGAAAAATATTAACGCCCAACAGTCCAGAGGTCGCTGGTGTGGAGGCGCTTTAAGCGTCTGCGGGTTGTATTCGACCCTAGTGACGAAGCCAATGGGTTAACATGGTTATGTAACCGGTCATTGTATCGACTTGTATGTCGGTTTATTTGGCTGAAGACTGTCGGAACACAGAAGTCGTTGTGCAGCGTCATATTGCGCACATAAGGTGGAGCTCCTGAGATGTCTCTTAGCACCTTGTTCTGCAAGACTTGAATTTGATTAACCCAAGATTTTGCCGCTGTGCCCCAAAATGGAATCCCATATGTCCATGTGGGCACGATGATGCTCCTGTACACCAGCAGCTTGTTGCTCAAGCTGAGTTTGCTGGATGACTTCAGCAACCAGTTGAGTTTCGCCCTCTTGGATCTACACGCTGCTGCGGTGATCTGTATGTGTTTGCGCCAGGTAAGTTTCCTGTCCAGATACATACCCAGGTAGCGAACATGGTTCCCCTGAGATATGGTCGTGTTGTTGAGTCGGACGGTTGGACAGTTACCACTCCTGAGCGCAAACGTACAGTGCTGAGACTTGATCTCATTGATGCAGATGTTCCACCGGTTGGCCCATGTACTAAAACCATCCAAGAACCTTTGCGTAATCGCTGCTGCTCTCCAGGCAGAAGAGGAGTTAGCAAGGAACACAGTGTCATCCGCGTATGTGGCAAGCAGCGTGTTTCTGGCTACCGGAATCGGCAAGTCCGCGGTGTACAATGTGTACAAGGCAGGTCCGAGGACACTACCCTGCGGTACACCGGCTCCGATGCGGCGGATGTTTGATCGCTCGCCCCTAACTTCAACCATAAAAGAACGGCCAAGCAGGTAGGACCTCAGCAGTAAATAAAAATGGTAGTAGGGACTTAAGCTTAAAAAGCAGGCCATCATGCCATACGCGATCAAACGCTTGCTGGATATCCAGGAAGACAGCAGAGCTGTATTGCTTATTTTCCAAGGCCTCGAGGACATGCTGAACTACTCGATGAACTTGCTCTGGTGTACCATGGTGATGCCCAATGCTCTGACACCGCCGATGACCACCCCAAAAAGGTGGTGCCCGACGGGCAGGAGCGCCGCTCATGGTTCAGCGGGGGCACGAGCGCCGACTAGCAAAGGTCGGGAGGAACTGGACATGCGCCCGAGCACATCAAGTGCAGCGGCTAACAGGTCCAGCTCAGCCAGACCAGTCGGGCCCCGCATTTCATATGCGGCGGCTACCAAGACGGTCAGGGTGGCGATATTGCCTGAGGGTTACCCTCAGGTAATGCTCAGCCCCAAAGATCTATCTACACTGGAGGAGATCATCATAGATGACCTCATTGAAGAATACGGTGGTAGTGACACCGAGATTTCCTTCGCGGGTATTCATTTTAGGATCGGCTACCTGCTGATCGAATGCTCGAATGAAGACTCAGCCAAATGGTTAGTAGACAAGGTACCACGGCTACGGTCATGGAAGGGGGTGACCCTGGAGTGCAAAGTGGGAGACGATATACCGTCGCCCCACTGCATTACCTTGTACTGTCCAAGAAGCAAGGATCGGTCTACCGAGTCCCTGTTGCCCCTTATCGGGGTTCAGAACGGGATGGACATCTCATCTTGGAAGGTGATCACTAGGAGGAACGAGGGAGAAGGAGCACTCCTAGTGATTGGAATAGATGAGATTGCCAAGAGGAAGATCGTCGACAGAGGACACCAAATTAACTTCCGATACGGGAACATCCCCGTAAGCGGACTGAGAAAGAAGGCTGGGGGAAATACGCAGCCCACCCCAACACAGGAGGAAGAAGCGAGGGCGCACCCATCGGACGGACCGAGCAATCAGCCATCCGTCATCATCGACCTGTCAGAAGACCTGGCAGAAGATGAGGACCTGGCAGATATGACGCTCGGTCCCGACGAACTGGGTGAGGCTGAGGACGGGGACGTAGTGATGTCCTCGCAAGAGCTGAAAGAGGAGCTCGGAAAAGAGGAAGAAGCTGATGTCACATTGACGGACAGCGGTGTTGGGTGCAGCTCTGGGCCCCAACCACCATGCAAACAGGAGACCCTCCTCCAGTAGATGACGGGAGTCATCACAACGGGCCTGGCCCAGGTCAACATCCACCGTGCCAAGGCAGCCTCGGCTGTCCTTGCGAGGATGTTCACCAAATGGCAGCTTGGGCTAGCCCTTGTGCAGGAGCCATGGGTGAACAATGGCATTAAAGGCCTGTTCACGGCAAACACCAAGGTAATATGGGATCAAAGACACCCAACGCCGAGGGCATGCATTATGGTAAGGAAAGAAATTAACTTTACTATCCTTTCAGAATTTTTGACGAGGGACTGCGTTCCCATAGTATTACAGGACAAGGCAAATGCCACCCCCCTGGTGATAGCATCGGCCTACTTCGCAGGAGATGAAATCTGCCCACCAGCGGAAATAGTGAAGCTGGTGGAACACTGCCGAAAGACGAAGACGCCGATGATCATAGGATGCGATGCCAACGCGCACCACACCATATGGGGCAGCAGCGACACCAACGCGAGAGGTGAGTGCCTCACAGATTTTATATGTAGATATAATCTAGAACTTGCCAATGTCGGGTCTACACCGACATTTATAACCAGAATCAGAGAGGAGGTGCTAGACATCACCCTCATCAGTCGGTCCCTTCAGCCTCATCTTAGGGACTGGCATGTATCCCAAGAAGAATCTATGTCCGACCATAGAATCATTCTCTTTCGTTTAGAATTAAACACGGGTAGCAGCGTACCATGTCGTAACCCCAGGAAAACGAACTGGGAAGGGTTCAGGACAGCCCTAGAACTTAACCCTAGCAGTATATCAAACATACCTAGAAGTCCACTCGAACTAGAGTGGGCTGTAGAAAATCTCAACGAAAGCATAATTAGCGCTTTTGAGGAGAATTGCCCAGTAGGAAAGAAATTCAAAGAAAAAGACGCCCCTTGGTGGAACGATAGCCTTGAAAGGCTGCGCCGCACCACACGCCACCTCTTCAACAAAGCGAAGAGAGACGGCACATGGGAAACATATCGTGAGAGCCTGACCTCCTACAGCAAGGAGATAAGGAAGGCCAAGCGAGCTAATTATAGGAACTTCTGCGAAAGCATAGGAAGTACCAGTGAAGGCGCCAGGCTCCATAGATTATTATCTAAACGGACGCCTGACGCAAACGTGGCATTGAAGCGTAGGGATAACTCCTATACAAGCAACAATGCACAAAAACTGAAACTGCTCTTCGAGACGCACTTTCCAGGCAGCATACCGATGCAGGAAAGTACCATCGAAATGACAGACAGCAGAGTTAGAACATCTGCTAACGAATGGGCGCACGCCAAGTCAACGGTCACTCCGGAGAGACTAGAATGGGCAATTGGGACTTTCCAACCCTTCAAATCTCCTGGACTGGACGGAATATCACCAGCTTTCCTCCAGCAGGGCCGAGAGACACTCCTCTCACCTGTCAGGAAAGTACTCATTAGTAGCCTAGCCCTCGGGTATATACCGAGAGCATGGAGTAGAGCTAGGGTGGTCTTCATCCCCAAGGCAGGGAAGAAAGACATCACCAACCCAAAGTCCTTCAGACCCATCAGCTTGACATCGTTTTTACTGAAAACGTTGGAAAAGCTAGTGGACTATAAAATTAGAAGTACTCTGCTAAGGCAAAGCCCGCTGCACTCAACGCAGCATGCATACAGAGCAGGCAGGTCCACGGACACTGCGCTCTATCAATTGCGACGCACCTTAAATGCGGCAATAGAAAACAAGGTAAAGCCAAACTGATGATCAGGAATGGCACTCTGGAAGCCACTTACTGCCCACAATCTTCCAAGAAATATTTTTTCAAATATCTTGGAGAAAGTGGACAGCAAGCTTATCGGTCGATATGACGAGACAAGATTATCCGGCTTGCCAGGTTTCGGAATCATCGCAATCACAGCAAACTTCCATGGAGTGGGGAAGTGGTGGACGCGAACCATTGAGTTAAAGAGTAGCACCAAGAACATCACTCCCTTCTCGGGGAGGGCCTTAGCAACTCTACCGTCGACGCCATCATAGCCAGGGGCTTTAGTGGACTTTAGCCTGCGAATCTGCAAGCGGACCTCATTAGGGGCGATAGTTTCCTGTACCTGGCTGGGTGACGCAAGTGCAAAAGGCGAGAACCGGCCTTGCAGCTCATCCGCAAATGCCGATGCTATCTCTGCATCCGATCGACACCAAGTGTTGTCCGGTCGCATGATGGGGATCCAACGCGTTGCCTTCCACAAATTGAATCCATGATTCTTATTGGGATCGGCATTGCGGAGCATATCCTGGAAGTACTGGCTCTTAGTGTCGAAAAGAAACTTTCGCAGCTCATACCCAGTGCGATTGGCTCGTTCCGTGGGGTTTTCTTGCAGAGTATAAGGTGCAGTAAATTGGTGCTTAACACCCTTATCCTCCAGGAACTTTTTGAACGCCCTGCTGGTGAACTGTGTGCCATTGTCGTTTATTAACACCTTTGGCACACCGAACCGTGCCAGAATCCTCTTCCTGAATGCCTTTTGCAGTGCTGCTGTTGTAGCGCTTCTAAGTGGCACCATTTCGGTCCACTTCGAGAAGCGGTCTATAAAGACCAACAGCATCGTGTTTGCATGGGTAGACCTTGGTAATGGTCCCGCGAAGTCTGCACACACCGTGCTCCAGGGTTTTTCAATTGACTCGGCTTATACTGTTGGCATATTTCGCACTATTGAACATATGCTGGAACATCCCTGTATAAGCCTGGCCAATAGTAGCGTGCTGCTACTCAGGCTATTGTTTTCCGGCTTCCCGTATGGCCTGCGGCGGCGGTGTTGTGGTTCTCGCTTAGAACTTTTGACCGTTTGCCGGTTGGCACACACAATTTCCAGGCTGTCACATCCTCTGTTCCGGCTCTGTGAGGGATGTGCCTGTACAAGTTTCCAGACTCGTCCATGTAGTCTGGGAACTTTCTTTGATTTTTGGGTATGATGGTTCGCATCTTTTGAATCCAGTGGCTGTCTTTATTTGCTTGGTCCATCGCGTCTTCCAGGGGCTGCCGAGGGGCTGTCGAGATAGCGCATCTGCAACAACGTTCAGGTTCCCTTTCCTGTATTTGACGTCAAAATCGAATTGTTGCTGCTCCATTGCCTCATCTCGCAATCCTGCCTGAGGGGCTTTCGATGGAGTTGAGCCACTTCAGTGCCATATGGTCCGTGATGACGGTGAAGTGGTAACCTTCCAAGTAAGGTCGCAGCTTCCTTACGCCCCAGATTATTGCAAGACACTCTCTCTCGGTCGCAGAGTAGTTGCGCTCCGCACTATTTAAAGATCTGCTTGCATACGTTGACTCGTTCACCCTCCTCTGAGTTTTTTGTCAGTATCGCTCCAAAGCCATAGTTGCTAGCGTCCGTCTGCAAGCAAAATGACCTTGAGAAATCTGGGCATGCTAACACAGGGGATTGTGTTAGTTTCGACTTCACCGTCTCGAAAGCTTCCTGCCGTTCTTTGGTCCATTCTTTTTTGAGCAGTGCGTTCAGTGGGTGCACTGTTGTGGCGAAATCTGGTACAAAACGCCTATACCACGATGCCACTCCCAAGTATTGCCGAAGTTCTTACACGATTCCAGGCGGCTTTAGTTCGGCGATAGCAGCTACCTTCTCTGGATCAGTGCGGATTCCATCTTCCTGATGACCGAGATATTTCAGCTCCTTCTTGAAGAAGTCGCACTTGTCCACGTTTTATCTTATCTTTGCTGCCCTCAGCCGTCGGAACACTTACCTCAGGATGTCCGTGTGTTCCTCGCGTGTCTTCCCGATCACGATGATGTCATCCAAATATGCGAATGCATGTGGCATCATTTCGGGGCCGATCACGCGATCCAGGGCTCTCTGGAACGTAGCTGGTGCCGAATGGAGTCCAAATGGCATCACTTTCCATTGGAACAGTTCTTTTCCAGGGGCTCTGAAGGCCGTCTTCGCTCGACTCCCTTTTTCCATCGGGATGTGCCAGTAGCCGTTCTTGAGGTCCAAGCTCGAGATGTATCTCGCCTCTCTCAGCTGGTCCAGGATATGGTGGACTCTTGGCAGCGGTTATGCATCCTTTATTGACTTGGCATTCAATTGCCTGAAGTCTACGCAGAGTCGCTATTTACCAGTCTTCTTTTCACCATCACTATTGGAGCACTGTTTGAGCTTTTTGATGACTCGATGCATCCCTTGGCCAGCAGTTCATCAACTTGTTCGTTGATTTCGGCCTGCATCTTGGGATTCTTCGGGACGTATCGCTGTTTTATCTGCCGATCGTCACTCATGACAATTCAATGCTCCGCTATGGGCGATGTTCCCTCAATGGCCTCGAATGCGGCTTATTCCCGTTGCAGAAAGTCTTTGATTTCCGCGTCCGGATCTGCTGGTGGTATGACCGCCACGGACAGCCTCTCCTCCTGGCGCTCTCTTGGTCCGTCGTTGGGTATCTTTATCTTCGGTGTGCGTTTCCCGACGGTCAACATACTAACGTGCGAACTCCAATACGCCCGCACATCCAACAATAATCCAGCGTAGCGTTGGTACACTCTACCTCTAGATGTCCTTCCATCGCTGGATTGTGTATGTGCGTTTGTGTGTTGTCGCGTCTCGTCCTCGGGGCTGGCCTTGGTCTCGCGTCGGCTCTCTGTGTCTGGCCACTGTCCGCTAATCGCATAAGCCGTGAGCCGTCTTGCCTCGGCGCTGGTTCTATCTCGCGGCAACGACTCATTTGTGGAGCCTCCATATGTCGACGTGGTGGCTCCCTGAATCTCTGCGTCGGAGGTTGTACTTGCCTTTGCTGCGGGGCGTTGTATCCCGAGTGTTTCATTTGTCTCTCAAGAGGCTGTACCTGTCTCTGCTGCGGAGCGTTGTACCTCGGGTGCTCCGTGTGGCTTTGCTGTCTCAGCTTTTCTCTATCAGCCTCGAGCTCCTTGAACACGACGGCCAAATACATCAATTCCTCTAAATCGCTGAATTGATCTGGCCGTGCGTATGCTCGCAGGTCTGGGAGACTGTTATTGTAGATTTTGAGCAGCTGTTTGTATGCCGGATATTGCAGTGGCCGCATGAGCGTCTGCATGTCTACCATGTATGCTTTGAATGGCTCGTTCATAGCCTGCCGTCGGTGATTCACTTCCTCCTTTAAGTTTTCAAAATAGTCTCCTACGAGGAAATACCTTTGGAAACTCTGGATGAAAGTTTCCCAGCTCGTCCAGTGCGGGCCATTTCAACGCCATTCCCTGGAGGAGTTCGGGCATGGCCCTGGGAACCAGGTCCATGTTGAGACCATATGTATCCGCTGACCACTCGACCTGCTCCAAGAATTCGAGCGGCTCCGTTGTGCCGTCGAAGCGAAAATTCCTCTCCCGGACTTGTTTTGCTACCCTTGGGTATTCTTGGGCCATAGTCGTCGTGTGTTCGCGTATTGATACCCTCTTCGATGGCTGTGGTACAGGTGTTTCCCATGCTGCGTGGTTGGCGTCTCGTGAGCGTGCTGCTATGCTGGTTGACGGTACGCTTAAATGGGCGACATCAACGTTTGTCGTCTTTTTTGCATCCGCAACTTGTCCGCTTTCCCTCGCCGGTGACGCTCTGCTATGAATTGCCACCAATTCCGCAATCCGCGTGGTGTATGGCGGTTTGGATTCGTGAGTATCCACCCACTCTCCAAACTGTCGGCGCATAACGTCCAGTGTGCCACTCAGCTCCACTTGGAACTCGTCTCCATATTTTAAAACTTCCTCCTTTTTGACACCCACGTGCGAACCATACTTTTTTTCTTTAATATATTTAATTGTGTGTCAATTATCACAACCACCAGTGTTGGGCGCCAGTTGTAACGAACCTCGTTGGCTTGCCGGGCTAACGCTCAGTCGAGCTGTGGGTCGATGTGACAATTGACAACACGTTTTGATATATTTTTATAAAATTATGGTTTATTTCGCATTAATCACAGTTTGTTTTCTTCGACAATTCACTGAGGCCTTTGCTTGTTTCGGTAAGTGGTCCTGTTCGGAAAAGTCGGTTCTAGGCACCCCGTACACCAGTTACTCAAGACCGCGACTTCGCGCTATTCCGACAGCTTATCATACGGCACCCCGTTTGACCAAACGGATTTCGCACGTATGCTGTCTGGCTCAGGCAGGTTATCGCACGCTTAGCTTGGAACTGTGTAGGCATCGCCTCGTAGCACAACTTAAGCGTAGCAAGGATTCACTACCTTAACTATTTAAGGACCTCAGCATCCTTTACTGCTATTGGTTTCGACAGCGTCGAAGGACTCGACGTTCCTTGGTGATGTATCGTCCCGTTGGTACACCTTCACTTGTGTTTGTTCACTCGCTGAGATTTTGTTCAGAGCTTCCGCTTTGCGTATCGGATCTCGCTCAACTGTTCGACAGAGTTTCCGCTTAGCGTATCGGATCTCGCTCAACTGTCTGCTGTGTGTTGCGGTGCTCCTTTTATAGGCCGGGTCGTGGCCTTTTGTCGGGGCTGTACCAGAAATCACGCGATCGCCTCGGTGGCGTGATTTCTGGTAATTTTCCACTGCCATCTGCTGGATGGATGGAGATATTGCACTCAATTCAATTGATTTTGACAAATCAAAATTTTCACATACAATTTTTTTAATTGAAAAAATAATCCTAATGGCAATGATGACGTGGGCTAAAATTGGTAGGGCACTACAAGTTGTTCTAGTCTCAGAAGTTTTCACATACTCAGTGTTATTCATACTAACAATGATCTTAGATAGATGGAAGCACAACATACGACATGCCGGACCAGAGTTATATTACTGGAGAACAGACCGCAGAAGCACTCACTTTAGTATGCGAACAAAGATAGTTAATTCTGACAGTATGAAATTATTGCTAAATCAAATTAGGCTCATTTTTTCAGTCTGCTGAAAAAGTGAAATTAACTCTAATGTCTCGTTTATAGTCTGACGTCTCCGGCTAACTTCGTTCTTAAGGTTTTCGAATTAATCTCTTGGCAAGAAATACTCTTGAAAACTCTGGACAAATGTTACCAACCTCGTCCAGTGCATGTTATTCGCTATATACCATTTTAGTGCCATTCCCTGGAGTAGTTCAGGCATGGCCATGGGTATTAAATTCAAGTTGAGTCCATATGTATCGGATGACCACTTGACTTGCTCCAAGAATTCTAACGGCTTAGTGGTGCCGTCGAAGCGAAAATTCCATTCCCGGACTTGTTTGCTCGCGAATGGACACTCTCCTTGATGGCTGTGGTGCGGATATTCCCCATACTGTCTGGTTGGCGTGTCGCGGGCGCGCTGCTGCGCTAGTTGCCGGTATGCTCAAACGGGCGAAATGAATGTTCGTCGCTTCTATTGCATCAACAACTTGTGCGAATTCTTTGGCAGGTGGAAATCTGCCATGAATCGCCGCCAATTCTTCAATCCGCATGCTGTATTGTAGTCTGGATTCGTGAGCACCCACCTTCTCCCCAAATGGTCGACGCATAACATCTAGTGTGCCACTCAGCTCCACTTGGAATTCTGCTCCATATCTCAGCACTTCATCGTTGTTGAGGTTGTATACCCACGTACAAACCATTTTTTTTTAGTGTTAATATATTTAGTGTGTATCAATTATGGCAACCCCCCACGATGGGCGCCAGTTGTAATGAACCTTTTGTTTTGGTTAGTTTTAGCTAAGCTAAAACTCAGTCGAGCTGTTGGTTCGCGCAACAAATTTGTATTAGTGGCGTTTGCGACAATTAACAACACGTTAGTTTCATATATATCTTACACAATGGTTTTCATTCACTTATTTTATTGTACTTCTTTGTATTGTTGTTGGCACAGTTCCCTGAAGCCCTTGGTCGACGTGCACCAGCTAGGCGAGCTTAAAACCTACTCTTGCCTGACAGCGAGTTTCGTACGGCACTCCGGATATATCGCCAGGATTCGTACATACAGACTCGGTCTCTGCAAGTCCGGTCGCACTCGATTCGGTAGGTTTTGCTGTTTTTGCCAAAACTCAAGCGTGGCAAGGATTTACACTTCTTACTCAACTTCAGGACCTCGGTGTCCTGTGTATCCTTTGTCCTGGCAGCGTTGAGTCCTTTGATGCTACTCGTTGTGTATCGTCCTGATTGATACACACTTATGTTGTTCACTGTCGTTTACTTGTCTCGCGTTTATTTGTTTTCGTGGCTCATGCGTTGACTTCGTTCATAGGTTTCGCACTTCTCGTCTGATTTCTGACTGACTTCTTCCGTGTGTCGACTGTACCGAAGATCGCGCCCGCCCATGACTACCGTTGGTGCGAGTTTGGATGGCGATATTGCACTCGCCAAACTCCTCACACTATAACGGCACCTGTCCTGGTGGACATGTGTGTCAGACACCCTCATATGGCTGACAACCTGCGTGAGAAAGAGAGAGGACGAAACAAAGCGAATTCGCCACAACTGCAATCAGGGCCGGATTTCGGTCTGATATACAGTTTGTGAGGAGCCATATAGCGACGGCAAATAAATATATAGGTTTATATATTTATGTGTGCTATATGCGCCTCTCACAGTAACTGCACATCAGACCGAAGTCCGGCTCTGATTGCAGTTGCGGCGAATTCGCTCTCTTTCGTCCTCTCCCTTTCGCACGCAGGTTGTCAGTCAGAAGAGTGCCTTCGATCAGCTTCAGAAAATTTTGATGTTTGCATTTTCAATTTCAAATTTGATATATCTCTACTTTTCTTGCATACACGCATAGTCTGGAGGTGAATAACATCAAGCCTTTTTCAGTATGCCGAGAAAACATCGAATCTGGTAACCAAATTATCGAGTATTCGTCCATATTAAAGCGTATGTCAATCCACCTGTTTGAATTTTTTTTTCATCAATTTACCTTTGATAAGAATATATGTATTATATATATTTTAAATTGTTATGAAGTTAAGTTATTTTCCTATCCAGCGAAATGTCTAAGAAAGATAAATTGAAACAAAATGCCAAAATGAAGGTAAGCCGTAAAAAAAATAAAAGTGACATACAGTCCTTTAAGAAAGACATAGAGACTGACAATCACAAAATATCTGTGGAGGATTTATTGGCGCGGCTTGGTACTGACTCGCACAATGTAAGTTAAAGTCAATTAGTTTAAAGCTCATAGCAGTTACTAGTATGGATGTCTTAGGGTCTTTCGCATTCTGATGCAAAGATGCGGCTTGAAATAGATGGTCCTAATGCTTTAACACCACCACCAAAGACTCCAGAGTGGATACATTTTCTAAAAAATATGTTTGGTGGATTTGCTATGTTGCTCTGGTCAGGGGCTATTCTTTGCTTCATAGCATACCTTATCCAAATATTTACACAGTATGACCCACCTGACGACAATTTGTTTTTGGGTCTTGCCTTGCTGGCGGTGGTCATAATTACTGGTTTATTTTCGTACTTTCAGGTAATGTAAGATATGAACTTAAACTATCATAATACAGCAAACTCTTCACTTATAATAGGAACATAAATCGTCTGCCATTATGGACTCTTTTAAATATCTCGCACCGCAGTATGCAACCGTAATCCGTGAAGGGGAAATTATTACCGTAACTGCTGAAGACCTTGTAATAGGTGATATTGTAGAAGTTAGGTTCGGTGATAGAGTACCAGCGGACATCCGAATTTTAGAGTCCCACGGGCTTAAAGTGGATAACTCATCACTTACAGGCGAGTCGGACCCTCAGGTACGATCTACAGAGCTTACGCATGACAATCCATTGGAGACTAAAAATTTGGCATTTTTCTCAACAAATGTACTTGAGGGAAACTGCCGTGGAGTTGTCATTGCAACTGGAGATAGAAGTGTTATGGGTCGCATTGCAAATCTGACTGCTGGACTAGACCAGGTACAGTCGCCCATCTCTCGAGAAATAGAGCACTTTATTAGAGTCATCACTATTTTTGCGGTTATTCTGGGCTGCACTTTTTTTGTAATTGCTATGATTCTTGGGTATGCTTTCCTTGATGCAGCAATATTTCTAATTGGCATTATTGTAGCCAACGTACCCGAAGGACTATTAGCTACCGTAACCGTATGCTTGACACTTACGGCTAAACGAATGGCTTATAGAAATTGTCTTGTGAAGAATTTGGAGGCCGTCGAAACATTGGGTTCAACATCAACAATTTGCTCAGATAAGACTGGAACGCTAACTCAGAACCGCATGACTGTAGCTCATTTATGGTATGACCAAGTAATTGTGGAGTCCAACACTACAGAATCGTTTAAGGGATTAGAATTCAGTAAGGATGATAAGTCATTTAATGCGCTTTTGTTATGCGCTGCCTTGTGTAATTCTGCTGACTTCAAAGGTGGCCAAGAAGATGTTCACCCACTAAAGAAAGATGTCAACGGTTCCGCATCAGAAGCAGCTCTCCTTAAATTTGCTGAAATTGTTTATGGTGGCATAGGACCCGTGCGACGAACACATTTTAAAATCGCAGAAATACCATTCAACTCAACTGATAAGTTCCAAGTGTCAGTTCATTCGTACCATGTAGGTGATGCCTCTTACATAGTAGAAATGAAAGGAGCACCAGAGCGCATTTGGGACCGATGCAACAAAATAATAATCAATGGCGAAACCATGCCACTCACTTCAAGCATGAAAGATCAGTTTGAGGACGCATATTTAGATATGGGTGGAATGGGTGAACGAGTACTGGGATTTGCTGACTTAATCCTACCGATAAATGAATATACGCAATCTTATGTGTTTAGCACAGAGCCACCCAACTTTCCATTAACAAATCTTCGTTTTGTAGGGTTAATTTCACTAATTGACCCACCACGTGCTGCGGTCCCTGATGCAGTCGCTAAATGTCGCAAAGCAGGTGTTCGTGTGATAATGGTAACGGGGGATCATCCAATCACCGCAAAAGCTATTGCTCGAAGTGTTGGAATAATAACGACACCAACTGTGGAGGACATTGCCCAGAAACGCGACATTCCCATCAGTGAGGTAGATCCACGTCAGGCTAATGCGATTGTTGTACATGGCGGAGAGTTGCGTGAAATGAAAGACGAAGATCTTGATGCAGTTATTTACTATCATAACGAAATAGTCTTCGCTTAATCATTGTAGAAGCCTGTCAAAGACGCGGTGATATTGTGGCAGTAACAGGTGATGGTGTCAACGACTCACCGGCACTGAAACGTGCTGACATTGGGGTAGCTATGGGAATTACAGGATCAGAAGTTTCTAAGCAGGCTGCCGATATGATTTTACTTGATGACAATTTCGCCTCAATTATAATAGCTATTGAAGAAGGTCGTCTAATATTTGATAACTTAAAAAAATCCATAGCTTATACTCTCACCTCAAATTTACCAGAGATTACACCATTTTTGTTTTTTATGATGTTTGACATTCCACTAGCTCTAGGCACCATCGCTATCCTGTGCATTGACATCGGTACTGATATGTTGCCAGCAATTTCTCTTGCATACGAAAGAGCAGAATCGGATATTATGTCTCGCATGCCTCGAGATCCCTATGAGGATCGCTTAGTTAATCAAAAGTATGGCAATTGTCATCGATTAAAAATTTTTTTAACAAATTCTTTTATTTAGACTTATTCTAATGGCATACCTACAAATTGGTACGATTCAAACTGTAGCGTGTTTTTTCACATTTTTTGCAATCATGGCCGAACATGGATTTCCTCCTTCAAGACTCGTGGGCATAAGGAATGATTGGGACTCTAAAGATGTTGAAGACTTAATAAATGGATATGGACAAGAATGGGTATGTTGTACTTAACCATGTATATTTAAGCGAAAAAATCGGGCTATCAAAATGTCGCATTTTACTGCGTTATTAAGAAAATAGTTTTCAGCTTTGAAATTTAAATCAATTGATTATCCTTTTAAGTATGAACATGTGAGATGCTGATAGCTGGCTCATGCAGCGCCCTCCAAATTAGGCACTTGAGGCTGGCTTGCATGGGGTGTTCAAAAATGAACACCCTGTAATTATATATATATATCACATGTACTAGCTGATGCCTGACACATGCAGGCCAGCCTTACTCATCGCGGTACCTACTGCTGGCGTTGGATGCGCAACTACCGTTATTGCTGGCGACGGGTTGCCGGCAGCTCGCGGCGCGACGATCGCCGCGATCCAGCTGCCTTCATCGAAGGTCGCCGCGATCCAACTGCCATCATCGACAGGCCCCGATCCAGCTGCCTTCATCGACAGGCCCCGATCCAGCTGCATTTTTACATACATTTAGACTAAGCATTTTTGTATAAATAGAGAGCCTGCTCATCAGAGCACTTCAGTTCGATTTTACACATCAACTCGGTTTAATCATTAAACATGGGGTCAAGATATATTTGGAGATGTTAGAGGAGTTGGACCATTCAGTGCGGTCGCCTTACAAGCGACTGCACTTTATGGGAAATATTGCGGTCGCCTTACAAGCGGCTACACCCGATGGAGTGAGACAGCGGTCCCCTTACAAACGGCTGCGCTCGATAAGAGACTATGCGGTCGCCTTACAAGTGGCTGCATAATATTTTCCATGTACTCGTATTTGGGCTTAAGAATTTTATATAAATAAAGGCCTGTTCGTCAGAGAAGGCAGTTCAAAACTAATCGTCGAACAGAATCGTTGAATCTGTATATATAGTTCCACATTAATGCAGTTTAAATGGAGTTGTCCACTGTTTAGGCTCATATAATAAAATAATAAGCTATTTGTACGTGCGCTGCAGTTTGCGCAGACACACATCAAATATGTAAATATCAACAAATATTGCAAACACTGCACTCGACAGCAGTGGGTCAGCGGCCGCCTCATATTGCAAACGCTGACTTCAGCGGTCGCCTCATTTGTGAGGAGCCATATAGCTTTGACATATGCTATATGCGCCCCTCGTAACAACTACCACATATGCTATAGGCAGCCCTCGCAACAACTGCAACGAACGCGTCAGCAGATTTCGTCAACAACAAAATCAACGCCAAGCAGCGATCAGAACCAAAGGCACACTTACCTTTGGTCAGCATATTATACAAGAAGCCCACCGTGGGAGAACAAGCTCATATCACAACCAGCACGTGCCTACGTCAGCGGACACCACCACTTGGTTGCCTCACACTAAGGTCGCTGCACTCGATGGCATTAGCCCAGCGGTTGACCCATATTACGATTGCTGCCCTCAGCGGAAGCATAACAACGGCCACACTAGAGAGTAGGAGAATGGGAATTGCGATCGCTGCACTTGATGCACGCGCCACACAAAACTGTCAAATAATGTATTTTAGAGTTAAGAATTATGTATAAATAAAGCCATGCTCATCAGAGCAAAACAGTTCGAATCTAATCGTCAACTCCGTTGTTTGATTTCTACCATCGCACTTACTGTGCGCATCGAAGGATCTCACTCTCCGTAGTCCACCTAGTTACAAGTGCTAGTTGCGAGTAGTCAGCTTATGTGCTCAATACTTCCCTTTATACACAAACAGTCCACATCAAAAGAAGAGATTGTTGGACGGTCCGAAGAAATTATTGAGTTGTCCAAAGAGGAGATGGTTCAAACGATTCCTTCAGTGAGTCCAACTGAGGTCCTTCTTGGGGAATTAGATAAATATTAGTGCCAGCTACGAGACGCTATGTATGCTACCAAAAGTTGCCTAGAGAATCCGACGATAGACCAACTTCGGACTAGCAAGAGGCCCGTGCACAAAATCCTATCATCGATCGATAGGGATTACGAATCATGGGCGTTCGATCATGAAAGAACTTTCAATGGAAGTTGATTCTTTGCTATATCGAATCGATACAGAACTATTGATTCTATCAAAAGCATCGAAACAGGAATATTCCATGAGAGGACCTTCAAAGGTAGATATACCTCAACTCAACGGTAAAACTAAGGCGCAGTGCAAAGGGTTGCTGCGCGTATAACCAGCTGACTACATGGAACAAACTAAGGAGCAGAAGCTGGATGAGAGTCGAGAGTCTCAGCAGCAGCTACGAGACGAGGAGTTCAAGGAGGCGCGTCGCGCGTCACAGCAGCGCGACGAGGAGCTCGTGAAGGCGAGTTGAGAGTCACACCTGAGAGACAAGGAGCTCGAGAACGCGCGTCGAGAGACAGCTGCGAGACGAGGAGCTCAAGGAGGCGCGTCGCGAGCCACAGCATCGCGACGAAGCGCTCATGAAGGCGCATCTAGAGTCACAGCTGCGAGACGAGGAGCTCGAGAAGGCGCGTCTAGAGTCGCAGTAGCGCGACGAGGAAATCAAGGAAGTGCGCGGCAATAGCTCCAAGAGGATCAAGGCTCTCGAATGTCAGCTGGAAACGGAGCACGAGGGTTGTTGCGCAAAAGTAAATTAAATTGGAACGCAAGCTCAGCTCCATGGAGGATCGTAATCGTATGAATCGCGATGTCGAAGAGGCATTGAACCAAAAGTTGCGTCGCGATTTGGGCGAATACAAGGCGCTACTGAAGCATGCGCAAACACTGCTAAAGAATGCTGACTCTAAAGGCGCGGCAGACCGCAGAGGCGGAGCTTACCGAGGTGCAGACCGTGGATGCCGAGGAGCGCGCAAATGTGGGGCATCGTGATTGCGCCAAATTGCAGCTGAAGAAGTACTGGACAAAGCGGAAAATATTGGTGATCCCTCTTTTGCTGTCATGTCGAAGCGTTTGGAGAGGAATCGTTGATGCGATGCAACGACTTGAAAAAGAAAAGAGTCTAAAGTCGAAATCCTTCCGACGCTCCTCAGATATATGTCGCACTTGTGTTTGTCTTTACGTTTTGTATATCTGGTTGCCATTTATTGTTCTCGCGTTTATTTTACTTTTTTGCTTGCGTTTTGGCAGAGTTTCCACTTCCCGTGTGACTTCTGACTGACTTGCTTCCGTATGCTGCGACGCCCATTTTATTGGCCTGCATCGTAGCCTTTGTGTACTGTAATTTTCCAGTGCCTTTTGCTGGCGCAAGCCCATGTCTGCCGTTAATGTGAGTATGGATCGCGATGTTGCGCTCGCCACTCATCACACCACTTATTTATTTATTTATTTGGACGTAGAAGTACTAACGAGAAGCACATTCAAGTGGCCCAACGATACCAAGCACGGGCTTGTTAACGCACGGACCCAAGCAAAACTGCAACCCACCTGCCACCCAACCGACCGAGGGGTGCGCCGCATAACGAGCGGTTACGAAGGTCGCGAATTGAAATAAAGATAGGACAAGACAACTATTTAATAGAATAAATGGAGGAAGTACAACATATTAACGGAAAAAGCGTATTATGAATAGCAAAATTGGAAGTACAAGTTTTAAGAAAAAGGGGCAGAAAATTCCTTGTATTTCTGATCGGAACTGTGTGAGGAGCCATATAGCAACGGCAAATAAATATATAGGTTTATATATTTATGTGTGCTATATGCGCCCCTCACAGCAGCTGCACTTCGGACCGAAGTCTGGCTCTGATTGCAGTTGCGGCGAATTCGCTCTCTTTCGTCCTCTCTCTTTCGTGTG
The DNA here is from genome assembly GCA_035041375.1 of Drosophila conformis. NCBI lineage: Eukaryota > Metazoa > Arthropoda > Insecta > Diptera > Drosophilidae > Drosophila > Drosophila conformis. The sequence goes on along the minus strand of JAWNLE010001468.1, from coordinate 63,224 downwards.
CAGGTTGTCAGCCATATGAGCGTGTCTGACACACATGTTCACCAGGACATGTGCCGTTATGTGTGAGGAGTATTGCGAGTGCAATATCTCCATCCATACTCACACTAACGGCAGACATAGGCTGGCGCCAGCAGATGGCAGTGGAAAATTACAGTCCCAACAAAAGGCCGCGACACCGGCCTATAAAAGGAGCGCCGCAACACAGAGAAGTTAGTTCAGCGAGACCCGATACGCAAGGCGGACTCTCAGAGAGTTCGACGAGATCCGATACGCAAAGCGGAAGCTCTGGGCAAATTCTACGCGAGTGCGGCAACAGAGCAAAGTCTACGCGAGTGAACAAACACAAGTGAGGGTATACCAACAGGACGACGCATCATCAAGGAACGTCGAGTCCTTCGACACCGGCAAGCCCAATACCTATTAAGGACACTGAGGTCCTTAAATAGTTAAGGTAGTGAATCCTGGCCACGTTTAAGTCGTGCTACTGGGTGAGGCCTGCACAGTTACAAGGTGAACGCGTACGAATCCAGCTGCGTCCAGACGGCATACGTACGAATCCTTTGGTTGAAAGGAGTATCGTATGGTACCCGATCGAGCAAGCGAAGTCACAGACTCTTGTAACTGGTGCACGGGTGCCTAGAACCTGCTTTCCCGAACAGGATCACTGTCCGAAACCAACGAAGGCCTCAGTGAAGTGTCACCGCGTCTAAATTCAAACGTTCAGTAGAATTACTAGTGTATTCAATTAAAACGAAATAAACCATTATAATTAATTTAATATATATAAAGAATTGTGTTGTTAATTATCACTTCGCGACCAAATTTCATAAATTTTGTTGCACGAACTCACAGCTCGACTGAGCGTTAGCCCGGCAAAGCAATAAGGTTCGTTACAACTGGCGCCCAACGCTGGTGGTTGTGATAATTGATACATAATTAAATATATTAAACGAGAAATATGGTTCGCGCGTGGGTGTACAACCTCAAAAAGGAGGAAGTTTTAAAATATGGAGACGAGTTCCAAGTGGAGCTGAGTGGCACACTGGACGTTATGCGTCGACAGTTTGGAGAGTGGGTGGATACTCACGAATCCAAACTGCCATACACCACGCGGATGGCGGAATTGGCGGCGATTCACAGCAGAGCGTCACCGGCGAGGGAAAGCGGACAAGTTGCGGATGCAAGAGAAGCGACGAACATTGAGTTCGCGCATTTGAGCATACCGACAGCCAGCACAGCAGCGCGCGCGAGAGACAACCACCACACAGGTTGGGAAACATCGGCACCACAGCCATCGAAGAGGGTATCAATACGCGAGCACACGGCGACGACTATAGCACAAGAATACCCAAGGGTAGCGAAACAAGTCCGGGAGTGGAACTTGCGCTTAGACGGCACAACGGAGTCGCTCGAATTCTTGGAACAGGTCGAGTGGTCAGCGGATACCTATGGGCTCAACCTGGATCTGGTTCCCAGAGCCATGCCCGAACTCCTTCAGGGAATGGCTCTGAAGTGGTACGTTGCCAATAACCGGCACTGGACGAGTTGGGCAACAGTCATCCAAAGCTTTCAAGAGTACTCTCTGCCGAGAGGCTACTTCGAAAACTTGAAGGACGAAGTCAACCATAGACGTCAGGCTTTGAACGAGCCATTTAAAGTGTACATGGTGGAAGTGCAGACGCTCATGCGACCACTGCAATATTCGGCAGCCAAACAACTGCTCAAAATCTATAACAACAGCCTCCCAGCGAGCATACGCCAGGCCAGATCAATTCAGCGATCTAGAGGAATTGATGTATTTGTCCGTCGTGTTTGCGGAGCTCGAGGCTGACAGACAAAAATTGAGACAGCAAAGCCACACGGAGCAGCCGAGGTACAACGCTCCTCAGCAGAGGCAGGTACAGCCTCATCAGAGACACATGGAACACTCGAGGTACAACGCCCCGCAGCAAAGGCAACCTCAACAGAGACGCAGGGAGCCACCACGACGGCATATGGAGTCACCACAGATGCGCCACTACCGCCAAATAGAGCCAGCGCCGATGCAAGACGGCTCACGGCTTATGCGGTTAGCGGACAGTGGCCGGACACAGAGAGCTGAAGCCGACGCGAGTCCCAGGCCAGCCCCGAGGACGAGACGCGACAACACACAATCGCACATACACAATCCAGCGATGACCTGCAGACCATGTGGCCAGGAAGGACATCTAGCGGTAGAGTGTACCAACGCTACGCTGGATTATTGTTGAATGTACGGACGTGTTGGAGTTCGCACGCCAGTATATTGTCCGTCGGGAAACGGACACAGGCGTCCGCCACTGAGGGGCGAGCGGGAGCCGAACAAGGGCAACCCCAAGACGCTAATAGGCAGCCTGCAGGACGAGGGATCGCAGCTGACAGCGGTCGTAGAGATCGGCAACAGCCAGTATAAGGCTACGATCGACACAGGGGCCACGAGTAGTTTCATTAGCGAAAAGCTAGCTCGTGGACTGGTCGACGTAGGCCGACGACGCGCAACCGAACTGCGAGTCCGCATGGCAGATGGTCGAAACAGCGGAGTCCGAGAACAAGTCCAGGTGAATATCAGACTCGGCAGGAGCAGTATGGATATTGCTCTACTGATACTCCCAGGAGTCATCGATGGCTTAGTTCTCGGATGGGATTTTCTGTCGGGCATGGGAACGGTTTTGGAGTGTGCAGGCCAGGCCACCGGGTGACTTGTATAGTGCGCGTGATACGCGTAAGGCGTACGTGTACGGGTGCGTGCGTGTGTGTACGTGTGAATACACGAAATAAAAAAAGGAAGCAAATAAAGTTGTGTTATAAGTTGGCAAGGATGACGCGCAATGCAAGCGACACCAGCAACAATACAATTAAATTGAAGCAGCCGATGCAAAAAGCAAGCAGCACAACTCGAGCAGCAACAGGAGCAACCCTAATTTGACTCTGTCTTCGAGTCTGATGCTGGACAAGTGGAAGACACTGGTTGGGTGAGTGTGCCTGGCCATTGCCGGCTATTTTGTCTACCGGGGCTATTTGGAGATACGCGGTATACACCGAGTAATCTGATGCCAAGTGCCGCCGTCCAAGTGCCGCCACGCATCATGACGGTCGCAACGAGGGACGCGAAAGCCCATACAATCCTGTCTCCGAGGTCGACGAAGGGGAACATGGCCAGTCATCGGACGATGACGACGACACCATGCCCCCCAGACCTCGAGATGACAAGGGCACCAGCCCTGCTAACGGCGGAGAACCGATGCACGAGGACGGAAAGGAGCATGGCGAGTCATCGGGCGATGACGACGACACCATGCTTCCCATTCCTCGAGTTGACGAAGCCATCGTCACGTCAACACAACCGCCGCCGTCGGGACTGTGGAAGTCCTCCACTGCCGTAGAAAGAGGGGAGTGTGAGGAGCCATATAGCGACGGCAAATAAATATATAGGTCTATATATTTATGCGTACTATATGCGCCCCTCACAGTAACTGCACATCAGACCAAAGTCCGGCTCTGTTTGCAGTTGCGGCGAATTCGCTCTCTTTCGTCCTCTCCTTTTCGCACGCAGGTTGTCAGCCATATGAGCGTGTCTGACACACATGTCCACCAGGACATGTGCTGTTATGTGTGAGGAGTATTGCGAGTGCAATATCTCCATCCATACTCACACTATCGGCAGACATAGGCTTGCGCCAGCAGATGGCAGTGGAAAATTACCAGAAATCACGCCACCGACAAAAGGCCACAACCCGGCCTATATAAAGAGCGCCGAAAACGCACTGGAGACAGTCAGTGAGTCAGTGAGTCGGTGAAAACCGAGACGCGAAGCGGAACCTCTGTCGAACGACAGAGCAAACACCATACCAAGTGAGAAGGGGACACGCTGCCCAACCATTTTAAAATCATGAGTCGTAAGCAGGAGCTACGACCAGGATCTACGCGAGTGCGGTAAAGAAGCCAACAGCTAATAAAGGCTTTCTAATACGGGACACTGAGGTCCTTGAAGGTTCAAGTAGTGAATCCTTGCCACGTTCAAGTTGTGCCACGAGGCGGGGCCTACACAGTGACAAGCCAAGCGTGCGATAACCTTTTTTTTTTTTTTTTTTTAATGTAGCAATATAATTTAATATTGATCAACCTACTTAAAGGTTATAAAATATTGTTTTGAAGATTGAATAAATAATAACATAAACAAATAATTGTTTTTAACGTATTACAATATTACGTAACATCAAATGTAAGATTAAATATAACATTTTTGCTAACATTAACGAAAAATATTAACGCCCAACAGTCCAGAGGTCGCTGGTGCGGGTTGTATTCGACCCTAGTGACGAATCCAATGGGTTAATATGGTTATGTAACCGGTCATTGTATCGACTTGTATGTCGGTTTATTTGGCTGAAGACTGTCGGAACACAGAAGTCGTTGTGCGGTACACCGGCTCCGATGCGGCGGATGTTTGATCGCTCGCCCCTAACTTCAACCATAAAAGAACGGCCAAGCAGGTAGGACCTCAGCAGTAAATACAGCGCCGATGGTAGTAGGGACTTAAGCTTAAAAAGCAGGCCATCATGCCATACGCGATCAAACGCTTGCTGGATATCCAGGAAGACAGCAGAGCTGTACTGCTTATTTTCCAAGGCCTCGAGGACATGCTGAACTACTCGATGAACTTGCTCTGGTGTACCATGGTGATGCCTAAAGCCAAACTGATGATCAGGAATGGCACTCTGGAAGCCACTTACTGCCGACAATCTTCCAAGAAATATTTTTTCAAATATCTTGGAGAAAGTGGACAGCAAGCTTATCGGTCGATATGACGAGACAAGATTATCCGGCTTGCCAGGTTTCGGAATCATCGCAATCACAGCACACTTCCATGGAGTGGGGAAGTGGTGGACGCGAACCATTGAGTTAAAGAGTAGCACCAAGAACATCACTCCCTTCTCAGGGAGGGCCTTAGCAACTCTACCGTCGACGCCATCATAGCCAGGGGCTTTAGTGGACTTTAGCCTGCGAATCTGCAAGCGGACCTCATTAGGGGCGATAGGTGCGATCGGTTGAACAGGATCGAGATCTGCATTTAAAAATGCCTCAGTTTCCTGTACCTGGCTGGGTGACGCAAGTGCAAAAGGCGTGAACCGGCCTTGCAGCTCATCCGCAAATGCCGATGCTATCTCTGCATCCGATCGACACCAAGTGTTGTCCGGTCGCATGATGGGGATCCGCCTGAGTGGCTGCCGCTTGACACAACGCGTTGCCTTCCACAAATTGAATCCATGATTCTTATTGGGATCGGCATTGCGGAGCATATCCTGGAAGTACTGGCTCTTAGTGTCGAAAAGCAACTTTCGCAGCTCGTACGCAGCCCGCCTAAAGTCCCTTAGATCCAAAGGATTGCGAGAGCGCATATATTGGCGACGCAGTGCTCTCTTGTGCCTTACCAGATCCAAAATCTCAGTTTTTAAAAAAGGCGTAGCTGGACTGCGAGGCGAACAAGGAAGTTGGCCAATCATGGAGTATTCCGCCGCCGCGTTAATATTACGCAGGAATAACTCCGCTGCGTCGTCTATATCAGCCGGTGAACGCAGCTCCATGTTCAAGTTGACAAGCTGCTCCAACCTCTGCCGGAATCGGGTGATGTTTGCCTTGCGCGGCAGAAGACGTGCCTTGGGAGCATTTAGAGTAACAGCCATTCTATACTCAACGATCAAAGGGATGTGATCGGAGTTAAGCTCAATTCGCTCAGATATACCAAGACAGTCAGAACGTATTCCAGCGTACACAGCAAAGTCAATTGCTGTCGGCCTATGACTACCGTACGAATAGTGCGTTGCACCTCCCGTGGCAAGTACTTGTAGGTTGGAGTCTCTCACGCAATCCGCAAGCGCAATCCCACGGCGAGTGTCCAAAGCAGCACCCCAGAGATGGTGTTGAGCATTCCAGTCTCCAGCAATCAGGAACTTTGGGCCAAGCTCTTCGAAGAGACATTTAAAGTCTTCTAATGCCCACACAAAACGTGGCGGACAATAGACAGCCGCTAGGACTACTTCGCCTTGATCACTAGAGACTTTAACGGCAGCACATTGTGCGCAGAGCCAACTTATGGGAGTCAGCGCATGATGTTGCAGAGAAGATTTTATGATAACTGCCGCTCCACCACGCATGCGATCCGACGGATGATTGGCTAGGTGGATATCGTAGCCTGGTAGCCTATAGTGTGATCTGGAGCAGTAGTGAGTCTCACAGACCAACATTACATCTATTCGATGGCGATGAATAAACAACTCCAATTCATTGGCGTTATTTGCAAGGCCATTGGCGTTCCACACGCCAACGCGCATCCCAATTTGGCTCATTTATTGGCAAGTACAGCGTGCAACAGGCTCATCATGGCCATCATTGTCTCACTTAACTTGTCGAATTTTGACATAAGACTGTCAAGCTGGAGATTGGCGGGTTGATAATACAGGTAAGGCTGTTGCACTTGCTGATATTGATCCTGTGAGGGCTGCTGATGTTGTTGACGCAAAGGCAGGTGGTGTTGTTGATGATGGCTTAGTTGCTGTTGATGTTCTTGCTGCATGTGCTGTTGCTGTTGGTGTTGCTGCTGCTGGCGTTGCTGAAGTTGTGGCTGTTGTTCTTGAAGAAGCTGCTGCTGATGGTGACTCTGCTGCTGCTGGCGTTTCTGCAAGTGATTCTGCTGATGCTGAGCGTTCTCTCGATGCCTAGGCATCTGGCGAACTTTTGGTCGTCGCTTTTTTCTTGTCTGCTGTTACTCAGGAACCTGCGGAGCATCTTGTTGAGGCGGCAAATTTTGTTATTGCTGCCGTAGCGGCTGCTGCGGCTTCTGGCGGTGCTGAGGTTGTGACTGTTGTTGTTGATGAAGCTGCTGCTGATCGTGACGCTGCTGCTGAGGGTGACGCTGCTGCTGTGACAATTGCCCAAGTTGCTGAAGGAGCTGAGGAGCCGTTTGCAGTCTGGCGGCATCAGCATAAGAAAATTGGGCATTGCGTATAGGAGCCGGGGTTCTTGGGCGCGACTTTTGGAGGTATTGAGCCGGCCTTCCAGACTGAGCCACAAGCTTCCTTCCCTTGGCAACGCGCTGATATGCTGGGCATCCTTTCCAGCTTACTGGATGGGTTCTTCCGCAGTTTGCACATTTCGGATCAACATCCAATGGTTTTTCGCAAGCTTGACTAGCATGTGCTGAACCACACTTACCGCAGCGATGCTGTTTTTGGCAGTATTTCATAGTGTGACCAAATTCCTGGCTGCGGTGGCACTGGGGGATGTCCAAATGCCGATCAGGGCATTCAACAGTGATGCGCACCTGAGAGATGGAGCGTAAGTTGTAGATCTCTTTGTTATTCGCAGCCGGCTCCAGCTCCAAATAACAAAGGTTTAGCTCCTTTTTGCTAACCCGGCTGACAATACTTTGAACTCCTCGCACTGAGTTTCTGCAACGATGGATGCAGTCTTCTGACCACCACTCGGAAGCCTCTGTCCTCCTTTAATTGGTATGAGTGAAATGGGATTCTCTTCTCTGAGAAAATTTTCTGGATTGCCCTGTCAATACCCCCGTCAATACCACTTGGCATTACTCTCACAGTAACACCGCCACTGCACTTAAGCATAAAGCTGTCAGGCGGCGTGACAGCATTTAATGCTTCAAGCAGTCCAGCAACGTTGGTGATACCCTCAGATGTGTAACGAACCTTTTCAGTTCGTCCAGTTTTAGCTGGGCTAAAACTCAGCCGAGCTATGGGTTCGAGCAACAAATTTATATTTGATTGCGCTGCGATAATTAATACCACGTGTCCTTTATATATTAACTAAAGGTTTGATTTATTTTAATTATTATTATGTTATTATGGTAACTGCCCTAAGGATATCCCTTTGATATCCGGCGTTCCATGTACCAGCTAGGTGGCGATCAGACGTTCTCTGTCTGGCTTCGCTCCTAGATTTCGCACTGACTGCGGTGAGTCTCAGACTGCCTGCCTCTGACTGACTCCTTCGAAGCTCCTTACTGGTGGATCGTCCTGTTACGATCCACTGGTCGACGTGTTGCCTCTGCTCGTCGACTTGCACTGCTCCCTCGAAGCTCCTTGCTGGTGGATCGTCCTGTTATGATCCACTGGTCGACGTGTTGCCTCTGCTTGTCGCCTTTGCACTGCTCGACTTCTGTATCTGCGACGCCCTCTTTTATAGGTCGGGTCGCATTGGTGGCGTGATCTTTTTGGTATTTCTCTAATACCGTTTTGCGATCGCTGCAGTAAAGCAGCGGTCACCTATTTTAAGGTCGCTGTCTTCTGAGGTCGCTGCACTCGCTGAACTTAGAATAGCGCGCACCACGCGCTGTCCGATACGGGATATGCTGACGGCGCCCATTCATCCGGTAGCGTCCGCTGAAGTAGGCACGTGCGCTTTGGTTGTTGGTTGTAACGTAAGCTTGCTTTCTCACGGCGGATATGCTGACTAAAGGCGCGCGTGCCATTGGTTGTGGTTGCTAAACTGTTGTCCTACTTTCAGTATATGCTGACCAAGGCGTGTGTGTCGCCGTTGATTTCGTTGTCGTCGAAATCTGCTGATGCGGTTCCAGATCCAATGTCGTTTGTTGCGATCGTTGCGAGGGCTGCCCATAGCATATGTGGCAGTTGTTGCGAGGGGCACATATAGCATATGTCAAAGCTATATGGCTCCTCACACTCCCCCCTTCCTTCGGTAAGTGGAAGACTTCCACTTCGGTGATTGTATTGACAATGTTGTTGCCTTTTCCGTAAAAGTGTTGAGCAAACGTTTTTCGGTGGTCCCGGCACTTGCGCTCTCAATAGTGCAAGTGTTGGTGGTGTCCGTTTTTGCTTGTACTACGAGTTGTAACGTTCTTGACGGCCGCTGCCTTGCGTTCTGATTAGTGCCGCCGTTGCACTTTTCTTCTTCTTCTTTTTTTTTATTATGTGTTTATTATGTCGGGTGCCGTTCCAGTGAGCGTTATCGTAGGTCATGGCTACATTTCTGCATTCTTACTGCAATTTGAGTGGTGTGTGAACATTCGCCGCGTCCAGGGCTGTTCACCTGATTTGGACTTGCCTTAGGGCTCCGAATCGTGTTTACATATATATTGTTATTCTTATTATTTATTTTTTTTGTTGATTTGTATATATCTATTTATTTATTTATTATTGTCGTTTTATTTGTTGGAGTCTCCCTTTAATTTTGGGGCTTGGGGACTCACCAGTCTCCTTGCTGTGTGGCTTTAAGTCGTTCAAATGTGCCGTCCTTATTCGCTTGTCTGCCCAGCTCCTTAGCTCGCAGATCACCGGTGACGTGAAATCCATGATTTGGTACGGGCCTCCGTATCTCGGTGCTAGCTTGGCTTCGAACATTTCAGCTCCATTTGATAGGTGGTGTAACTACGAGTACACCCACACTCTATCTCCGATTTTGGGGCTCCATCGCTTGCGACGTAAGTTGTAGTGCCTTCCTTGGTCCTGCGAGGCTTCGACCGCGGCCAATTGACTTGCCTTATATTGCTTACATTCTTCGCATTGTTGGACATACGCTCTTACGTCTCTATATAAGCCTGGCCAGTAGTAACGCGCTGCTACTCGGGCTATTGTCTTTCTGCTCCCCGTATGTCCTGCGGTGGCGGTGTTGTGGCTCTCACCTAGAACTTGTGTCCTTTGCCCGGTTGGCACACATAATTTCCAGGCTGCTACATCCTCTTTTCCAGTTCTATGAGGTATGTGTCTGTACAGTTTTCCAGACTTGTCCATGTAATCTGGAAACTTCCTCGGATTTCTCGTTATGGCCGTTCGCATCTTTTGGATCCAGTGGCAGTTTTTATTGGCTTGGTCCATCGTGTCTCCCACAATTAAGATTCTCCGGCATGTCTCCTTCCGGGGCTGTCGAGATTTGGCATCTGCAACACTTACTGCTGGTTTGACTGTCTTTGCTATGTACAGTCTCTCTTCCTGACGCTCTCGAATTCTTTTTCCCGGTATATTTATCCTCAGGCCTGCGCACTCCAAAACCGTTCCCATCCCAGACAGAAAATCCCATCCGAGAACTAAGCCATCGATAACTCCTGGGAGTATCAGTAGAGTAATATCCATACTACTCCTTCCGAACCTGATATTCACCTCGACTTGTTCTCGGACTCCGCTGTTTCGACCATCTGCCATGCGGACTCGCAGCTCGGTTGCGCGTCGTCGGCCTACGTCGAACAGTCCACGAGCTAGCTTCTCGCTAATGAAATTACTCGTGGCCCCTGTATCGATCGTAGCCTTGTGCTGGCAGTTGTCGATCTCTACGACCGCTGTCAGCTGCGCTCCCTCGTCCTGCAGGCTGCCTATTAGCGTCTTGGGGTTGCCCTTGTTCGGCTCGCGCTCGCCACTCGGTGGCGAACGCCGGTGACCTTTTCCCGACGGACAACATACTGACGTGCGAACTCCGATTCGTCCACATATCCAACAATAGTCCAGCATAGGATTTGTGCACTCTATCGCACGGTGTCCGTTCTGGCCGCAATATCTGCAAGCCATCGCTGGATTATTTATATGCGTTTGTCTATTGTCGCGTCTCGTCTTCGGGGCTGGTCCGGGTCTCGTGTCGGTTTCGATACTCTCGTGGTACGCTTTGCTGTGTGTGCGTTTACTATCCTCTATCCGCATAAGTCGTGGCCAGTTTTGCCTTGGCGCGGGCTCTATATGGTGATAGCGACGTCTCTGTGGTGGATCCATGTGGCTCTGTTGAGTCTCTACTTGCCTTCGCTGTGGAGTGTTGAAACTCGGGTGCTCCACGCGGCTCTGCTGTCTCAACTTCTCTCTGTCTACCTCGAGTTCCTCAAACGCAGCTGCCAAATGCATCAATTCTGCCAAGTTGTTAAATTGACCTGGCCCGGCTAGCTCAGTCGGTAGAGCATGAGACTCTTAATCTCAGGGTCGTGGGCTCGGGCCCCACGTTGGGCGCCAGTTGTAACGAACCTTTTTAGTTCGTTCAGTTTTAGCTGGGCTAAAACTCAGCCGAGCTATGGGTTCGAGCAACAAATTTATATTTGATTGCGCTGCGACAATTAAAAACACATATCCTTTATATATTAACTAATGGTTTTATTCTGCTTCACTTATTACTACGCTACGATTTTAACTGCCATTTGGATATCCCTTTGATATCCGGCGTTCCACGTACCAGCTAGGGGCGATCAGACCTTCTCTGACTGCACTGCTCCTTCGAAGCTCCTTGCTAGTGGATCGTCCAGTTACGATCCACTGGTCGACGTGTTGCCTCTGCTCGTCGACTTGCACTGCTCCTTTGAAGCTCCTTGCTGGTGGATCGTCCTGTTACGATCCACTAGACTTGCACTGTTTTTCACGGATTTTCACTGACTGCCCTTGGTGGTCTGCGACGCCCCCTTTTATAGGTCAGATCGCGTCGGTGGTCCGTCTTTTTGGGGCGTTTCTCACGCTTTTCCGCTGACGCTGCTCTTTCTTCCTTGGGCGATTCCCACTTTTTCCTGCTGACGCCGCACTTCCCACGTTTTTCCGCCGACGCTGCACTCGTTGGGAGTAAGGCAGCGGTCACCTGCTTCAAGGTTGCGGTCCACTAGTGTCACTGCAATCGATGCAATTCGAGCAGCGGTTGCCTCTGCCCGATTTGTCGTTCCGCTCTCCCACGGTCTGCTGTGATCGCTGCCCAATTGGGTCTCACGCTATCCACTATGGAATGCGCTGATGGCGCACTTGCGCTCTCAACAGCGCCAAGTGGTGGTGTCCATTTGCATCCGCTGGAGAAGGCACGTGTGCTCCTGGTGGAAATCAGAGCCGCGTGCACCGGTGGCCCACTTGGATCTCACGCTGTCCGATATGGAATGCGCTGATGGCGCACTTGCGCTCTCAACAGCGCCAAGTGGTGGTGTCCATTTTCCATCCGCTGGAGTAAGCACGTGTGCTCTTGGTGGAAATCAGAGCCGCGTGCACCGGTGGCCCACTGTGGTCTCCTTACATAATATGCTGCTCGCTGGCTGCAGGTATTCTCGTCGTTGAACACCTGGTTGCAGTTGTTTTCGTCGTTGACGAAATCTGCTGACGTGGCGCAAGATCCAATGTCGTCTGCTGCCAATCGTTGTGAGGGCTGCCCATAACATATGTGGCAATTGTTGCGAGGGGCGCATATAGCTTATGTCAATGCTATATGGCTCCTCACAATACATACCCATGCCATGTCACTTCCTCCACCATGCTTAACTGTTGCCTTTACGTGTCGGCAAACATGACTGTGTTCCAGATCTCCAAATCCTTGTCCAAGCGGCTTTTAAAGTGCTTCTTCCGTGGTACTCGGGCATTAAAGTCATGTTGGCGCAGAAACCTGCACACAGTTTCCACACAGCACTTTTTCCCCATTTCATCTGTGAGGAGCCATATAGCGACGGCAAATAAATATATAGGTCTATATATTTATGCGTACTATATGCGCCCCTCACAGGACATGGGCCGTTATGTGTGAGGAGTATTGCGAGTGCAATATCTCCATCCATACTCACACTAACGGCAGACATAGGCTTGCGCCAGCAGATTGCAGTGGAAAATTACCAGAATTACAGTCCCGACAAAAGTCCACAACCTGGCCTATATAAAGAGCGCCGAAAACGCACTGGAGACAGTCAGTGAGTCAGTGAAAACCGAGACGCGAAGCGGAACCTCTGTCGAACGACAGAGCAAACACCATACCTAGTGAGAAGGGGACACGCTGCCCATCCATTTTAAAATCATCAGTCGTAAGCAGGAGCTACGACCAGGATCTACGCGAGTGCGGTAAAGAAGCCAACAGCTAATAAAGGCTTTCTAATACGGGACACTGAGGTCCTTGAAGGTTCAAGTAGTGAATCCTTGCCACGTTCAAGTTGTGCCACGAGGCGGGGCCTACACAGTGACAAGCCAAGCGTGCGATAACCTGCCTGAAGTTCGACAGTATACGCGCGAAATCCGTTTGGTCAAACGGGGCCGTATGGTAAGCTGTCGAACCAGTGCGAAGCCGCGGACTGGCGTAACTGGTGTACGGCGTGTCTTGAACCAACTTCTCCGAACAGGACCACGCACTGAAACAAACCAAGGCCTCAGCAAGTGGCCGAAGGAACAAGTCCAGACATTACGAAATTATCAATTGTGTCTAATTAATTAATTAAATAAACCATACGAATTAATTTAATATATAAACTAATTGTGTTGTTAATGATCACTTCGCGACCAATTCTACAAATTCGTTGCACGAACCCACAGCTCGAGTGAGCGTTAGCCCGGCAAAGCCAACCAGGTTCGTTACAACTGGCGCCCAACGTGGGGCCCGAACCCACGACCCTGAGATTAAGAGTGAGACTGAGTTTTAGCCTAGCCAAAATAAACCCGAACAAAAGGTTCGTTACAGCACGAAGGCAACAACACGTAGTTCAACTTTAAATTTGTGAGGAGCCATATAGCTTTGGCAAATAAATGTATATAAAATATGCATTTAAGCTATATGCGCCTCTCACAGTGGCTGTATATCGGACCGAAATTCGGCCCTAATTGCAGTCGCGGCGAATTCGCTCTCTTTCGCCCTCTCTCTTTCTTACGCAGGTTGTCAGCCATTTGAGCGTGTCTGCCACACATGTCCACCGAGACATGTGCCGTTATAGAGTGAGGAGTATGGATGGTACAATATATCCATCCATACTCACACTATCGGCAGACATAGGTTGACAACAGCGAATGGCAGCGGAAAATTACCAGAAATCACGCCACCGAGGCGATTACGTGATTTCTGGTACAGTCCCAACAACAGGCTGCGACCCGGCCTATAAAAGGAGTGCCGCAACACAGAGAAGACAGTTCAGAAAGACCCGATACGCAAGGCGGAACCTCTGAGAGTCAGAAAATCATACGAGAAGGAGAAACTCTGTCGGAACGAAGTCAGAAAATCATACGAGAAGGAGAAATTCTGTCGGAACAGAGTCCGAGAGTCAGAGTTCAGAAGTGCGGAAGCTCGGAATAAAATCTACGCGAGTGCCGCGGACAAGTAAAACGACAGTGAACGTCACAAGTGAAAAAGTGTACGTCGAACCGAACGACACACAACACAACAGCATCGAGACGAATAATAAAGCAACCAGCAGCTGCCAAATGCATCAATTCTGCCAAGTTGTTGAATTGACCTGGCCCGGCTAGCTCAGTCGGTAGAGCATGAGACTCTTAATCTCAGGGTCGTGGGCTCGGGCCCCACGTTGGGCGCCAGTTGTAACGAACCTTTTTAGTTCGTTCAGTTTTAGCTGGGCTAAAACTCAGCCGAGCTATGGGTTCGAGCAACAAATTTATATTTGATTGCGCTGCGACAATTAAAAACACATATCCTTTATATATTAACTAAAGGTTTGATTTATTTTAATTATTATTATGTTATTATGGTAACTACCCTAAGGATATCCCTTTGATATCCGGCGTTCCATGTACCAGCTAGGTGGCGATCAGACCTTCTCTGTCTGGCTTCGCTCCTAGATTCGCACTGACTGCGGTGAGTCTCAGACTGCCTGCCTCTGACTGCTCCTTCGAAGCTCCTTGCTGGTGGATCGTCCAGTTACGATCCACTGGTCGACGTGTTGCCTCTGCTCGTCGACTTGCACTGCTCCTTTGAAGCTCCTTGCTGGTGGATCGTCCTGTTACGATCCACTAGACTTGCACTGTTTTCACGGATTTTCACTGACTGACCCTTGGTGGTCTGCGACGCCCCCTTTTATAGGTCAGATCGCGTCGGTGGTCCGTCTTTTTGGGGCGTTTCTCACGCTTTTCCGCTGACGCTGCACTTCCCACGTTTCTGCTGACGCCGCACTTCCCACGTTTTTCCACCAGCGCTGTACTCGTTGGGGAGTAAGGCAGCGATCACCTGCTTCAAGGTTGCGTCCCACCGTTGTCGCTGCGATCGATGTAATTCGAGCAGCGGTTGCTTCTGCTGTGGTCGCTGCCCAATTGGGTCTCACGCTATCCACTACGGAATGCGCTGATGGCGCACTTGCGCTCTCAACAGCGCCAAGTGGTGGTGTCCATTTTCCAGCCGCTGGGGTAGGCACGTGTGCTCTTGCTGGAAATTAGAGCCGCGTGCACCGGTGGCTCACTTGGTTCTCACGCTGTCCGATCTGGCATGCGCTGATGGCGCACTTGCGCTCCCCACAGCGCCAAGTGGTGGTGTCCATTTTCCCGCCGCTGGGGTCGGCACGTGTGCTCTTGCTGGAAATCGGAGCCGCGTGTGCTGGTCGCTGGCTGCAGGTGTTTTCGTCGTTGAGTACTGGGCTGCAGTTGTTTTCGTCGTTGACGAAATCTGCTGACGTGGCTGCAGGTGTTCTCGTCGTTGAATACCTGGCTGCAGTTGTTTTCGTCGTTGACGAAATCTGCTGACGTTGGCGCAAGATCCAATGTCGTCTGCTTGCCAATCGTTGGGAGGGCTGCCCATAAAGTATGTGGCAAATGTTGCGAGGGGCGCATATAGCTTATGTCGATGCTATATGGCTCCTCACACTCCCCCCTTTCTTCGGTAAGTGGAAGCCTTCCACTTTTTTTCGCTATTGAATGTTGAGGTTGGTCGTGGTTCTCTTATTCTGCACTACGTGTTGTGCAGTGGCAATTGGAGTGGCTTGTTTTTTTCTCTGAACATTTATTATGTTTAATATGTTATATGTAGGTGTATACAACTTTTGTATACCCTTGCTCTTTTTCTTTATTACCCTCTCCTTTTGGGCGTTTTATTTTCTTATCTTATGTATATATTATTTGTATATTTTATATTATTTTTTTTTTCTATATTATTTTATTTTTGGGGATCTGGGGACTCACCGCTCTCCTTGCTGTGTGGTTATAAGTCGCTCACATGTGCCCTCCTTATCCGTTTATTATCCGGGCTTTTTAGCTTGCAGATCACCGGTGACGTGAAATCCATGATTTGGTACGAGCCTGCGTATCTCGGTGCTAGCTTGGCTTCGAACCCTTCAGCTCTATTTGATAGGTGGTGTAACTTAACCCACACCCTATCTCCGATTTTGGGGCTCCATCGCTTGCGACGTAGGTTGTAGTGCCTTCCTTGGTCCTGCGAGGCTTCGACCGCGGCCAATTGACTTGCCTTATATTGCTTACATTCTTCGCATTGTTGGACATACGCTCTTACGTCTCTATATAAGCCTGGCCAGTAGTAACGCGCTGCTACTCGGGCTATTGTCTTTCTGCTCCCCGTATGTCCTGCGGTGGCGGTGTTGTGGCTCTCACCTAGAACTTGTGTCCTTTGCCCGGTTGGCACACATAATTTCCAGGCTGCTACATCCTCTTTTCCAGTTCTATGAGGTATGTGTCTGTACAGTTTTCCAGACTTGTCCATGTAATCTGGAAACTTCCTCGGATTTCTCGTTATGGCCGTTCGCATCTTTTGGATCCAGTGGCAGTTTTTATTGGCTTGGTCCATCGTGTCTCCTACAATTGAGATTCTCCGGCATGTTTCCTTCCGGGGCTGTCGAGATTTGGCATCTGCAACACTTACTGCTGGTTTGGACTGTCTTTGCTATGTACAGTCTCTCTTCCTGACGCTCTCGAATTCTTTTTCCCGGTATATTTATCCTCAGGCCTGCGCACTCCAAAACCGTTCCCATCCCAGACAGAAAATCCCATCCGAGAACTAAGCCATCGATAACTCCTGGGAGTATCAGTAGAGTAATATCCATAATACTCCTTCCGAACCTGATATTCACCTCGACTTGTTCTCGGACTCTGCAGTTTCGGCCATCTGCCATGCGGACTCGCCGTTCGGTTGCGCATCGTCGGCCTACGTCGAACAGTCCACGAGCTAGCTTCTCGCTAATGAAACTACTCGTGGCCCCTGTATCGATCGTAGCCTTGTGCTGGCAGTTGCCGATCTCTACGACCGCTGTCAGCTGTGCTCCCTCGTCCTGCAGGCTGCCTATTAGCGTCTTGGGGTTGCCCTTGTTCGGCTCCCGCTCGCCCCTCGGTGGCGAACGCCGGTGACCTTTTCCCGACGGACAACATTCTGACGTGCGAACTCCGATTCGTCCACATATCCAACAATAGTCCAGCATAGGATTTGTGCACTCTATCGCACGGTGTCCGTTCTGGCCGCAATATCTGCAAGCCATCGCTGGATTATTTATATGCGTTTGTCTATTGTCGCGTCTCGTCTTCGGGGCTGGTCTGGGTCTCGTGTCGGTTTCGACTCTCTCGTGGTACGCTTTGCTGTGTGTCCGTCCACTATCCTCTATCCGCATAAGTCGTGGCCAGTTTTGCCTTGGCGCGGGCTCTATATGGTGATAGCGACGTCTCTGTGGTGGATCCCTGTGGTTCTGTTGAGGCTCTACTTGCCTTCGCTGTGGAGTGTTGAAACTCGGGTGCTCCACGCTGCTCTGCTGTCTCAACTTCTCCCTGTCTACCTCGAGTTCCTCAAACGCAGCTGCCAAATGCATCAATTCTGCCAAGTTGTTGAATTGACCTGGCCTGGCGTACGCTCGTAGGTCTGGAAGGCTGTTGCTGTAGATTTTGTGTAGTTGCTCCACCGCCGAATACTGTAGTGGCCGCATTAGCGTCTGCATCTCCACCATATACAGCTTAAATGGCTCGATTATACCCTGACGTCTTCGGGTGACTTCGTCTTTTAAGTTTTCGAAGTAATCTCTTGGCAAGAAGTACTCTTGAAAACTCTGGACAAATGTTCCCCATCTCGTCCAGTGTTGATTGTTGGCTACATACCATTTCAGTGCCATTCCCTGGAGTAGTTCAGGCATGGTCCTGGGAATTAAATTCAAGTCGAGTCCATATGTATCGGCTGACCACTCGACTTGCTCCAAGAATTCTAATGGTTTCGTGGTGCCGTCGAAGCGAAAGTTCCACTCCCGGACTAGTTTTGCTACCCTCGGGTATTCTTGGGACATATCCGTCGCCGTGTTGTCGCTTGTGGGCACTCTTCTTGATGGCTGTGGTGTGGGTATTTTCCATACTGTGGTGTTGTCGTCTCGAGCGCGTGCTGCTGCGCTAGTTGTTGGCATGCTCAACTGGGCGAAATCTACGTTCGTCGCTTCTCTTGCATCCGCGAACTTTTCTTATTTCTTTGGCCTGTGAAATTCTGCCATGAATAGCTGCCAAATTCTGAATCCTCGTGCTGTATGGTAGCCTGGATTCGTGAGTGTCCACCCACTCTCCGAATTGTTGACGCATCTCATCCAGTGTTCCTCTGAGATCTACTTGGAATTCTTCTCCATATCTCAAGACTTCCTCCTTCTTGAGGGTGTATACCCAGGCACGAACCATTTTTGTTTTGTTAATATATATTATGTGTATTAATTATCGCAACCACTAACGTTGGGCGCCAGTTGTAACGAACCTTTCAGTTCGGTTAGTTTTAGCTAGGCTAAAACTCAGTCGAGCTATGGGTTCGAGCAACAAATTTAGTTTAGTTGCGTTTGCGACAATTAATAACACGTTGGTTTAATGAATATTAATTTAAGGATCTTTATTTAGTCCTTCACTTATGTCTAGGTATCATTATAGCTTATTTGGATACTTGTCCTTGGAAGCTCCTTGCTGGTGGATCGTCCTGTTACGATCCACTGGATTTGCACTGTTTTCACATATTTGCACGGGTGCTTGGTCTCGCACTATTTTCCACTATACTTGCACTTTGTATATGGCTTTTCACTGACTGACTTTCTCTGACTGCACTGCTCCTTCGAAGCTCCTTGCTGGTGGATCGTCCAGTTACGATCCACTGGTCGACGTGTTGCCTCTGCTCGTCGACTTGCACTGCTCCTTTGAAGCTCCTTGCTGGTGGATCGTCCTGTTACGATCCACTAGACTTGCACTGTTTTCACGGATTTTCACTGACTGCCCCTTGGTGGTCTGCGACGCCCCCTTTTATAGGTCAGATCGCGTCGGTGGTCCGTCTTTTTGGGGCGTTTCTCACGCTTTTCCGCTGACGCTGCACTTCCCACGTTTCTGCTGACGCCGCACTTCCCACGTTTTTCCACCAGCGCTGTACTCGTTGGGGAGTAAGGCAGCGATCACCTGCTTCAAGGTTGCGTCCCACCGTTGTCGCTGCGATCGATGTAATTCGAGCAGCGGTTGCTTCTGCTGTGGTCGCTGCCCAATTGGGTCTCACGCTATCCACTACGGAATGCGCTGATGGCGCACTTGCGCTCTCAACAGCGCCAAGTGGTGGTGTCCATTTTCCAGCCGCTGGGGTAGGCACGTGTGCTCTTGCTGGAAATTAGAGCCGCGTGCACCGGTGGCTCACTTGGTTCTCACGCTGTCCGATCTGGCATGCGCTGATGGCGCACTTGCGCTCCCCACAGCGCCAAGTGGTGGTGTCCATTTTCCCGCCGCTGGGGTCGGCACGTGTGCTCTTGCTGGAAATCTGAGCCGCGTGTGCTGGTCGCTGGCTGCAGGTGTTTTCGTCGTTGAGTACTGGGCTGCAGTTGTTTTCGTCGTTGACGAAATCTGCTGACGTGGCTGCAGGTGTTCTCGTCGTTGAATACCTGGCTGCAGTTGTTTTCGTCGTTGACGAAATCTGCTGACGTGGCTGCAGGTGTTCTCGTCGTTGAAGACCTGGCTGCAGTTTTTCGTCGTTGACGAAATCTGCTGACTTGGCGCAAGATCCAATGTCGTCTGTTGCCAATCGTTGGGAGGGCTGCCCATAAAGTATGTGGCAAATGTTGCGAGGGGCGCATATAGCTTATGTCGATGCTATATGGCTCCTCACAATTTGTTTTAAACAATCTTTTATTTGTTTAAACAAAATATTTTTATACGTTGCCTCTTACCACTGTTGGGAGAGAGCAAAGTAAATTATTTTTGCAACCTGTAGCTGACTGTCAGATTTTAAGGTGCTGGTTTAACTCTATGTCTCTTACCACTGGTGGGGGAAAACAATAGAGAGTCTCGAAGGACCAAATGTTTAATGAATGATTAAACCGAGTTGACGTTTAGAATCGAACTGCCCGCTCTGACGAGCAGGCTCTTTATTTATACAAAATGCTTAACCTAAATACATATATATTGTTCAGCTGCTTGTAAGGCGTCCGCATAGCGCCTAAATACTTAGAAATATCATGCAGCCGTTTGTAAGGCTACTGTTGACCACTTAACTGTAAATCGCCCAACAAATCATTAGTTGCGCTGTGCAAGAACTTTCGTCAACGCAGCGGTCAATCAGCGGTCAACCGGTACTTGCCGTTAATTTTGTTTGCCCATGCACAACCGACGAATACTAAATCGAGAGTGAGTTAGATGAGCTTGCGTGTGCAAGCCGAAGACAAAAGAAGGCAAAGACAAAGATTAGGGATAGGCAAGCAATGACGTTGAAATTACCTTACTTATAATTAATTGGTTGCTGGCTGCTGCGGCCTCCGACAATAACATTTGTTTCATCATAACGATACTTTCAACGGCCAACAGTCCAGAGGTCGCTTGTGTGGAGGCGCTTTAAGCGTCTGCGGGTTGTATTCGACCCTAGTGTCGAAGCCAATGGGTTATCATGGTTATGTAACCGGTCATTGTAACGACTTGTGTGTCGGTTTATTTGGCTAAAGACTGTCGATACACAGAAGTCGTTGTGCAGCGTCAAATTGCGCACATAAGGTGGAGCACTAGAGATATCTCTTAGCACCTTGTTCTGCAAGACTTGAATTTGATTAACCCAAGATTTTGTTGTTAAGTCGGACGCTTGGACACTTACCACTCCTGAGCGCAAACGTACAGTGCTGAGACTTGTTCGCATTGATGCATATGTTCCACCGGTTGGCCCATGTACTAAAACCATCCAAGAACCGAGGAGTTAGCAAGGAACACAGTGTCATCCGCGTTTCTGGCTACCGGAATCGGCAAGTCCGCGGTATACAATGTGTACAAGGCATGTCCAAGGAAACTACCCTGCGCTACACCCGCTCTGATGCGGCGGATGTTTGATCGCTCGTCTCTAACTTAAACCATAAAAGTGCGGCCAAGCAGGTAAGACTGCGCCGATGGTAGTAGGGACTTAAGCTTAAAAAGCAGGCCATCATTCCATACGCGATCAAATGCTTGCTGGATATCCAGGAAGACGGCAGAGCTGTACTGCTTATTTTCCAAGGCCTCGAGGACATGCTGAACTACTCGATCAACTTGCTCTGGTGTACCATTGTGATGCCTAAAAACAAACTGATGATCAGGAATGGCACACTTCCATGGAGTGGGGAAGTGGTGGATGCGTACCATGGAGTTAAAGAGTAGCACCAAGAACATTACTCCCTTCTCGGGAAGGGCCTTATCAACTCTGCCGTCGACGCCATCATAGCCAGGGGCTTTAGTGGACTTTAGCCTGCGAATCTGCAAGCGGACGTCATTAGGGGAGATAGGTATGATCTGTTGCACAGGATCGAGATCTGCACTTAAAAATGCGTCACTTTCCTGTACCTGGCAGGGTGACGCAAGCGCAAAAGGCGTGAACCGGCCATGCAGCTCATCCGCAAATTCCGATGCAATCTCTGCATCCGATCGACACCAAGTGTTGTCCGGTCGCATAATGGGGATCCGCCTGAGTGGGTGCTGCTTCACACAACGCGTTGCCTTCCACAAATTGAATCCATGATTCTTATTGGGATGATGATGCATTGCGGAGCATATCCTGGAAGTACTGGCTCTTAGTGTCAAAAAGCAACTTTCGCAGCCTGCCTAAGTCCCTTAGATCCAAAGGATTGCGTGAGCGCATATATTGGCGACGCAGTGCTCTCTTGTGCCTTACCAGATCCAAAATCTCAGTTTTTAAAAAAGGCTTAGCTGGACTGAGTGGCGAACAAGGAAGTTGGCCAAGCATGGAGTATTCCGCCGCCGCGTTAATATTACTCAGGAATAACTCTGCTGCGTCGTCTATATCAGCCGGTGAACTCAGCTCCATGTTCAAGTTGACAAGCTGCTCCAACCTCTGCCGGAATCGGGAGATGTATGCCTTGCGCGGCAGAAGACGTGCCTTGGGAGCATTTAGAATAACAGCCATTCTATACTCAACGATCAAAGGTATGTGATCGGAGTTAAGCTCAATTCGATCAGATATACCAAGACAGTCAGAACGTATTCCAGCGTACACAGCAAAGTCAATTACTGTCGGCCAATGACTACCGTACGAATAGTGCGTTGCATCTCCCGTGGCAAGTACTTGTAGTTGTACTTGTAGGAACTTGGGGCCAAGCTCTTCGAAGAGACATTTAAAGTCTTCTAATTCCCACACAAATCGTGGCGGACAATAGACAGCCGCTAGGACTACTTCGCCTTGATCACTAGAGACTTTAACGGCAGCACATTGTGCGCAGAGCCAACTTATGGGAGTCATCGCATGATGTTGCAGAGAAGATTTTATGATAACTGCCGAGGTGGATACTGCTAGGTGGATATTGGCGTTATTTGCAAGGCCATTGGCGTTCCACACGCCAACACGCATCCCAATTTGGCTCATTTATTGGCAAGTACAGCGTGACATAAGACAGTCAAGCTGGGGATTGGCGGGTAGATAATACATGTAAGGCTGTTGCATTTGCTGATATTGATCCTGTGAGGGCTGCTGATGTAGTTGACGCAAAGGCAGGTGGTGTTGTTGTTGATGGCTTAGTTGCTGTTGATGTTCTTGCTGCATGAGCTGTTGCTGTTGGAGTTGCTGCTGCTGGGGTTTCTGCTCCTGGCGTTGTAGCTGCTGGCGTTGCTGCTGCTGGTGTTGCTGCGAGTGTTTCTGCTGATGCTGAGCAGTCTCTCTCGAAGCCTAGCCATCTGGCGAACTTTATGTCGTCGCGTTTTGTTCGACCGTTGTTGCTCAGGAACTTGAGGAGCATCTTGTTGAGGCGGCATATGTTGTTGTTGCTGCTGCTGGCGGTGCTGAGGTTGTGGCTGTTGTTGTTGATGAAGCTGTTGCTGATGATGACGCTGCTGCTGAGGGTGACGCTGCTGCTGTGACAATTGCCCAAGTTGCTGGAGGAGCTGAGGAGCCGTTTGCAGTCTGGCGGCATCAGCATAAGAAAATTGGGCATTGCGTATAGGAGCCGGGCTTCTTGGGCGCGACTTTTGGAGGTATTGAGCCGGCCTTCCAGACTGAACCACAAGCTTCCTTCCTTTGGCAACGCGCTGATAAGGCGGGCATCCTTTCCAGCTTGCTGGATGGGTTCCACCGCAGTTTGCACATTTCGGATCAGCATCCAATGGTTTTTCGCAAGCTTGACTAACATTTTCGGAACCACACTTAACGCAGCGATGCTGTTTTTGGCAATATTTCATAGTGTGACCGAATTCCTTGCAGCGGTGGCACTGGGGGATGTCCAAATGCCGATCAGGGCATTCAACAGTGATGCGCACCTGAGAGATGGAGCGTAAGTTGTAAATCTCTTTGTTATTCGCAGCCGGCTCCAGCTCTAACCCGGCTGACAATAGTTTGAACTTCTCGCACTGAGTGCCCAGATCTGGCGAGACCAGCATTGCCTAAAATTGAAGTACCCACATTCTCGGAAGAAGAGAAGGCATGGGACAAATTTTTAGAATTATTCTCTGAAGTAATTCATAAAAGAGAAGACATCAGTCTATCTCTTAAATTCAACTATTTAAAAACTGCTTTAAGAGCAGAAGCAAGGAGTATGGTGTCGCACTTGCTGACAGGAAGCGCTGAGAATTATAATGTAGATTGGGAGTTACTAACCAAGCGATATGAAAACAAACGCAAAATATTTTCAAAGCAGTTGAGTTAAAAATTTTTATTGATTCCATTAATGAATCAATACACATTATTAAGTTAAAATCGAAGTTAACTGATGAAGTAGATTGCATATTCGCAGAAATAATATTAAGGAAATTTGGTAAGGAAGCGTTGCAAGATTTTGAAAATCATGTCAAGAAGACAAAAGATATACAACAATTAAGCGACGCCTTAGATTACCTAGAACAGAGACTCAGCTCGTTGAGTTCTGTACAAGAAGTTGAAAGAACTCTATTAGCAACAGCAATAATAGAAGACATTGAAAAAGGAACATATGAACAAAAATGTAATGCAAAGAACTGCAGTAACAAAAAAATGACTTATATGGACGAAACAATGACAGGAGCCGACACTATGGAAGAGGCTAAAAATCAAGTTAAGCTAGTGTTAACTGAGCTAGGAAATGCAGGTATGAATTTAAGAAAATGGATATCAAGCACACCAGAAATCATACAAAGTGTTCCGATATTGGTAAAAGTGAATATTGAGTGGCATTTTATTCCCCAGGCAGAACCTCACCTCAGAGGTATTTGGGAGGCTGGGGTAAAATCAGTAATATACCAACTGGAGACTCTCAATTGACTTTCGAAGAAATGTCGACATTGTTATGTCAAATAGAGGCAGTGTTGAATTCATGACCACTGTATACATCTGCGAACGATATAGATGACCACGAAGTATTGACTCCAGACCATTTCTTAATTGGAAGACCAATATTAGGAGCAGTGGAAGCCATAACAGAAGATAAGATAGGAAATCTTGATCGATGGAAATTAATTAAAAAGAGAGAGTTCTGGCAAAAATGGAACGCCGCAACAGAGGTATAAATGCAGGATATAAAAAATAAAAGTACACAAAGGAAAGAATGAGAAAGTAAGGGTGGTTAAAATAAAAGTTCAGGAAGGTTCAATAACAAGACCAATTCACAAAATATGTCCTCTACGCAACTGCTTTTTTTGCTGGCGACGGGTTGCCGGCGGCTAGTGTCGCGACGGTCGCGGTGATCCGGTCGCTGTTAGCCGCCGATGCGGTCGCGTTACCCAGCCGCTGTTAGGCACCGAAGCGGTCATCTTACAAGCAGCTGCATACAATTTCTAAGAATTTAGGCGCCATGCAGTCGCCTTACATGATATTTCTAATTATTTAGGCGCCATGCGGACAGCCGCACAATTTTATATATGTTTTTAGGTTAAGCGTTTTGTTTAAATAAAGAGCCTGCTCGTCAGAGGGGGCAGTTCGATTCTAAACGTCAACTCGGTTAATCATTCATTAGTCATTACAGTTGATCGCATTGATATTGTTTGTGCTGGAGTTGCCGATTGTGGTGGAGTGGATTTTGTAGTTGGTGGTGGTATTAAATTCATTACCAATAACCATATAGGTGATCAATATAGATGGGGCGGCTCTGTCCTTGAGAACAAAATGAAATTTATTTTTTTTTGCTTTCACACTTTGATAGTACAAAACGAAAGAGTTAACTATTGAAGAATTCGAATGCTACTAAGGTTTTATAAATCACAATCCATAATCATAGGTAATAATGATGCAATTAATAATCAGAAGCAATAAACCACTTCCTGTCATAGAATCCCCAGCTTCCTTTTACTGAAAACATTTAGGTGTGAGGTATACATTGACAAGAAAGATGTGAAAAGTGAAGCGAGAATTATTATTCCATTGATCATTGAACCTACCCAATGCACACTAGTGCCACATAGCACACAGCACGTAACATATAGGTTGCAGGTTATTCGCTCAAAAGCATTAAGCCACTTCATGACATAGAATCCCCAATTGCCTTATTCTGATATTGAGACACCGATTCTGCCTTCTGACTGTTCCATACATATATAAATTATATTAATATATATTTCAACAGTTAACAAAGCAGGCATTTAAATTGACATGAGTAAATAACTGGACTTGAAGTATATATTATACACCGTCAAATATATTTTCCAAGCTTATACGGATAAATAAGAATATTTTAAAATATTTTACGGTATATATTTAAATAGACGAACTTACATTTCATTCATGGCAGATGATGAAGACAAGAACGGGACTCATAAGGTATGTTCAAATGTTGTACATTTTTCGGTATGGTTTTAATAACAAACACATTGAAGTCTGATACTAGACCCGATTTTTTTTGGAACTATATAAGCAAAACATTGCGACTAAAGTTAGAAAAATGGACCAAGCTGATGACAACTAATAAATATATGGTAAGCGCTGATTTCAATGATTCAGTTGAATGCACCTATTAAGTGAGACCAATTCGTCTTATCCCTTATTGATTATTGTGGGGAAAATTAGCATTTAGATCAGCAATTTAGTGGAAAATTTTCTTAAATATTTGATAAGTTTTCTAGTTTCTTGTGCATTGCTTACACATCAAACATCATATTTAATTTTTTTAATTGTTAGTGGTATCACCGACCATTTCTGTCTATCGGAACTTCAGTATGGCGGAACATTTTTACTAAAAACTTCCTAAGATGAAATATTCATTAACGTGCCATTTTATTATACCATCTTAATGAGAATTTTTATTTTCCATAAAGCCATGCCGTCTTTCGGCATTCTTTTTGATTTATATGCTCAGAATTTCCAGGGTTTTTGTTCCTATTTATATTTATATATTCTGATATCGAAGGTAAAGATTGTTTTCGCAATTGGGTCGGCAATACCGTCTGTCCGTCTGACCGTCCATATAAAAATTGCATGAAGCCAGGAAATCGATACGATCGATAAAGAATGGATAGGTTACCATGTACCTCCTTCAAGGATCGGTGCTTATGGCTACCCCCTGTTCTGTGGTATCTGTTATGCCTGCAATGTTGTCACTTGTTTTATTTGAATATTGAACAGCGGCCGGTTATTAACGGGCGGTCTCAGTTAATATGCGCCTCATCTCCTGCCTAACCAAATTCGCCACATAGCGTGCGGTGGTGAAGATTGCTAAGAATTAGACAATTGACGTTAGATTTAAGTTTTAATTCAATAAATAGGAATAAAAAGATATTACTAACAACGAAGATACTGACATTTTTTACTACTACTACCTACTATGGGGACATCCCAGCAAAGACTTCGAAATTTTGGAGTACGATCTTTATAATCTAATCTTTCAAGATTGAGATATGGGCTTTTATGGTTTTTGGTTGAATGAGTACCCCTGCACCACTGACACCCACTGTTGATAATGGTCAGCAGTTGATGTTTAATTCTTCTGCACCAGCTGCAATCAGCAGTGGTGCCCCAATTGTGTCACAGGCCACTGTGCGGCTTTCTATTCCCCCACGTCTTTCGAGCAGTGTTCCTAGGACTCTTGCTGCGGTGGTACCTAGAAAGCATTATTTCGCGTCTTGCTCCTGAGATATCTATGGATGACGTTCAAGCCTAAATACAGGGTAAAGTGTCATCTACGGGAATATCGATAGAAAAATTTGTATTTAATTATGAAAGAGAAATTTCCTCTTTTAAAATAAGTGTTTCGGCTGAAGTATTCGGCACAATTTGCTGTGCTAATTTCTGGCCGAAGGGCTTAGTTATAAAGGAGTTTACAACCAAATAACGAGTTCGGCATCCTATTTCCTCAGAATTCTTCTGGCGCTCCGTCTTCTAATGTTGCACCAAAAAACTAAAATCCTCTCTTTCTCTAGCATATCAGAATGTTAGAGGTCTTAATACTAAACTTTCTAAGCTATTTGTTGACAGTCTTTCTTTTGAATTTGATATTCTAGTATTCACCGAAACTTGGTTAAAACCTGATATCTCAGATCATTCCAGTATTCCAGTATTCCAGTATCACGCTTAGGTGGTGGTTGTCTGATTGCTGTTGATTCTGATCTTGCAACAGATTATTTCTTACCTCCTTTTGCTTTAGACATTGAATTTATAAGTATTAAAATTCAGTTTAATACTTTTTCATTGTTTATAACATGTTCCTTATATTCCACCTTGGTCCAGTGCTTTTTAACCTATTTAACCTATTTATTAATGACCTTCCATCTGAAGTTTTGCATTCTAACATACTAATGTATGCTGATGACGTCAAGTTGTGCCTGGCGTATAATGATATGTCCTCTTATTGCTTATTGCAGGCGGACTTATTTTCCTTTACGTCTTGGTGCAAAATGAATCTGCTTAACCCGAACTGCTCTAAGTGTAAGGTCATGTCATTTTATCGTATCACTCCCCATGTTGTTAGTTACATTCTCGTTGGGGTGCCACTTGATAGACTGAATGAAGTAAAGGATTTAGGTTTACTTCTTGATCACAGGTTAAAGTTCGATAACCATATTAAATTGACTGTCAACAAAGATTTTCAAGTTCATGGTTTTATAAAGCGTTGGTCAAAGGAATTTGATGACCCTTAGACGACCAAGATACTTTTCACTTCCTGTTCAAAATTGAACACCCTGTATATATATATATAACTCATGTACTGCTCTGACCAGCTGATGGCTGACCCATGCAGGCCAGCCTTGTTCATCGCTCTGCCTGCCTCTGATATTGGATTCGCAACTGCTGTTTTTTCTGGCGACGGGTTGCCGGCGGCTGGCGTCGCAACGGTCGCGGTGATCCGGTCGCTGTTAGGCGCCGATGCGGCCAAATAAACTTTTCTGTTCCCTTTAGACATTCTCGCAATTTCTTTCCACTTTCCCTTAATCGCTGTACTACTAATTATTCCTTGCATGAACCGTTTCGAGTACTATGTAATGATTATAACAAATTATCCTATATAATCAATTCTGAGTCCTCCATTTCTATAATTAAAAACTCTATTTTAAATGCCCAGGAATAACTTTTTTGCATGCACAGGTGGCCGACTAATTCTTACTAACTCTTACAAATTATGCTTGGTGTAATTGGGATTTTTTCTGGGGTTTTCCCAATTCATGCAACAAATGTTGGACCAATTTGCTTTAAAATACCCCCAGAAATAATTTTAATCATTTAATCTTTCTTATTTTTATATATATTTATAATTTTTATATTATTTTTAATTAAATTATATTAAATTTTTTAAGCTTTTGTATTTTTTGTGTCGCCTGACTTTTAGTTGACAATAAATAAATAAATAAACAACCTCCAATATGTGATTGTGCGAGTGCGGGAGTGGTCAGAAAATTTATTTGCCGATTATCGGAGATTCCCAACAAATAACTTTCAAAATTTGGTTACTTTATCTTTAACATTGTGGGAGATAAGACTTACAATATCCAAAATATGAATATGGACCCAGATGTAGTGTGAGGAGCCATATAGCGACCGCATATAAATATATAGGTTTATATATTTATTTGTGCTATATGCGCCCCTCACAGCAGCTGCACATCAGACCAAAGTCCGGCTCTGTTTGCAGTTGCGGCGGCGAATTCTCTCTCTTTCGCCCTCTCTCTTTCGTGCGCATGTTGTCAGCCATTTGAGCGTGTCTGCCACACATGTCCCGTTATAGTGTGAGGAGTGTGGATGGTACAATATATCCATCCATACTCACACTATCGGCAGACATAGGTTGGCAACAGCGAAAGGGCAGTGGAAAATTACCAGAAATCACGCCACCGAGGCGATCACGTGATTTCTGGTACAGTCCCGACAAAAGGCCGCGACCCGGTCTATAAAAGGAGCGCCGCAACAGGTTGCAGAGTGACAGTTCGAATTCGAGTGAAATCAGAGACGCGAGCGGAACCACTGTCGGACGACAGAACCAAGTTAACCAAGTGCAACGGGAACACGCTGCCCAACAAGAGAATCATCTTTCGTCAGCGCGAGCTGCAAATAAGATCAACGCGAGTGCGACAAATAAAACCAACAGCGAGAAAAGACTGTTGGAATCCAGGACACTGAGGTCCTTGAAAGTTAAAGTAGTGGATCCTTGCTACGTTCAAGTTGTGCCACGAGGCTAGGCCTGCACAGTGACAAGCCAAGCGTGCGATAATCCTGCCTGAAGTTTGACAGTATACGCGCGAAATCCGTTTGGTCAAACGGAGCCGTATGAAAGCTGTTGAACCAGAGCGAAGCCGCGAACTGGCGTAACTGGTGTACGGGGTGCCTTGAACCAACTTCCCCGAACAGGGCCACTCACTGAAACAAACCAAGGCTTCAGCCAGTGGTCGCAAGGAACAAATCAAGACATTAACAAATTACAAATTGTGCTCTAATTAATTAATTAAATAAAACCATACAAACTATTTCAATATATAAAACAAGTGTGTTATTAATTATCACGTCGCAACCAGTTCTACAAATTCGTTGTACGAACTCACAGCTCGACTGAGCTCTAGCCCGGCTAAGCCAACGGTGCGTTACAGTAGGCGTGTCAAAACAAATTTGTTATAGTGGACGTTGTATTCCAGTTTGTACACTTTGTCAGACGCTGCGCAAACCAGTATATTTTCCACTACAATGGCCTAGGAATCCTAATGCTCACACCACTCCACCATACCATAAGGCTCCAACAGAAACCATCGGTTCTAAGGATGTCAACAAAAGCAGTTGGGAGCAATCACTTCCTAAGCCATAGAGATGCTCAACTTCTTTCAGATGAACTTCCCCTACTGATGCAGCCTGGGAACAAAATGGTAGCGAATTCGAGCGAAATTTCAAAGTTCATATTAGCAATCAGGGCACAGGCCTTGGATTGGTGGCCATCGGATATCCTACCATGAGTCCATGATGACGCAAGGAGATGTGCGGAAATCAACTTGAATCGTAAATATCGTAATACGTATGCAAATAGCAATAAACGCTATAAGGGGAACAAAAATAACTTAAGACACAAGATGGGTCTCGGGCCTGAACCGTTTTGTGGTATAGGAAGATACACAATACGGCTGCTACTTAGAAACTAAGACAGGCATAGGCGACTACGGAGCAGGGCAAAGACCAGGGAGGTACCAGGACTCCGACGAGCCACAACCGGCTATAACCAAAAACTAGTTATGCAAGTGTAACATCCATGGTGTACAACAGACTTAAGTCACCGGTATATTGACAGGATAGGACTATAGGCTGGGAAAGGGCACAATAGGTCTGAAAAGTCACAGTGCAGGTACCCAATTTATTTATTTATGTTCAAGTATGAACATGTGACGCCCTATGTTCAAGAAAGGCTCTCAAAACTAGGCACTTAAGGCTGGCTTGTATAGGGTCAAGATATTTTTAGAGATAAAAGTGGAGATGGAGATACCCTACCTAGCAGGTGGGGAAACCCCAGCTGATGGGGGTCATATATTCATTTTGATGGTTAATATATGTACCTATAATCGGTCTTTGGAATTTTTGAAAAATAATAAATAATTAGCTTATGGCAGGCAATTACTTTTTTTCTTTGACATTGCTTTCTTTGAACTATGAGCCACTGTAGTTCAAACGTATAGTTTGAATTTCGCGTCAGTTTCAGAGTTCGAACGGTCGAATCTGAAAATATTTTGAGCTTGAGCAAAAAGCAGCGCGTGTTCTATGACTTAAAAAGAAAAAGAGTGGAAATGATGACAGACAAGCAAATCGAGCAACTGTTTGTTTGAGAAATTTTGTGGCCGAGTTTACATTAAATAACTCGAGTCTAGTGAAGATCAGGTGTATCGACTACGAATATTTTAATAAGAAAATATTCGATTCAACCATTGCATTTACATCGTACATAAGGTGACTCAAGCAAAACCCGAGGAGAAAATGGAAAAACCTACAACTGGACCGTCAACGTCGCAAAAAACTAATAATGGGAGGTCAGATGAAATGATTAAGTCTTTCAAAGAGGATTGATATCAATAGGATCTTTCGGTGAGTCCTATGGATGCCCCTGTGGAGAAATTAGAGAAGTACGAGGGCCAGCTACGAAAGGCAATGGAAATCGCCGAAATTTGCTTAGACAATCCGACATATACCAGCTGCGGATTAGCAGGAGCACGTTAAAAATTCGTATGACGACCGTGCAAAAAATTACGAATCATGGGCGTTCAATCATGATGCCGTGGACGATATTCCGATAGAAGTTGATGTTTTGTTCGATCAAATCAATATGGGTCTATTGAAAACATCGAAACAGGAATATCCCAGGAAAGAAGCTCCAAAGGTAAATATACCTCAATTCACCGGTGATGCTAAAATGGCAAAATGTTAAGCAAATCAAACCTCGACTTTAAAGTAAATTCAATGCGAATACAAAAGCGCTAGTACTTCCCAAATTGTAAGGAGCACTCCCCAGCAAGAGTATTGATATGGATATTGATACAGATTGGAAGAATTACACTTTGACCTATCCAAATTTTAAGCAGGCAATAAGCAGATGTAAGCAGTATGCAGATGGTACCAGACGCAGCGTCGTAAATAAAATAATCTTAAGGAATGAAATCTGTAAGCATGTTTAGGTCAACTAATTTAAATAGAATACCTAGTCCTAAGCAAACAATACCGTCTAAGAATTTGTATTGCAACGAACCTTTTTAGTTCGTTTAGTTTTAGCTGGGCTAAAACTCAGCCGAGCTATGGGTTCGAGCAACAAATTTATATTTGATTGCGCTGTGATAATTAATGACACGTGTCCTTAACTAATGGTTTTATTCGGCTTCACTTATTACGATGGTACAATTTTAACTGAAATATGAATATCCCTTTGATATCCGGCGTTCCATGTACCAGCTAGTTGGCGATCAGACCTTCTCTGACTGACTTCGCTCCTAGATTTCGCACTGACTGCTGTGAGTCTCAGACTGCCTGCCTCTGACTGACTCCTTCGAAGCTCCTTGCTGGTGTATCGTCCTGTTACGATCCACTGGTCGACGTGTTGCCTCTGCTCGTCGACTTGCATTGGTTGACTTGAGTATCTGCGACGCCCTTTTTATTGGTCCGGTCGCTGCATTATTAGGTCAGCGATCGCCTGATATTGCGATCGCTGCCTTCGGTGGGTACTTCACTGCCGAATTTGCTCTATTTGATGGGAATTAGGTCAGCGGGCTCCTATTGCTGCACTCAGCTTTTGCCTCACACTGAGGTCGCTGCACCTGGTGAGAATAAGATCATCTTGCACGCGTTCGTTTTTCCCGAATTTGCCTGAGATGCTTACGCGTTCTCGCTGCCTTTGTTCTCTCATTAGTGTGAGCGTTGTTGCTTTTTTTCAGCGGTAAGCATAACACTTTCAGCGGTCGTTGTATTTTTATTCCGCCAGTGAACGCTGAGGTAGGTCATGGCCCTACTCTTTTCGCAATATGTGTTGGTCATTCTCACCGTAATCGGAGTGGCGTGTTCTCTCTGAACTGTTATTATGTTTATTTTTTATTTATCGGCGTATACGACCTATGTATACCCTTTTTTTTGTTATGTGTATAAGTGTGAGTCAAATTTTTATTTTTGGAGTCGCACTTATTTCCCCCCTTTCTAATTTGGAGGACTTGGGGCCTCACCCGTCTCCTTGCTGTGTGGCTTCAAGTCGCTCACATTTGCCGTCCTTATCCGTTTGTCTGCCAAGCTCCTTAGTTTGCTGATTACCGGCGACCTGAAATCCACGATTTGGTACGGGCCTCCGTACCTCGGTGCTAGCTTTTCTGCGATTCCCTCAGCTGCATTTGATTGGTGGTGTAACTTCATCCACACCCTATCTCCAATTCTGTGGCTCCATTGCCTGCGACGAAGGTTGTAGTGTCTTGCTTGGTCTTGGGAGGCCTTTTCCAAGCTCCGCCGAACGATTTCGAAAATTTCTTTCAACTTATTCTCGTTTTCGTTCGGTGTTTGGACTATTTGACCCGTGCCTATCGCCACTTCGTCACACAACGCCTTCGGTAGCCTCGGCTCCCGACCTTGTGTGATGAAGGCAGCGCTGTATCCTGTAGCTTGTTAGCTCGGGTAACGCCTCATCCCAACGTCTTTGGTTGTTTTTAGTGAACTGGGCGATCATCGTTTTCACCGTCCGATTTGCGCGTTCCGAGGGGTTTTAATTCCCATTTCTTCAAGAAATTTTTTTAGTGCCTTGCTTGAGAACGGTTTTCCGTTGTCCGTAATCAACACCTTTGGCACTCCGAATCTTGCCAGAATCCTCTCCCTGAAGCCCTTTTGAAGAGCTGCTGTTGTGGCGCTTCTAAGTGGCACCATTTCGGTCCACTTCGAGAATCGGTCTATGAAGACCAACAACATCGTGCTTCCATGGGTGGACCTCGGTAATGCTCCAAGGCTCTTCTGGTATCTGGGTTAGCATGTGTCCTGCCGCGGCTATTTGGCTGGGTTTATATTGTTTTCATATTTCATAGTTTTGAACATATGCCCGTACGTCTTTATATAAGACAGGCCAATAGTAGCGTGCTGCCAATCGGGCTATTGTTTTCCTACTACCCGTGTGTCTTGCGGCGGCGGTGTTGTGGTTCTCACCTAGAACTTGTGTCCTCTTGTCGGTTGGCACACACAATTTCCAGGCTGCCACATCTTCTACTCCCGCTCTATGTGGGATGTTCCTGTACAAATTTCCAGATTCTTCTATGTCATCTGGAAACTTTCTGGGGTTCTTTGTTATGGCCTTTCGTATCTTTTGGATCCAGTGGCAGTTTTTTTTAGCTTCGTCCATCGCGTCTTCCACAACTGTGACTCTGAGGCATGTATCCTTCAGGGGATGTCGATATAGGGCATCTGCAACAATATTCAGGTTTCCTTTCCTGTATTTGATGTCAAATTATTGTAACTCCAGTGCCCATCTCGCAGTCCTGCTTGATGGGCTTTCGATGGAGCTGAGCCATTTCAGTGGTATCCTTCCAAGTAAGGTCGCAGCTTCCTTATGCCCCAGATTATTGGAAGGCATTCTTTTCGGTCGCAGAGTAGTTGCGCTCCGCACCATTTAAAGATCTGCTTGCATACGATATGACCCGTTCACCCTCCTCTGAGTTCTGGTTCAATATCGCTCCCAAGGCATAATTGCTAGCATCTGTTTGCAAGCAATATAGCCTTGAGAAATCTGGGCATGCCAACACAGGTGATTGTGTCAGCTTCCATTTCGTGCCTCTTTGAAGTGCCTTTAGCGGATTTACGGTTGTGGCGAAATCCGGTACAAAACGTCTGTACCAAGATTGCCAATCCCAAGTATTGCCGTAGCTCCTTGACGTTTCCAGGTGGCTTCAGCTTGGCGATAGCAGCTACTTTCTCTGGGTCGGTGCGGATACCTTTTCCGTTCTGATGACCGAGATATTTTAGCTTCATCTTGAAGAAATCGCACTTATCCACGTTTATCTTTAGATTCGTTGCTCTAAGTCGTCGGAATACTTCTCTCAAGTTGTCCATGTGTTCCTCGCGTGTCTTGCCGATCACTATGATGTCATCCAAATATGCGAACGCATGTGGCATCATTTCGGGTCCAATCACGGATTGCGGCATTGGCGGCGATGCATAGCAGAGCGTCACCGGCGAGGGAAAGCGGACAGGTTGCGGATGCAAAAAAGACGACAAACGTTGATGTCGCCCATTTAAGCGTACCGACAACCAGCACAGCAGCACGCTCACGAGACGCCAACCACACAGTTTGGGAAACATCGGCACCACAGCCTTCCAAGAGGGCATCTATACGCGAACACACGGCGACGACCATGGCCCAAGAATACCCAAGGGTAGCGAAACAAGTTCGGGAGTGGAACTTTCGCTCGAATTCTTGGAGCAGGTCGAGTGGTCAGCGGATACCTATGGGCTCAACCTGGATCTGGTTCCCAGGGCCATGCCCGAACTCCTTTAGGGAATGGCTCAGAAGTGATATATAGCCAATAACCAGCACTGGACGAGCTGGGAAACGTTCATTCAAAGTTTCCAAAGGTATTTCCTCGCAAGGGACTACTTCGAAAACTTGAAGGACGAAGTCAACCACAGACGTCAGGCTATGAACGAGCCATTCAAGGCGTACATGGTGGAATTGCAGACGCTCATGCGGCCACTGCAGTATTCGGCGGACAAACAACTACAAAAAATTTACAATAACAGCCTACCAGACCTGCGAGCGTACGCACGGCCAGATCAATTCAGCGATTTGGAGGAATTGATGTATTTGGCCGTCGTATTTGAGGAACTCGAGGCTGACAGAGAAAAACTGAGACTGGAAAGCCACACGGAACAGCCGAGTTACAACGCTGCGCAACATCGACAAGTACACCCCCACCAGAGACACATGGAACAGCAAAGGTACAACGCCCCGCAGCAAAGGCAAGTACAACTTCCACCGCAGAGATTCAGGGAGCCACCACGACGACAGATGGAGGCCCCACAAATGAGTCGCTATCGCCAGATAGAACCGGCACCGCGGCAAGACGGCTCACGGCTTATGCGGTTAGCGGACAGTGGCCAGACACAGAGAGCTAAAGCCGACGCGAGACCCAGGCCAGCCCCGAGGACGAGACGTGAAAACACCCAAACGCACATACACAATCCTGCGGCCAGGAAGGACATCTAACGATAGAGTGCACGAACGCTACGTTGGATTATTGTTGGATGTGCGGACGTGTGGGAGTTCGCACACCAGTGTGTTGTCCGTCGGGAAACGGATACAGGCGTCTGCCACTGAGGGGCGAGCGGGAGCCGAACAGGACAGCCCCAAGGCGCTAATCGGCAGCCTGCAGGACGAGGGAGCGCAGCTGACAGCGACCGTGGAAATCGGCAACTGTCAGTACAAGGCTACGATAGACACAGGTGCCACGAGTAGTTTCGTTAGCGAGGAACTAGCTTGTGGACTGGTCAACGTAGGCCGAAGATGCGCAACCGACCGGCGAGTCCGCATGGCAGATGGCCGAAACAGCGGAATCCAAGAACAAGTCGAGGTGAACATCAGGCTCGTACGGAGCAATATGGACATCGCACTGCTTATACTCCCAGGAGTAATAGACGACTTAGTTCTTGGATGGGCTTTTCTGTCTGGCATGGGCACGTTTTTGGAGTGCGCCGGGCTGAAGATAAAGATACCCGAAGACGGACCAAGAGAGCACCAGGAGGAGAGGCTGTCCGTGGCAAAGACGGTCATACCACCAGCTGATCCAGACGCAGAAATCATCGACTTTCTGCAACGGGAAGTAGCCGCATTCGAGGCCATTGAGGGAACATCGAATTATCATGAGTGACGATCGGCCGATAAAGCAGCGATACTTCCCGAAGAATCCCAAGATACAGGCCGAAATCAACGAGCAAGTTGACGAACTGCTGGCCAAGCCGAAAAGCCCACACAGCGCTCCAATTGTGATGGTGAAAAAGAAGACGGGTAAGTGGCGCCTGTGCGTAGACTTCAGGCAATTGAATGCCAAGACAATAAAGGATGCATATCCGCTGCCAAGAGTCCACCACATCCTGGATCAGTTGAGAGAGGCGAGATACATCTCGAGCTTGGACCTCAAGAACGGCTACTGGCAGATCCCGATGGAAAGAGGGAGCCGAGAGAAGACGGCATTCACAGTTCCAGGAAAAGGACTGTTCCACTGGAAAGTTATGCCATTCGGACTCCATTCGGCACCGGCTACGTTCCAGAGAGCCCTGGATCGCGTGATCGGCCCCGAAATGATGCCACATGCATTCGCATATTTGGATGACATCATCGTGATCGGGAAGACACGCGAGGAACACATGGACAACCTGAGGGAAGTGTTCCGACGGCTGAGGGCAGCAAACCTCAAAATAAACGTGGACAAGTGCGACTTCTTCAAGAAGGAGCTGAAATATCTCGGTCATCAGGTCACGGAAGATGGAATCCGCACTGATCCAGAGAAGGTAGCTGCTATCGCCGAACTGAAACCGCCTGGAAACGTAAAAGAGCTTCGGCAATACTTGGGAGTGGCATCGTGGTACAGGCGTTTTGTGCCGGATTTCGCCACAACGGTGCACCCACTGAACGCGCTGCTCAAAAAAGGGACCAAATGGGAATGGACCGAAGAACGGCAGGAAGCCTTCGAGACGGTGAAGTCAAAGCTAACACAATCCCCTGTGTTAGCATGCCCAGATTTCTCAAGGCCATTTTGCTTGCAGACGGATGCTAGCAACTATGGCTTGGGAGCGATACTGACCCAAAACTCAGAGGAGGGTGAACGGGTCATATCGTACGCAAGCAGAACTTTAAATGGTGCGGAGCGCAACTACTCTGCGACCGAAAAAGAGTGCCTTGCAATAATCTGGGGCATAAGGAAGCTGCGACCTTACTTGGAAGGATACCACTTCACCGTCATCACGGACCATATGGCACTGAAGTGGCTCAACTCCATCGAAAGCCCCTCAGGCAGGATTGCGAGATGGGCACTGGAGCTGCAACAATTCGACTTTGATGTCAAATACAGGAAGGGGAACCTGAACGTTGTGCAGAGCGCTATCTCGACAGCCCCTGAAGATACGTGCCGCAGATCCGGTGGAAGACGCGATGGAGCAAGCAAATAAAGACTGCCCCTGGATCCAGAAGATGCGAACCACCATCGCCTAGAACCCAAGAAAATTCCCGGACTACATAGATGAGTCTGGAAATTTATACAGGCACATCCCTCACAGAGCCGGAACAGAGGATGTGACAGCCTGGAAATTGTGTGTGCCAACTGGCAAACGGTCTAAAGTTCTGAGCGAGAACCACAACACCGCCGCCGCAGGCCATACGGGAAGCCGGAAAACAATAGCCCGAGTAGCAGCACGCTACTATTGGCCAGGCTTATAGAGAGATGTTCGGAGCGTATGTTCAACAGTGCGAAATATGCCAACAGTATAAGCCGAGTCAATTGGCCGCGGCAGGACAAATGCTGACGCGGATACCTGAAGAGCCCTGGAGCACGGTGTGTGCAGACTTCGTGGGACCATTACCAAGGTCTACCCATGGAAACACGATGCTGTTGGTCTTCATAGACCGCTTCTCGAGTGACCGAAATGGGCACCGCAGCAGCGGCGAGATCGGTGACCAGGCTTAGAAGCGCTACAACAGCAGCACTGCAAAAGGCCTTCAGGGAGAGGATTCTGGCACGGTTCGGGGTGCCAAACGGTGTTAATAACCGACGAACGGCAGCACGAGTTCACCAGCAGGGTGTTCAAAGAAGTTCCTGGAGCGATACTGGGTGTTAAGCACCAGTGTACGGCACCGTGTATAGCTCCGCAAGAAAACCCCACGGACGGGAGCCGAGCGCACGGTAAAGGCGATGTTCGCGCAGTTCGCGACGGACAACCAGGCCAAGTAGCGCAAACGCCGACCGAAAATGAAAATAGGAGCAAAGAGATTTTCGAGATCGTTGGCGGAGCTTGGAAAAGGCTCTCAGGACCAAGCAGGCACTAAACCTTCGTCGCAGGCAATGGAGCCCCACAATTGGAGACAGAGTGTGGGTGAAGTTACACCACCTGTCAAATGCGGCGGAGGGATTCGCAGCCAAACTGGCACCAAGATACGGCGGCCCGTACCAAATCGTGGATTTCACGTCGCCGGTAATATGTAAGCTGAAGAGCTCGGCGGATAAGCGAATACGGACGGCCCATGTGAGTGACTTGAAGCCGCAATGCAAGGAGGCAGGTGAGTCCCTAAATCCCCAAAATTAAAAGGGGGGCGGGAAGATAAGTGTGTCTCCAAATTAAAAAGTGGTTTCACACTTATACACCTAGTATAACAACAAAATAGTAATAGTAAATATAGTAATAAAACTGAACCATATATATATATATATACACATAAATAAAATAAAAACACCAAGCATAACAAAAAAAATAACTATAAACAATAATTGGAGCCCTAAGGCGGGTCCAAACGTAGGTAAACAGCCCTGAACGCGGCGAATAGTTAGCACGCCACAGCTATTGCAGAGAGTGGACCACAGCTATGGCAGTGGGAGAGGATGGCCATGACCTGCGCTTAAAGTTCACGCGCGAAGTGCAACGGCCGTCGAAAGCGTTATGCTTAGCGCTGACAACAAAACAAAGGCAACAACGCTTGCGCTTCTAGAAGAGAAGTGCAACGACCGCCGAAAGCACAGTAACAGCCGCGCAAACGCTAGAGAACATAAGCGCTCCAAGCAACGAAAACGTTCGCTCGTCGCTTTGGCGGAAATGTACAACAACACCGCTCCACACGCAAGAGAGCGTAAGCGCTAGAGAGCGTAAGAAGTACTAACGCAGTACTGAACGAGCAGCACATTCAAGTGGCCCAACGATACCAAGCACGGGCTTGTCAACGCACGGACCCAAGCAAAACTGCAACCCACCTCCCACCCAACCGACCGAGGGGTGCGCCGCATAACGCGCGGTTACGAAGATCGCGAATTGACAGAAAGATAGGACAAGACAGCTGTTTTAATAGAATAAAAGGACGAAGTACAACATATTACCGGAAAAAGCGTATTATAATTAGTACACAAAATTCTAAATGGGTTATGAACAGCAAAATTGGAACTACAAGTTTTAAGACAAAGAGGTAGAAAATTCCTTGTATTTCTGATCGGGACTGTAAAATTAAGTTGGCTGATTAACTCCGAAGAGTCAATCTGAACCTTTTATAAGCTTGTGTAAAAAAATAACACCAAGCATTATTCTACGATCAGAAAGAGAAGGAAGATTTATTAGCAAAAGTCTACTATGGTAAGAGGGTAAGCTAATATTAGTATTCCAATGCAAACCCCTAAGGGCAAATAATAGAAATTGTTTTGGTACGGATTCTATTCTATCCTGATGAACCCTGTAATTGGGTGACCATATACAGGATCCATATTCCAGAATAGGACGCACAAGTGAAATATAAAGAGTTTTAGTAATGTAGGGATCGTCAAATTCCTTAGACCAGCGCTTAATGAAACCCAAAACCCCAAATGCTCGATTAACAGAGGAAGAAATATGCTTGTCGAACTTAAGCTTGGGATCTAAAAGTATTCCCAAATCATCAACACATTCAATGCGTTTTAATGGCTTGCCATGAAGAAAATATGTATTTAAATAGGGCAATCGCCTATAGAAGGACATAAATTTGCATTTTTCACAATTTAGATTTAAAAAATTTACACGACACCAGGCTTCAAAACTATACAAGTCAGCCTGAAGCCTCTGTCCAGCAAACGAATCAGTAGACGACAGACACAGTTTTACATCATCGGCATACATTAGTACCCGAGAATGTCTTATAACGGCCGGAAGATCATTTATGAACAACGTGAAAAGCAATGGGCCAAGGTGACTTCCTTGTGGTACTCCGGAAGTAACCCGAACAGGACTTTGAGATAGAACCTCTAAAGTAAACTTTCTGTGTCCTACGCATTAAGTAGTTTGAGATCCAACAAATTAAGTTATTTGGGAATCCCAGAAGATTAAGTTTGTGAATAAGCAATGAATGATTAACTGAATCAAATGCCTTACTAAAGTCAGTGTAAACAACCTCAGTTTGCATCTTGGTTTGAAAACCCTTAATAACAAAAGAAGTGAATTCTAATAGGTTAGTTGTGGTAGACCTATATTTCATAAACCCGTGCTGGCAGGGAGAAATTATGGATACTGCAAAGATGTTTGTAGTTGTAGAAGTTACCAATTTCTCAAAAATCTTTGGAACAGCAGACAACTTAGATATACCTCTATAATTTTGAACATTAGATTTGTTTCCTTTTTTTAGGAGAGGAATAATAATAAATGATTCTTTCCAAATGTCTGGAAAAGAGCATAACTCCACAGATAATTCAAAAAGTCTAAACAAAGGTTTCAAAAGACCGTCAGCGCAGTACCTAAGCACACAGCCA
Organism: Drosophila conformis; assembly: GCA_035041375.1. NCBI lineage: Eukaryota > Metazoa > Arthropoda > Insecta > Diptera > Drosophilidae > Drosophila > Drosophila conformis. Next base: position 21,747 of record JAWNLE010001468.1, on the reverse strand, counting down.
GGTACACCATCGGGTCCCGGTGAAAATACCGGCTTAATGACATTTAGTTCATTAAGCAAAGATTTCTCCGTTATCAAAGGACCAAAAATGCAATTAGAGCCACTAACCAGGTAAGGATATGGCAAAACCAATTGATGATTATAGGAACTATATGTAGTTTGAAAAAATTCGGCAAATAAATCGGCAATGGCCAGATCTGTGTCTGCAGTCTTGTTTTCAAAAAATACGGTAGAAGGAAGTATTGTTGAGCCTCTCTTAGCATTAACAAAATCATAAAAACGTTTAGGATCCCGCTGAAACTGTAAACTACAGCTTCTTAGGTAATCCTTATAACATTTGTTATTCATAGCCGAGAACTTGGATCGTGCAATCAAGTAACGAGAGTAATCCAAGGAAGAGCCAGTTTCCCTGAATTTCTTATACATTCTTGACTTATTATTCTTTAACCTGATCAACTCCCGCGTAAACCACAAAGGTTTGGTAGACCTACATGGCTCACGAACAGGAACACACAAGTCAAACAAACCGTCCAACGTATTATAAAAGACCCCGATTGCAACATCCATGTCAGCACAATTATAAAGCCGGGACCAGTCAGTCTGCGATAAGAGACGATTTAACATAGCAAAGTCGGTTTCCCGAAATTGACGAACTCGCCCTGAAAGCTTGTTATCCTGACTAGGTACCGTAGTAGGCAATTCAAACAATACCTCCAACGTTGGGTGATAGGGATCTTCAGGATAGGATATGGGTTCAGAACGGGAGACAGAAAAGAAGGAGGAGGATGCATTGATTTGACACAATGAAATCCCAAATAAGCCCTCCAAAAACTCACTCTGAGTCGTGGTTGACAAAACACTAGAGTCAGGACAAGGCGTCCATGTAGTACCAGTGAGATTGAATCACCAAGTACTACCAGAAAATCACGATCAGAAAGCTGAGAATAAACCGAAAGAATAGCAGCTAAATGGGAAGAATACAAAGAACTATCTGAAGAAGGAGGAATGTAAGAACAGGTTATAAAAATACCAATACCATTAATATGTAATTTAACAGCAATAAACTCTATATCCATAGAAACATCTGTCATTACTATCTCCGAAGATAAATCTACGTTGATAGCAATAAGTACACCCCCACCACGCCGGGGAGTCCGATCATTTCTATAGATAGAGAATCCACTAGAAAGGATTTCGGAATCTAATATGTCAGGCCTTAACCATGTTTCAGTAAAGGCCACGACATTAAAAAGAAAGGAAAAACTATTTAGGTAAAGATTTGAAAGCTTACTACAGATACCTCTTGCATTTTGATAGCCCAGTGAGAGAGTTAGTTTTTTGAACTACCAGATACAGCAAGAGGTTTGGTTGCACTAGCAGTAGAAGGCAGTACAGCAATCGGGGACCGATTATTCTTTTTTGAAAATTCTTTTACAATTACATGGTCCGGCCAGAATTTTTTACCACAGATGGTGCTAAAGTGTTCTGCCGGAACATTTATTTTAAACGAAGATATCTCCCGAATATAAGAGAATTGGAATTTTTCCACAGTAACGACAGCTTTAATTTTGGCTTGGATAAAAGCCTTGACATCCTCAGATGTGGTGTCAGGGGAAAGCCGGGAAACAAATATTTGTTTTTTTAGTGGAACACCTATTAGGGTCACGTTAGGAACCATTACAACAGCATCTGGTGGAGCTATTGTTTTGGTTAAACGACCATTTGATTCCAGTGATGTGTTAGCACCTGAATGTTGAATAGAATCAACGGTGTCAACACTCACTGAATCGATCACAATTTCGGGGACAGAATCAACAACATCCATGGGCATAGTGTTGTTATCTTCGCTTCTATCTGGTATTTGTACAGATGGGGAAGAAAGATTGATCAATTCTAAGTTAGGTACGGACTTTGTGGGCAATTGTGCAGGGACGGGAAGTTCATTTGGGCCAATAGACAGCCTAAAATTGGCCTTTTTACGCTTCGGAGAATCATTCAAAAGTTTCAAACCTTTGAAATCATTTTCCATAGCAGAGAACCCATCGAAAAGTTTTTTAAACCTACCGAAGAGATCTCCAAAGCCATTTTTAGTCTGCCTAATAAATCCCATCATGTCCTTCTCAACATCCCTGCACTTGTCACACGTCCACTTTAGACCTGATTTAGACTCAATCAGGTCAATAATACGGCCATTTAGGCCAGCACATTTTTCGTGTGATACGTTATCACACAGCCAGCAACAAACAAAGCCCATCCTAGTGTTTGCACGGACCTGGCAATTTTTAATGTAACAGACATTAACAGACATAATAAAAGGAATAAATAATTTAATTGAATAAAATTGAAAAAGAACTCCAGAATAAACAAAACACAAAAATACCCTAAGAACACACAAGGGTTAAACTATCACAAAAGAATGATTGTGTACTTACATACAAAAACAATGTTAAGCAAAATAAAATAAAACGGCGCGGGCGCGACGACCGAAAAATGAGATAAGAAGCGCAACGGAAAATAACACTAAAGAGAAGTAAACAGCCGCTACCACCAACAATGTTATTGAGAGCGCGAGAGAAAGATGCAGTTTAAACACGCAAGAGACAAGCGAGAGCGTAAAAATACAATAACAAAATTGCAGGCGAACACAAATACCACACAAGAGCTTGAATTTGGGCTGCTTTTTGTTGTTGCACTTTAAACACAATATTTAATTTTTAGAGCAATATTAATGTTCAACAATGTGTTTTACAACAAACCGGTATAACACAATGTCACAAAAATTTACGATCACAATATATAAATAATTCGATTCAAAAAGGAACGAAACTAAATAAAATTACGATTGCGCAAAAAATAAACACGTCCGTTGCGAAAGAACAAGCGAAGCGATATATACACATAAATAAAACAAAACATTTAGAATTCCAAATTACAAATTACAAAATATAAACAATAATTGGAGCCCTAAGGCGGGTCCAAACTAGGTAAACAGCCCTGACCGCGGCGAATAGTTCACACGCCACAGCTATTACAGAGAGCGCACAACAGCTATGGCAGTGGGAGAGGATGGCCATGACCCGCGATTAAAGTTCACTGCGGCGAAGTGCAACGGCCGTCGAAAGCGTTAGGCTTAGCGCTGACAAAGAACGGCAACAACACTTGCGCTTCTAGCAGAGTGCAACACTGCGAAAGCAGAGTAACCGCACACGCCAGAAAACAGAAGCGCTCCACGCAACGAAAACGTTCGCTCGTCGCTTTGGCGGAAACGCACAACAACTCCGCCCACACGCAAGAGTGCGTAATCCTAGAGAGCGTAAGCGCTAGAAACATGCGCTCCAAGCAACGAAAACGTCCGCTCGTCGCTTTGGCGGAAATTTACAACAACACCGCTCACACGCCAAAGAGCGCAAGCGCAGCGACCGCCGAAAACGTTTCGCGCATCGCTGTTGACGAATCGGACAACAACAATGGTTGCACTGGGAGAGCGCAAGCGCCGCGACTAGCGAAAAACGTCCGCTCACCGCGATTGACGAATCAAGCAACAACAATGGTTGCACTGGGAGAGCGCAAGCGCCGCGACTAGCGAAAAACGTCCGCTCACCGCGATTGACGAATCGTACGCAACAACAATGGCTTGCACTAGGAGAGCACAAGTGCAACGACCGCCAAAAACTGCCTAGCAACAGCGGATTTAAACACTAGTGTAGAGGCGTACGCAAAACCAAAATTCCGTTGGTTAATCACGCACACTAGTGTTGAGGCAGGCACCGGTTAATAGAACAACCCGAGAGAGAGGGTAAGAACGAGATAAAAAGGAAGCTTCAATCAAGCACACAAGTCAGTACGATCGCTGCGTCCAGGCCACCGGGTGACTTGTATAGTGCGCGTGATACGCGTAAGGCGTACGTGTAGGTCGTCGTGGGTACGTGTGAATACACGCAATAAAAAAAAAGGAAGCAAATAAAATTGTGTTATAAGTTGGCAAGGATGACGCGCAATGCAAGCGACACCAACAACAATGCAATTAAATCGCATCAAAACGATAGCGACAGCAGCCTATGCAAAAAGCAAGCAGCACAACTCGAGCAGCAACAGGAGCAACCCTAATTTGAATCTGTCATCGAGTCTGACGCTGGACAAGTGGAAGACATTGTGTGCCTGGCCATTGACAGCTATTTTGGCTATCGTGGCTATTTGGAGATACGGGATATACACCGAGTAATCTGGGGCCAAGTGCCGCCGGTATGCGGCACTGGTGCGAACAGAGCCACACATCAACACAACCGCCGCCGTCGGGACAGTGGAAGTCTTCCACTGCCGAAGAAAGAGGGGAGTGTGAGGAGCCATATAGCGACGACAAATAAATATAGTGACATATCCAGATCACGCAGATCTCTCATGTCCACGCACACTGCGACCGTAACAGCAGCGCACAAGAAACGCCTCAGCATACACATAAACAAATTACAAACAGAACCAGCGATCACAACCAAAAATGTAATACAACACCTATCCCATTCTACAAGTGGGCTAACATGAAACCCAAACGGACAACCGACACCACCATTAGACTCCGTCGGCGCATTCTTCAAGTGAGCTAGCCTAAAACTCAAGTGGGCCACCCGGATTAGAATCCGTTAGTGCACTCTACAAGTGAGCTAGCATAAAACTCAAGTGGACCATCGCCAGACCCAAGCGGGCCATCCGACACCTCCACCAATAGGATAGCAGCGACACAGCTGCAACGTCGCAGAAGAGGCAAATGCGAGTTTTCATTTTAACTAAACCACTAGCATAAGTCGAGAGTGATTTTGTACGTGAAGCGGAGAGGACGTCACCGAGAGAGAGGACGCCACCGAGGCGATCGCGTGATTTCTGGTACAGTCCCGACAAAAGGACGCGACCCGGCCTATAAAAGGAGCGCCGCAACACACAGCGGAGAGTGAGTTGCAGAGTCGGTTGCAGAGAGAGTTGCAGAGTTACAGTTCAGAAAGACCCGATACGTAAGGCGGAACCTCTGAGAGTTGAGCAAAATCGATACGCGAAGCGGAAGCTCTGAACTAAATACACGCGAGTGCGGCAAGAGAACAAAATCTACGCGAGTGAACAAACACAATTGAAGGGTATACCAACAGGACGACGACCAGTTACAAGGTGAACGCGTACGAATCCAGCTGCGTCCAGACGGCATACGTACGAATCCTTTGGTTTAAAGGAGTGTCGTATGGTACCCGATCGAGCAAGCGAAGTCACATAATCTTGTAACTGGTGCACGGGTGCCTAGAACCTGCTTTCCCGAACAGGATCACTTGCCGAAACCAACGAAGGCCTCAGTGGAGTGTCACCGCGTCTAAATTCAAACATCAAGCAGAATTACTAGTGTATTCAATTAATACTAAATAAACCATTATAATTAAATTAATATATATAAATAATTGTGTTATTAATTATCACTTCACGACCAAATTTACATTTTTTGTTGCACGAACCCACAGCTCGACTGAGCGTTAGCCCGGCACAGAAATAAGGTTCGTTACAAAGGCTACGATCGAACCGAACTGCGAGTCCGCATGGCAGATGGTCGAAACAGCGGAGTCCGAGAACAAGTCGAGGTGAATATCAGACTCGGCAGGAGCAGTATGGATATTGCTCTACTGATACTCCCAGGAGTTATCGATGGCTTAGTTCTCGGATGGGATTTTCTGTCGGGCATGGGAACGGTTTTGGAGTGCGCAGGCCTGAGGATAAATATACCGGGAAAGGGAATTCGAGAGCATCAGGAGGAGAGACTGTACATAGCAAAGACAGTCAAACCAGCCAGTAAGTGTTACAGATGCCAAATCTCGACAGCCCCGGAAGGAGACATGCCGGAGAGTCTCAACGGTGGAAGACGCGATGGACCAAGCGAATAAAAAGTGCCACTGGATCCAAAAGATGCGAACCACCATACACAAAAATCCCAGAAAGTTTCCAGACTACATGGAGAGATCCGGAAACTTATACAGGCACATCCCTCACAGAGACGGAACCGAGGATGTGAAAGCCTGGAAATTGTGTGTGCCAACCGGCAAGAGGACACAAGTCCTAAAGGAGGACCACAACACCGCCGCCGCAGGACATACGGGGAGTCGAAAGACAATAGCCCGGGTAGCAGCGCGCTACTATTGGCCAGGATTATATAGAGACGTAAGAGCATATGTCCGGCAATATAAGGCAAGTCAATTGGCCGCGGTCGAGGACTCTCAGGACCAGGCAAGGCATTGCAAGCTTCGGCGCAGGCAATGGAACCCCAAAATTGGAGACAGGGTGTGGGTGAAGTTACACCACCTATCAAATGCGGCGGAGGGATTCGCAGCCAAACTGGCACCAAGATACGGCGGCCCGTATCAAATCGTGGATTTCACGTCGCCGGTGATCTGCAAGCTGAAGAGCTCGGCGGAGAAGCGGATAAGGACGGCCCATGTGAGCGACTTGAAGCCGCATAGCAACGAGGCGGGTGAGTCCCTAAATCCCCAAAATTAAAAGGGGGGGAAGATAAGTGTGTCTCCAAGACAAAATTTGGATTCACACTTATACACCTAGAATCACAACAAAATAAATATATATATATATTACGTTATAAAACAAACGCCCAATAGGAAAGGGTAAGAATAAAAAAAGAAAGGGTATACAAAGGTCGTATACACCTACTTATACAAAAGAGTAATAATAAACGAAGATATATATAATTACGTTTTTGGGGAGTGCTGTACCGGGCAAATGAAGAGACTGACAACGGGTCTTACGGCTAATATAAATTTTTATTTCACGTACAAAATCACTCTCAACTTATGCTAGTGGTTTAGTTAAAATGAAAACTCGCATTTGTCTCTTCTGCGATGTTGCAGCTGTGTCGCTGCTATCCTATTGGTGGAGGTGTCGGATGGCCCGCTTGGGTCTGGCGATGGTCCACTTGAGTTTTATGCTAGCTCACTTGAAGAGTGCACTAACGGATTCTAATCCGGGTGGCCCACTTGAGTTCTAGGCTAGCTCACTTGTAGACTGTACAGGACTTGAGTTTTAGGCTAGCTCACTTGTAGAATGCAATAGGTGTGATTACCTTTGGGTTGTGATCGCTGGGACGGCGTTTCTTGTGCTCTGCTGTTGCGGTTGCAGTGTGCGTGGACATGAGAGATCAGCGTGATCTGGATATGTCACTTCCCCATCCCTTAGAAATGAGCTTGTCCTCAAGCGTTAGAGTGTAGGGTATAGCTGTAAGTTGTTGGCGTTTTCGATGGTTGCTTGGTTTTCTTGTTCGACGTGTGGTGTCGGTGCTGTACTATTCTTATACTTAATTATTAGTTGTTTAGGTAAATTTTTGAATTTGAACAAAATATAGCTTATTATTACTATTGACAATACTGTCACTAATGTTAAGCTTATGATTAACAAGGTATTATTTGTTTTCTGTATGTTCTCTTATGCAAGTTGATATTTTTATATTTAACAATTTTTGTGAATCAATATTTAATTAAATTTGTTCATATTTATTTTCTTTTTCTTTTTAAATTTAGTTTTATAAAGTGTGATTTTTCGGCCTCTATTCGTTTCTTTGAAATGTTTGCTATCTAGTTGTTTTGTCATGCTTTTTTTATTCTGAATGGATTTGTTATTTTTGATTTGAATAAGTAGCATTTCTCTATAGTTCGTATCTACTTCGTAAGTTTTATTCAACTGGGTACTGTATGCTGAATGTATACCTTTTGTTAGTGGTGGGTCCTTATATTCTTCTGCCCTATTTTCGTTAGTATATTCTTTTACCTTATTTTCATTTTCATATTCTTCTTCCTTATTTTTGTTTTTATATTCTTCTTTCGTATTTTCGTTATTATATTCTTTTTCTTTATTTTCGTTATCATATTCTTTTTTCTTATTTTTGTTTTCATATTCTTCTACCTTATTTTCGTTACTATATTCTTTTTCTTTATTTTCTTTATATTCTTCTTCCTTATTTTCGTTTTCATATTCTTTTTCCTTATTTTCGATATTATATTCTTTTTCCTTATTTTTGTTTTCGTATTCTTTTTCCTTATTTTCGTTATTATATTCTTTTTCCTTATTTTCGTTTTATATTCTTTTATCTTATTTTCATATTCTTTTTCCTTATTTTCGTTACTATATTCTTTTTCCTTATTTTCTTTATATTCTTCTTCCTTATTTTCATTTTCATATTTTTCTTTTTCCTTATTTTTGTTTATATTCTTTTTCCTTATTTTTGTTTTCATATTCTTTTTCCTTATTTTTGTTATATATTCTTTTTTCTTATTTTCGTTTTCATATTCTTTTTTCCTATTTTCGTTACATATTCTTTTTCTTTTTTTGTTTTATATTCTTTTTTCTTATTTTCGTTACATATTCTTTTTTCTTATTTTCGTTACTATATTCTTTTTTCTTATTTTCGTTTTCATATTCTTTTTCCTATTTTCGTTATATATTCTTTTTCTTATTTTCGTTTTCATATTCTTTTTCCTATTTTCGTTTTCATTCTTTCTTATTTTCGTTTTCAAATTCTTCTTCCTTATTTTCGTTTTCATATTCTTCTTCCTTATTTTCGTTTTCAAATTCTTCTTCCTTATTTTCATTTTCATTTTCTTCTTCCTTATTTTCGTTTTCAAATTCTTCTTCCTTATTTTCATTTTCATTTTCTTCTTCCTTATTTTCGTTTTTATATTCTATGCAATTTATTATAATCTTAGTTTCTGATATGCCGTTCTTACTTGTTGTGTTGGCCTCTGTGGCAATTGAGGCACTGCTGGTGCTGCTGACGAAGGCGCTGGACGCGGTCCTTACTTGTTGATGTTGCTCTGTTGCATTGGTCACTGCTGTTGGCTGCTGTTGCTGATTGGTACCAACCTCCAGGTCATGGTCCAGCTCCAGTTCGGGAACGACTATCGTGGTCTCTGGTATGGGAACGGGCAAAGTTAGGTACTCCTTGCTGGCGATGGCATCGAACAGACGATCAACGAAACGAGTCGTGTGCTCGGATAGAAACACATTCAATTGCTTGATCATGACGCTCTTGAGGTCCTTTTCCGATTTGTCTATTTTCAGTAGATGAATTACGAAGCCTGACAAAATCGAGAGTCCAGATTTGGTGAGTGGCTTGAGCACAACGATCAGCCAATCCTTCATCTTTGCCCAGCTTTCCACTATCATTTTGTTGTATCGCCCCCAATGTTGTTTGCTTCTGCTTGCGTCCCCGATGCCGTATTCTTCCTTTAAAATTTCGATACCTCCTAAATAGGCTCCCACTTCATCATCTTCGCCAAAGCAGGATCGTGGTCGGCAGCGATGTCCGTATAATCGGATCAATGTGTCTTCTGACACCATTTTGTTGTAGTTTTTTTTTGTTGTTTTATTCGCTTGTTGAAATAATTTTATTTTATTTTATTTTTTTTTAAAAGTTTATTCAATGCAAAAAAAAAATTTTCGTCGTTTGCTTCGCGTATTTTATGATTTACTTTTTGAGGAAAAAAAGTAAATTTTTCAAGGATCACGGGGTCCTTATGCGGATAACAATTTCGCGAAACACCAGTACGTTTTCCTGAATGGAATAAACGACGTTTCACAATGTTTGTTATCCTACCGAGATTTTAAAGGTTCACGGGGTCCTTATGCGGATAACAATTTCGCGAAACACTAGTACGTTTCCTGTAAAGGATCACGACGTTTCACAATTTTGCTATCCTACCGGCTGCGCCAATTACGTTTTTGGAGGAGTGCTGTACCGGCGGCGCCAAATGAAGAAACTGACAACGGGTTTTTTTTATGGATAATATAAGTTTTTATTTTTAAAAGAACAGACGTCCTCTCCGCTTCACGTACAAAATCACTCTCGACTTATACTAGTGGTTTAGTTAAAATGAAACCTCGCATTTGTCTCTCCTGCGATGTTGCAGATGTGTCGCTGCTATCCCATTGGTGGAGGTGTCGGATGGCCCGCTTGGGTCTGGCGATGGTCCACTTGAGTTTTATGTTAGCTCACTTGAAGAGTGCACTAACGGATTCTAATCCGGGTGGCCCACTTGAGTTCTAGGCTAGCTCACTTGTAGACTGTACTAGGTGTTGTATTACACTTTGGGTTGTAATCGCTGGGACGGCGTTTCTTGTGCTCTGCTGTTGCGGTTGCCGTGTGCGTGGACATGAGAGATCAGCGTGATCTGGATATGTCACTATATATAAAAGAATAAAATAAAAACGGAGAAATTAAATAAAAACGCCCAAAGGAAAGGGTAAGAATAAAATAAAAGGGAAGGGTATACATAGGTCGTTTACACCTACATATAACAAGAAAAATAATAAATAAACATATATATGTATATATATACACATAAATAAAATAAAACATCAAGCATAACAAAATAAATATTAACAATAATTGGAGCCCTAAGGCGGGTCCAAACTAGGTGAACAGCCCTGAACGCGGCGAATAGTTAACACGCCACAGCTATTGCAGAGGGAGAGAATGGCCATGACCTGCTTTAGAGTTCACTCGGACGAAGTGCAACGGCCGTCGAAAGCGTTATGCTTACCGGTGACAAAGAACGGTAACGACGCTTGCGCTTCAAGGAAGAAGTGCAACGACCGCCGAAAGCATATACACCGCTCACACGCTAGAGAGCGTAAGCGCTCCAAGCAACGAAAACGTTCGCTAGTCGCTTTGGCGGAAATTTACAACAACTGCGCTCACACACCAAAGAGCGCAAGCGCAGCGACCGCCGAAAACGATTCGCTCACCGCTGTAGACGAATCGGACAACAACAATGGATGATGCACTATGAGAGCGCAAGCGCCGCGACCACTGGAAACGTTTCGCTCACCGCTGTAGACGAATCGGACAACAACAATGCTTGCACTATGAAGAGCACAAGTGCAACGACCGCCAAAAACATTGTGCTCGTTGTTTAGCAACAGCAGATTTACGCACTAGTGCGGATGCGTGAGTGACAACCATGCACCGTTGGTTAGTCACCAACACTAGTGCAGGTACACGGATACCAGGGCACCGTTGGTTAGCCACCCACACTAGTGTAAGGAGCGTCCAGACGACCGGGTAAAAAGAGCACAAACTCAACCCGAGAGAGAGGGTAATAAGGAGGTAAAAATGAAGCTTCTACCAAGCACACAAGTCAGTTCGATCGCTGAGTCCAGGCGACCGGGTGACTTGTATAGTGCGCGTGATACGCATAAGGCGTACGTGTACGTGTGCATGCGTGTGTGTACGTGTGTGCACACGATATAAAAAAGAAGGAATCAAATAAAATTGTGTTGTAGGTTGGCAAGGATGACGCGCAATGCAAGTGACACCAACAACAATACAATTAAATCGAATCAAAACGACAGCGACAGCAGCCGATGCAAAAGCAAGCAGCACAACTCGAGCAGCAACAGGAGCTACCCTAATTGGAATCTGTCCTCGAGTCTGATACTGGACAAGTGGAAGACACTGGTTGGGTGAGTGTGCCTGGCCATTGCCAGCTATTTTGGCTATCGGGGCTATTTGGAGATATGCGAGCCACACTCACTGGCCATAGGCTTGATGTGGTATACTCCGAGTAATCTGGGGCCAAGTGCCGCCGGAATGCGGCACTGGTGCGAACAGAGCAACGTATCATGACGAGGTCGACGAAGGGGATCATGGCGAGTCATCGGGTGATGACGACGACACCATGCCCCCCAGACCTCGAGATGGCAAGGATACCAGCTCTGCTAACGGCGGAGAGCCGATGCACGAGGGCGGCGGAGAGGAGCATGGCGAGTCATCTGGCGATGACGACGACTTCCCATGCTTCCCATTCCTCGGGTGCAATATATCCATCCATACTCACACTAACGGCAGACATTGGCTGGCGCCAGCAGATGGCAGTGGAAAATTACCAGAAATCACGCCACCGAGGCGATCGCGTGATTTCTGGTACAGTCCCGACAAAAGGGCAACGACTCGGCCTATATAAAGAGCGCCGAAAACACACTGAGTCCTTCGACGCTGTCAAAACCAATACCAATAAGCGTAGTAATAAGTGAAGCAGAATAAAACCATTAGTTAATATATAAAGGATATGTGTTTTTAATTGTCGCAGCGCAATCAAATATAAATTTGTTGCGCGAACCCATAGCTCGGCTGAGTTTTAGCCCAGCTAAAACTGGACGAACTGAAAAGGTTCGTTAATTAATTATTGCGATAATTAATACACATTATATATATTAACAAAACAAAAGTGGTTCGTGCCTTGGTATACACCCTCAAAAAGGAGGAAGTCTTGAGATATGGAGAGGAATTCCAATGTAACGAACCTAATTGATTACCGGGCTAACGCTCAGTCGAGCTGTGGGTTCGTGCAACAAAATTTATAGAATTTGGTCGCGATGTGACAATTAACAACACAATTATTTTGTATATTAAATCAAATTGAATGGTTTATTTAGCACTAATTAAACGCTCTTATAATTGCCTAATGTGTGGGTTTGATTCCTTCGGCGATTTTTTTCCAGAAGTCAGTTCCAGACAGTCAGTGAAAGACGCGAAGCGGAACCTCTGTCGGACAGCAGAGTGAATTCAGTCTGATATCAAGTGAAAGGGGAAACGCTGCCGAATAAGTTAAAATCACCATTCGTCAGCGGAAGCTACGAATAAGATCTACGCGAGTAAAGACTTTTACTAATACGGGACACTGAGGTCCTTAAATGGTTAACGTAAGTGAATCCTTGCCACGTTTAAGTCGTGCTACTGGGCGAGGCCTGCACAGTTACAAGGTGAACGCGTACGGCCAAGCCTGCGTTCAGACGACATACAGTGGCGGACACCTTATTTCGAACATTGTCAAAGAAAAAACGTAATTGCCTGCCATAAGCTAAGCATTCATTATTTTTCAGAAATTCCAAAGACCGATGATAGGTACATGTATTAACATCCAAAATTTATATATGGCCCCAATAGAATGGGGTTTCCCCACCTGCTAGGTAGGATTATGTAAAAAAGTACCCTATTTTTTGATTACTGCTATTTTCGAACAGTCTTAAAAAAGTAATATATTTTCCGTATAAAAGCTTAAATAAGGATGTTAATACTTAGTATTATATCCTTTAGCCTTAACTATTGCCTTAACCTATTATTCATGGAAGATACCAGCTTCCTGGTAGCTTCTGGACTGATTCTGCTCCACTCATCCCGCAGAGCAGTTTTGAGCCCTTCTTTGCTGGATATGCTGTGTTTCCGGATGTTCTTTTCCAGCAGAGCCCACAAATTCTCAATGACATTTAAATCTGGAGACTGGGCCGGCGGAATTATCATGTGGGGGCAGTTCCTGATGAGCCAGGACTGTACTATCTTGGCCTTATGCTTGGGATCGTTGTCCTGGTTGAACCGGAAAGTACGTCGGATTCCTAGCTTCTCGGCACTTTTTAGTACATTTTCCTTTAGTATGTTGAAGTACACATTCTTGTCCATTGTTGTTTCAAAAATCACAAAATTCACGAATCCGGCTGACGAGACACATACCCATGCCATGTCACTTCCTCCTCCGTGCTTGACTGTTGCTTTTACGTGTTTGGGATTCAGGTCAGTATTGGACTGTCGCCACACATAATTCCTTCCGTCCGAGTCAAAAATGGTGAATTTGGACTCATTTGCAAATATGACTGTGTTCCAGAACTCCAAATCCTTGTCCAAGTGGTTTTTGACGAACGTCATCCAAGTCCCTTTATTTTTCGCGTTTATAAAGGGCTATATTCGTGGTACTCGGGCATTAAAGTCATGTTGGCGCAAAAACCTGCACACAGTTTCCACACAGCACTTTTTCCCCATTTCATCCTGCACCTGTTGAGCCACTTTTGGAGCCGATAGCTTGGGGTTTCCCCTTATTTTCCTGGTGATCCTTCGCTCCTCCTCTTCGGTGAAAATCTTGTTTGGTGCCATTCCGACCTTGCCCTCAATCCGATTTGCGTCGACGAAGCACCGAATGATGTTATACACAGTTGAGTTGCTCAGACTGACCATTTCAGCTATTTGGCGATGAGAATATCCGTTTTGGAAAAGTTCCAGGATGAGTTTGCGTAGTTCAATGGTAGTCTGTTTGTCCATAGTCCTTTTTGGCTTATTGCACCCGAGATGCAGGATGAAACTAAACTGACTACGAAGGATTGGTCTATTTATACCGAAAATACTCAACTTTAGGTAAAAAATCCCGGTTTTATGGCACCCAGGTGTCCAAAATGTACCTGCTCCAAATGAAAAATACGCCGGGAAGTATGCTACATTTTTATAATCCTACCTAGCAGGTGGGGAAACCCCATTCTATTGGGGCCATATATAAATTTTGGTGGTTAATACATGTACCTACCATCGGTCTTTGGAATTTCTGAAAAATAATGAATGCTTAGCTTATGGCAGGCAATTACGTTTTTTCTTTGACAATGTTCGAAATAAGGTGTCCGCCACTGTACGTACGAATCCTTTGATTGAAAGGAGTGTCGTATGGTACCCGATCGAGCAAGCGAAGTCACAGACTTTTGTAACTGGTGCATGGGTGCCTAGAACCTGCTTTCCCGAACAGGATCACTTTCCGAAACCGACTAAGGCCTCAATGGAGTGTCACCGAGTCTAAGCGCACACATTAAGCGGAGTTATAAGTTTAATGAAGTGATTCGAATAAAACCATATTAATATAATATATAAAAACGTGTTGTCAATTGTCGCATCGCGACCAAATTCTCTAAATTTGTTGCACGAACCCACGGCCCGACTGAGCGGTAGCCCGGCAAAGCCAACGAGGTTCGTTACAAGCTCCTTAGTTTGCAGATTACCGGCGACCTTGAAATCCTCGATTTGGTACGGGCCTCCGTATCTCGGTGCTAGCTTTTCTGCGATTCCCCCAGCTGCATTTGATAGGTGGTGTAACTTCATCCACACCCTATATCCAATTTTGGGGCTCCATTGCCTGCGACGAAGGTTGTAGTGTCTTGCTTGGTCTTGGGAGGCCTTTTCCAAGCTCCGCCGAACGATTTCGAAAATTTCTTTCAACTTATTCTCGTTTTCGTTCGGTGTTTGGACTATTTGACCCGTGCCTATCGCCACTTCGTCACACAACGCCGTCGTCGGTAGCCTCGGCTCCCGACCTTGTGTGATGAAGGCAGCGCTGTATCCTGTAGAGCTTGTTAGCTCGGGTAACGCCTCATCCCAACGTCTTTGGTTGTTTTTGACGTGTGACGTGTAGGGTGCAGTGAACTGGTGTTTAATTCCCATTTCTTCAAGAAAAAAAAATTTTAGTGCCTTCCTTGAGAACTGTGTTCCGTAGTCCGTAATCAACACCTTTGGCACTCCGAAACGTGCCAGAATCCTGTCCCTGAAGGCCTTTTGAAGAGCTGCTGTTGTGGCGCTTCTAAGTGGCACCATTTCGGTCCACTTCGAGAATCGGTCTATGAAGACCAACAGCAAATTGTGCCGAATACTTCAGCCGAAATTTTTCAATCAGTATTCCCGTAGATGACACTTTGACACACCCTGTATGTAGGCTTTAATGTCATCCACAGGTATATCAGACGCAACTCGCGAAATAAAAATTTGCTTTCTTGGTACGACCGCTATAATAGACCTAGGAGCACTACTAGAGGGAGGTGGGGGAACCAAAACGGGCACAGTGGCCTGTGACACAATTGAGCCACCACTGCTGATTGCAGGCGGTACAGGAGAATTAAACTGCATCAACTGCTGACCATTATCAACAGTTGGTGTCAGCGGTGCGGGGGTCACCAACAGAGCCGGAGCCAATAAACCTGGTTCAAGAGGCAAAGCAGGCTCGGCCGATTGCTTCTGCTGAAGAGACTCATTCAACAGTTTTACACTATTAAATTGACTCTCCATAGCGTCAAAATCAGCACTGAGCTTACTAAATGCCAGACGACGGAGTTTGTGAAAGCCCCGTCTAGTTTACCTCATAAAACCCTGAATATCCATTTCCCGAAACTCGGATAAAATCTTCTCGATCGAGGTCGTGCTTGCACTTTGGTTGATCAGTTTTTGCACTTGCTTTCTGAGTTTGGCTTGAGCCAAAAATATTTTTTGATTCGATAAATTCGAACTCTAAACGCGGCGCGAAATTCAATTTAATTTATACAGATTACGTATAGTGTAAAACTGTATTTCCAGATTCGACGAATAATTTCGATCTCTGGATCCGGCTCGAAGGACCAAATTGTCTGAATCACAACGCGGCGACCAAATGCATAAACTCTGCCAAATTGGTGAATTGACCTGGCCTGGCGTACGCTCGTAGGTGTGGAAGGTTGTTGTTGTATATTTTGTTCAGCTCCTTGTCCGCCGAATACTGCAGTGGCCGCATTAGCGTCTGCATTTCCACCATATATAACTTGAATGGCTTGTTTATAGCCTGACTTCTTCGGGTAACATCGTCCATTAAGTTTTCGAAGTAATCTCTCGGTAAGAAATATTCTTGAAGACTCTGGACGAATGCTACCCATCTCGTCCAGTGCTGGTTATTGGCTCCATACCATTTCAATGCCATCCCCTGAAGTAGTTCAGGCATGGCTCTGGAAATCAGATTTAAGTTGAGGCCATACGTATCGGCTAATCACTGGACTTCTTCCAAGAATTCTAACGGCTTAGTGGTGCCGTCGAAGCGAAAATTCCATTCCCGGACTTGTTTCGCTACCCTCGGGTATTCTTGGGACATAGTCGGCGCCGTTTGTTCGTGTATGGACACTGTCCTTGTTGGCTGTGGTACGGATGTTTCCCATACTGTGTGGTTGGCGTCTCAAGCGGGCGCTGCTGCGCTGGCTGCCGGTAACTTGACCGATTTCTCTCGTCGGTGAACATCTGCCATGAATTGCCGCCAATCTCTCATTCCCTGTGCTGTATGGTATTCTGGATTCATGAGTACCCACCCACTC
Organism: Drosophila conformis; assembly: GCA_035041375.1. NCBI lineage: Eukaryota > Metazoa > Arthropoda > Insecta > Diptera > Drosophilidae > Drosophila > Drosophila conformis. The sequence continues at coordinate 4,804 of JAWNLE010001468.1, read as the reverse complement.
TCCACTTGAAATTCTGCTCCATTTTTCAGCATTTCCTCCTTTTTGAGGTTGTATGCCCACGCACGAACCATTTTTTTCTGTTAATATGTATAATTGTGTTCTTAATTATCGCACAACCAAAGTTGTGCGCCAGTTGTAACTAAGCTAAAACTCAGTCGAGCTGTGGGTTCGTGCGACAAATTTGTATTAGTTGCGATGCGATAATTAAAAACACTTTTATTTTATATATATTAAACAATGGTTTTATTTGGTTTTCACTTCTTTGGATGTACACTTGCACTTATTTTCTGCTAATTTGGATTTTGATAGCAGTCCAGTAAAGCCGTTGGTCAGCTTTGAAGAGTGCTCCTCTTCGCGAGAGTTTGCTTTAGGCACTCCGCGCACCAGCTAGGAAAGTTTGTGACTTTCGCCTGCCCGACCAGGATTCGCTCGTACACGCTCTGTCTAAACACAGGTTTAGCCACACTTGCTTCGTTCAGTTTGTGCAGATTCCGCCTGTTACCACAACTGAAGTGCGTCAAGGACTTACACTTCTCACCAATTTTAAGGACCTTAATGTCCTGCGTTCGCCTTCCTCCTGGCAGCGTCGAGTCCTTCGATGCTTCCTGATTGTGTATCGTCCTGTTCGATACACACGTTGTTGTTCACTGCCGTTTACTTGTCTCGCGTTTATTTGTTTCGTGGCTCCCGCGTAGACTTTCTTAGGTTTTGCGTTTCTCTTAATTTTATCTGACCAACTCATTGACTCAAAGTCAAGTTGAACTGTCTTCTCGCCTCTGCTGCGACGCCCTTTTTATAGACCGCGTCGCAGCCTTTTGTCGAGACTGTACCAAAGATCACGCCTCCGAAAAGATCATTTTCCACTGTCATTTGCTGGCGCCAGCCTGACAACCTGCGTACGAAAGAGAGCGAATTCGCCATTTCCATTTCCCCATTTCTTCGGCAGTGGAAGACTTCCACTATCCAACGGCGACGGTTTGGTTGTGGAGAGACAAGTTTGAATGATGATGTTGGTTCCCCCCCTTCTGCACAAATATCTGAATTGACATTTCCCTTTAATTATATATATATTTTTTTTCCAGATGTATTATATATTCATTGATTTTGATTCTTTTATATTCTCTTTCTGTTGCTTTCGAACACCCGAGTCCCGCGCACCGTTGAATCTTTGGTGCGGTATCGGCGCTCCTCGTGCCATACGATTCTCGACATACGTCGACTGGGTCCCCGGTGTCTGTCAGCGGCCTCCCTTATTTCCGCAGGCCATGCCGTCGGGGGCAGCTCCCTTCAGTCTGCTTCCGACTCTGGAGCTGATTGCTGCCGCTGTTGCGTTGGCCGTGGGACCTGCGCGTCGCCCCGCGGTCGAGGTTTGGCGTACAAAACTATCCTCCGGCGGTGGTGGTGGTGGAGTCTCTACACACAGGTAGTTGGGCGGCTGGTATTTTTTTAGCTGCCAAGTTGGTGGCACCTCCGCGTCCTCTTCCTACGCTCACACCACGGTAACTATACGTGTCCGCCGTCCCTCGGCATAATTCTGCTTATAATCAGCAGGCACCGTGGGTGGTCGCAGCTTCCTCTGTGGCTCATTCTGATTTCACACTATACGTGATTCAGACGCCATTGAGTCTGCTGAGTCCGCACGAGGTCGCGGTCCCTCGAATAGCACCGCGGACTCGTCCAGTGTGGGGGTCGGTGGCAGCTCCGGGTATTGTTCCCGTATCCACTCTGGATTGACGTCGTCGAGGTCACTCGGTTAGCGACGACATTGTGCCAGCACTTCCGCATCCATTCGTGCGGGATTCCAGCGCCGCTGGGCTTTGCACGTGGATTAGAGTCCGGCTGGCAGTGACCACTCGAAGCCGCTTTTCCGTCGTGAGCCGTTTGGTTGTGCTTTGCCATTGTTTAGGTTGGGTGTATTAAGCCAGGCTTGATCATAATGAACCTACGATCCACATTCTCTCTCTCTCTCTGCAATGCAACCGCCCCTAAGCGCACTCAGCTCTGTTATTAGCTACATACATGTTGGAATATTAACATTAATTTAATTGTAATATAACCGCAATCCTACCAAAAAATAGAGAATATTTAAGTGAAATAAATATTTTTATCAAGTGAACAAAAACACCACAACTGCCTTTTTTACTGGAAAAAAAAGAAAGAAGGATGGAAGAATACACCCCCCTACATTTTCATGGTCCTTCGAGCCGGATACAAAGAAGCAATTTCTCTCCGCTCGCCCCAGCTAGCATCGGTGGATTTTTCCAAACACACCCAGATAAGTACATCCAACGTACCTCCATCCAAAATACAGTCCGCTGAACTGCCAATTCCTGGCCTCCATAACTCCGAATACCAAAAGTATTAAGAGTCCGATAGTTGTACGTAGAAAAAGAGCGAGTCGTATTTTCATCCTCGGAGCATACGGTCACACTGGAACTTTTTGCAATGAAAAAATAAAACTATTTTTGCAAGACGCCCTCACCCTGAATTCTGCGTGCGCCGCCACCACTCTAGAAGAGTGTGTGCGCTTGGTGCGCGCAAGCTTTGCGCCACACTCCATACCGCCACTCCCCGCGACGCGCTTGATACTGCAGCTGCAGTTTCCTGGTGCTCGCCTTCTCTTGCCGGGCAAACCAGCGAACTCCTATATAATCTGCGCTCTCGTTCGGAAAGCATCAACAACAACAAAGTAAACAATGCAAGAATTGCAAATGCCAACAAAAATTTCATCAACGCCAATACAAGCAACGCCAACAACAACAACAACAACAATACTAATAAAGGCACCAAAAATTATATTGGTGATATTGACGCGAACAACATTGCCAGCAAAAAAAGAAAAATTGCGACAATCAACGATTGCATCGACTTGGGCGCAGTGCCATCTACCAACGTTGCTGGACTCACTCATACCAACTAAAGGAGGACAGAGGCTTCCGAGTGGTGGTCAGGGGACTGCATCCATCGTTGCAGAAAATTGACTGCTTAGGAGACGAGCTCGCCAGATCTGGGCACTCAGTGCGAGGAGTTCAAACTATTGTCAGCCGGGTTAGCAAAAAGGAGCTAAACCTTTGTTATTTGGAGCTGGAGCCGGCTGCGAATAACAAAGAGATCTACAACTTACGCTCCATCTCTCAGGTACGCATCACTGTTGAATGCCCTGATCGGCATTTGGACATCCCCCAGTGCCACCGCTGCCAAGAATTTGGTCACACTATGAAATACTGCCAAAAACAGCATCGCTGCGTTCATCGGCTGATATAGACGACGCAGCGGAGTTATTCCTGCGTAATATTAACGCGGCGGCGGAATACTCCATGATTGGCCAACTTCCTTGTTCGCCTCGCAGTCCAGCTAAGCCTTTTTTAAAAACTGAGATTTTGGATCTGGTAAGGCACAAGAGAGCACTGCGTCGCCAATATATGCGCTCTCGCAATCCTTTGGATATAAGGGACTTTAGGCAGGCTGCGTACGAGCTGCGAAAGTTGCTTTTCGGCACTAAGAGCCAGTACTTTCAGGATATGCTCCGTAATGCCGATCCCAATAAGAATCATGGATTCAATTTGTGGAAGACAACGCGGTGTGTCAAGCGGCAGCCACTCAGGCGGATCCCCATCATGCGACCGGACCACTCTTGGTGTCGATCGGACGCAGAGATTGCATCGGCATTTGCGGATGAGCTGCAAGGCCGGTTCACGACTTTTGCACTTGCGTCACCCAGCCAGGTACAGGAAACTGAGGCATTTTTAAATGCAGATCTCGATCCTGTTCAACCGATCGCACCTATCGCCCCTAATGAGGTCCGCTTGCAGATTCGCAGGCTAAAGTCCACTAAAGCCCCTGGCTATGATGGCGTCGACGGTAGAGTTGCTAAGGCCCTCCCTGAGAAGGGAGTGATGTTCTTGGTGCTACTCTTTAACTCAATGGTTCGCGTCCACCACTTCCCCACTCCATGGAAGTGTGCTGTGATTGCGATGATTCCGAAACCTGGCAAGCCGGATAATCTTGTCTCGTCATATCGACCGATAAGCTTGCTGTCCACTTTCTCCAAGATATTTGAAAAAATATTTCTTGGAAGATTGTCGGTAGTAAGTGGCTTCCAGAGTGCCATTCCTGATCATCAGTTTGGCTTTAGGCATCACCATGGTACACCAGAGCAAGTTCATCGAGTAGTTCAGCATGTCCTTGAGGCCTTGGAAAATAAGCAGTACAGCTCTGCTGTCTTCCTGGATATCCAGCAAGCGTTTGATCGCGTATGGCATGATGGCCTGCTTTTTAAGCTTAAGTCCCTACTACCATCGGCGCTGTATTTACTGCTGAGGTCCTACCTGCTTGGCCGTTCTTTTATGGTTGAAGTTAGGGGCGAGCGATCAAACATCCGCCGCATCGAAGCGGGTGTACCGCAGGGTAGTGTCCTCCGACCTGCCTTGTACACATTGTACACCGCGGACTTGCCGATTCCGGTAGCCAGAAACACGCTTGCCACATACGCGGATGACACTGTGTTCCTTGCTAACTCCTCTTCTGCCTGGAGAGCAGCAGCGATTACGCAAAGGTTCTTGGATGGTTTTAGTACATGGGCCAACCGGTGGAACATCTGCATCAATGAGAACAAGTCTCAACACTGTACGTTTGCGCTCAGGAGTGGTAACTATCCAACCGTCCGACTCAACAACACGACCATATCTCAGGGGAACCATGTTCGCTACCTGGGTATGTATCTGGACAGGAAACTTACCTGGCGCAAACACATACAGATCACCGCAGCAACGTGTAGATGATCCAAGTGAGCGAAACTCAACTG
>JAWNLE010001406.1:1800000-2068012 GCA_035041375.1 Drosophila conformis | reverse complement strand
CTTCCGACCTCAACTTTAAATGTACGATTGATTTAGGGGCAAAACTATGATCAAAAAGCCCTCGCTGTTTAATCTAAGTTCAGTTTTGACGAAGTTATGGCATTTGGAAGTTTCGACCTATGCCCATATATCGATATATCGTTTTCAGGCTTGTCTTCCGACCTCAACTTTAAATGTACGATTGATTTAGGGGCAAAACTTTGATCAAAAAGCCCTCGCTTTTTAATCTAAGTTCAGTTTTGACGAAGTTATGGCATTTGGAAGTTTCGACCTATGCCCATATATCGATATATCAATTTTCAGGCTTGTCTTCCGACCTCAACTTTAAATGTACGATTGATTTAGGGGCAAAACTATGATCAAAAAGCCCTCGCTTTTTAATCTAAGTTCAGTTTTGACGAAGTTATGGCATTTGGAAGTTTCGACCTACGCCCATATATCGATATATCGATTTTCAGGCTTGTCTTCCGACCTCAACTTTAAATGTACGATTGATTTATGGGCAAAACTATGATCAAAAAGCCCTCGCATTTTAATCTAAGTTCAGTTTTGACGAAGTTATGGCATTTGGAAGTTTCGACCTATGCCCATATATCGATATATCGATTTTCAGGCTTGTCTTCCGACCTCAACTTTAAATGTACGATTGATTAAGAGGCAAAACTATAATCAAAAAGCCCTCGCTTTTTAATCTAAGTTCAGTTTTGACGAAGTTATGGGATTTGGAAGTTTCGACCTATGCCCATATATCGATATATCGATTTTCAGGCTTGTCTTCCGACCTCAACTTTAAATGTACGATTGATTTAGGGGCAAAACTATGATTAAAAAGCCCTCGCTTTTTAATCTAAGTTCAGTTTTGACGAAGTTATGGCATTTGGAAGTTTCGACCTATGCCCATATATCGATATATCGATTTTCAGGCTATAATTTTTCTTGTCTTCCGACCTCAACTTTAAATGTACGATTGATTTAGGGGCAAAACTATGATCAAAAAGCCCTCGCTTTTTAATCTAAGTTCAGTTTTGATGAAGTTATGGCATTTGGAAGTTTCGACCTATGCCCATATATCGATATATCGATTTTCAGGCTTGTCTTCCGATCTCAACTTTAAATGTACGATTGATTTAGGGGCAAAACTATGATCAAAAAGCCCTCGCTTTTTAATCTAAGTTCAGTTTTGACGAAGTTATGGCATTTGGAAGTTTCGACCTATGCCCATATATCGATATATCGATTTTCAGGCTTGTCTTCCGACCTCAACTTTAAATGTACGATTGATTTAGGGGCAAAACTATGATCAAAAAGCCCTCGCTTTTTAATCTAAGTTCAGTTTTGACGAAGTTATGGCATTTGGAAGTTTCGACCTATGCCCATATATCGATATATCGATTTTCAGGCTTGTCTTCCGACCTCAACTTTAAATGTACGATTGATTTAGGGGCAAAACTATGATCAAAAAGCCCTCGCTTTTTAATCTAAGTTCAGTTTTGACGAAGTTATGGCATTTGGAAGTTTCGACCTACGCCCATATATCGATATATCGATTTTCAGGCTTGTCTTCCGACCTCAACTTTAAATGTACGATTGATTTAGGGGCAAAACTATGATCAAAAAGCCCTCGCTTTTTAATCTAAGTTCAGTTTTGACGAAGTTATGGCATTTGGAAGTTTCGACCTATGCCCATATATCGATATATCGATTTTCAGGCTTGTCTTCCGACCTCAACTTTAAATGTACGATTGATTTAGGGGCAAAACTATGATCAAAAAGCCCTCGCTTTTTAATCTAAGTTCAGTTTTGACGAAGTTATGGCATTTGGAAGTTTCGACCTATGCCCATATATCGATATATCGATTTTCAGGCTTGTCTTCCGACCTCAACTTTAAATGTACGATTGATTTAGGGCCAAAACTATGATCAAAAAGCCCTCGCTTTTTAATCTAAGTTCAGTTTTGACGAAGTTATGGCATTTGGAAGTTTCGACCTATGCCCATATATCGACAGGTGTTTTTCACAGCCATAGAAAAAGGGGTATTTTGAAGATGTGAAATAGGCAGAAGGTTCATGATCAGAATAAGCAGATGAGTAGGTCGAGCCTTGTCGGTCTGTCAATCAGCAAACCGATCTCAGAGATGATTAGAACAAGGTATTTCAAATTTTGAATGCCAGTTATAAAGTTATGTCGATATAAATCGATTTATTTATTGCATTTAAAATCTTGTCTCAGGATATCTTCCAGTCGAGCATACTTACTTGTCATTTTGTTAGATTCGCAAAGCTTTTATGAGACATTCAAGACAAGGCTAACATATTTTTGGAAGTATGCTAAACTGACAACAAATCCAAGACAAAGCAAAACAAAAAGCAATCTCGAAGGCAAATTTAATATAATTTCGATAAAGTTTTGTTGTTTGCCACAAACCGAGTTATGCTGAAATAAATAAAGGTTTTGCATACCTATGCCATCTGCGTGTGTAGGTATGTGCGAGTGCACTCAAGACACTCACACTAACAAAACTTACATGCATATGCTTATTTATGAACTGTTCAGTTGGCCGCAATAAAACAGGCATTTCCCTTGACGCTCTGGTCCATTTTGGACCAAATGGGTTCCAGAGGAACAGCGAGAGATAGAGCGAACATAAAGAGACAATGTATGTGAGCAGTAGGTTAGTGCCACAGTTGCACAGTGCCACAGTGCCACAATGCCACATAGTGTGTGCAGCTTATAGCCAGCTTCCTTATGCGACTCATGCGGTTTGCTTTCGAATGCCATTTGCGGCTTTAGATAAAACTCTGTGCAATGCCAAACGAGCTTGAGGAATCTAAAAAGAATATGAATGCAATGCTGCAAGTTTTACGATTGCAACATAAACACTTGCATATTGTGTTGCCCTTATAGCAATCATAAAAAATAGTAAGCTATTAAAATAGAACAGCCAGCTAAATGAATATAGGAATTATATTCAAATTGTTTAAGTCATGCATTTTAAGAGTGCTGCAAGCTAGGATAAAAATGAATTATGTGTAAATTCTTCTCATATTTGTCACTTGCACTTGCATATACAAAAATATGAATATTTAAATATGTTTGTTTGCATATATGCATAAATATATACATGCCTCCCATGTTATCCAAATTGTATTTAATTTACAAAATAAATATTGTCACATAAAAAGCACAAAGCATCATAGAAAAGCTGAGGATCTTTTCCATCAATTGCGAGTTTTTCTTACAAGCATAAAAAAATTCATATTTTTATGCAAATACTTTTAGGCAGGGAGGGAAATTGTTGGCATCGCATACTCGATTACCTTTATGCATTTACATGGGAAATTAAATTAATTCATAAATAACAAGCTCTAAGATACATTTCCACACAACATTAAATGTGCTGCTGAGCCGTGCAGAACGCAAAGAACTCGCAGCTCGATGCTCGAAGTTCGAAGCTCGAGCTGGCAAACAACATTCACATATGAGCATTATGTAAATTAGATGAATGCCAAAATCAACTCTCGAGGCTTTTCAATGTAATTTCGCTCATGCCAAAGAATTGCAGACGACCAAGTGGAAGAAGAGCCAAATCAAATGGCGCAAAATGAGCGGATAGAATGGTGTCGTGGGTGGTGGGTAGAGGGCAGAGGGGTGTTGAAGTCGGAGGCATAAAGGATTCGCACATTCGCATTTTGCCTGTTTACAGTTACAGTTACAGTTAGAGTTACAGTTACAGTTAGAGGCGAGTCGGTAAAGCGAAAAACCCGCAAATGAAATGAAACGAAATGTTTGCATAAACGATTTAATCGAATTCCAATGCAAATTCAGTTAAATTTCATTTCCGGCCCAGAACCAGAACCAGGCTGCAAGACGACGACATGGATGAACCACAGACTCTCTGGCGGCGGCAGTCTCCCTGCTCTCCTTACCCAACCCTCCGTTACGGAAATTAGCATAACACTCGCGGTAATACAATAAAAAGAAAACACACACAGCAACAGCTAAAGATACAGACAGAGGCACAGACACAGATACTTAGCGGGGAAGGGTAGACGAGTGAAAAGCTCATTTTCAAATGGAGAAATTGAAATAGGAAACACTTTTTGCCAGCAAGGAAACTGAAACTCACAGAATTTGGCTTTAGGCTTGTTGCGTGTTTTTTATGCTGTGCAATTTGAACAGGATACATTTTGAAATAGGGTGCATTGTGGTTGACATTACTTACATCCATAAGGCATATAATCTTAATGGTTAGCACAAATAAGTTGTAGAAACAGCAATTTCCTATTATTAATAATACTATGAATACAATTCACATATTCTAGGGTATTGGGAATCTGGGCAATTGTCTCCCTCTATTGTTCATAATTTCCTCTGTTGCCTTAGGTCCGCAATAAAATTCTTTAAATGCGTGCCGCATCTAAATGAGAATTTTATAATTTTTAATACTTATAATAGGATTATTATCATTTTAATTATATTTGTGTTGCGCTTAGGAAAAGTGATTGATTAAATATCGAAGCGGCAAGAATGAGGAGAAGATTTTGAAGCTATTGCTGCACATTTTCTCTTGGATAAATATTGATATATTCTTTGGAAAAGCTTAGTGCCAGCCAGCTTTACATAATTTAAGACATAATTTTTTTTAAAGATGAATTCGTCTTCAGTAGTCCTCTTCAATTTTTATGCAAAGCATACAACAAAAGAGAAACTCCTTGCTAGAGCATGCAAATTTGGTTCTCTAGGAAATCTTAAAATAGATTGAGCGATTTAACTAATGAGTCAAGTTTTTCTGATTTTTTTGCTGCATTTCATTTTTTATTTTATTTTTTCGGTTTTTACTGCTTTAGAAATTGGTCAAGCTTTGCTGTCTTACAGAAAGTTTAATGAAATCTTGACACGAACCGTTTTCCTTTTTTTTCCCCCACAAACCAATTGTCGCGCCATGAATTTTATTTCGCTTCTTACAAGTTGTGTAAAAATAAAAATAAAAAAATCAAAATTGGAAAAGACCGCGAAAAGAAGAAATGTATTGCAAGTTTTTGTGCCGCTTGTACAAGTTGTTGGCTGTAAGCCAGCCGCCTTAAAAGACCATGCCCCAAAGAGTGGCAAGCTTACCCCCGGGCGACATTCGTAAGCCCAAGGCCAAACACTACGCTGTCCCCTCTCACACCCCTTGCCCAATCTACGTCTCTCCAAGTGCATATTCAAAGCACTTTCAGCACAATGTGTTTCCCAACGACTGCTAACTCCTTTCTGTCCGTCTCTCTACCCGTCTGTCCGTCTGTCTATCTGTCTGTCTGTCCCCGAGCGCGCATTTCCGTTACATGCCAAACACTTTTGGCCTTTGTCCCGAGACCACCGCAAAAGTCAGCGCCTGGCGCATACAAATTAATCACTTGGTCAAAAGGTTTCCAGTGTCAGCAGCGCCCAAAAAAGGCAAAGTTAATGGTATCTCTTCCCCTCTCTCTCACACAGTCTCTCTCTCATACTCTAGTTGCACAACATCAACAGCATTCAGCATATTTGGTTTATGCTACTCACGTACGCGACGTTTTTATGATATACCAATTTTGACATAATCCACGTGGATTACGAACACGAGCCAACGGGAAATTGGCCAAAATGGGCAAATCCAGGAGAAAGAGACATAGACAGAGAGAGGAAGAGAGAGCGAGAAAGAGAGCGAGGGTGTAAAGAACTAACTTGTTTGATTTTCGTTGAGATCCCCAAGTGGCTTTAGTTCACAATTTACTTATCCAATCAAAGACATCTAAAAAGGAACTTGCCATAACCATAAGCCAGATATTGTTGTTAGCTGATCTTAGATTGCTTAACAAATAATTGAAAAATTTAAACCTATTAAAAATTGAAGAAAAGGGGATAGGAACAATGTAATTGTAGACTAGAGACATTATAAATTCCTAGTCTTATTGAAGTCATTAATAGATAAACAATTAAATTCAACTTCCCCATTACTTTATAAAATGCTGGTGAAAACCCAGAGAGATAGAGATGCCATGACAATTGAATAGATGTGTGAAAGGGATGGCAATCATTGAATCGTATTTTTATTAACTATATTTTAATGAAACTCGTTCAATAATCCTTAATTGTTAATAATAAATAAGATATATAACAAAAGATAATCAAGTTTAATACCACTTTATATAATTATCACATGTTTCATTTCTTTCATTTTGAAAACGTAGGAGATACGCATCGGTTTCTTGGATTCGGGCAGAGTGGTTCTCAGTGATTATCCTCCTATTCGTTGTTTATCTGCCTGGCATCATCCGCCAGATACTCCCCTATATGAAATATTCTGTATAATTATATTCGACATGATGGTTTCGACTTCCTTAAAACGTTTTTACACCCAGCCAAATGTTCGCATTCCTCAACTGAAAATTCTTTTAAAAAAATGTTAAAAAATATTCCACTTAAGCTGCATAAATATTACCTCAACTGGGAATTTGCACCGCAAAGTAGTTTTCGCTGTCGAATTTTCGCGCAAATTGCATCGATTTATTTATAAAGAGGGCCGGGGACTATCCTTACTGTGCCTGCATGTCTGCATGTAAATTGTGTTTGTTCTTTCCTGCAGTGGTTCAAATATATTTATGCCTGTATGTCTCTTTCGGTGTTTACCGCCTTGTGCACTAGTTCAATAAACTTTTATGCTAAAACCTTGGCTTGGCAAAGAGAGAGGCACAACAAAATGTGGCATAAATATGCCCAGGCATGCTTACCAGATAGCCAAGTAAAGCAAGCGCTGGTTAGGGAGGGGAAAGGGTGTATTATACTGGGCACACACGCACACTTCGAGACATTGAAACCGAGATTGTCAACAAGGAATAAGCGAAAGTGATACCGGGATTTTCCACATCATCGTCATCGTCGTCGTCGTCGTTGATGTTGATGACGGGGACTTGAACAGGGGTGTGGAGGTAATGGGGATGAGGATGCCGTTGCCGATGCTGAAATATGCATTATAGTTATGGTAATGGGTCCGCATGCTCAACTACCATCAAACCACACACACACAACACACAGAGAGAGATCCCAGCTAAAGTCCAATGTCAGTCCAGACGATGATGATGATGATGCCGACGAAGACAGCAATGTTGATGTCAAAATGATGACAGGCATATTTACGCTCATTTCAGTTATAATGCCCTACGCATGTGCTACATTAACTATGGCACACGGTTAGGCAACGAGCTGAAAAGCGTATTGTGCAGAGGGAAAACGAGAGAATATTTCCGATATTTATGAGTAGGCTACGAGACCTGATTCACTTAAGTCTTCGATTAGTTTTTAGTTAAGATACAAATTGCTATCAGTTTTTTAAAACACTTCATTCCTTAAAAATTGATAGAAAGGGAATTTTGAAGTTAAACAATATCAACAGCTGAGCAGCTTGAGCCATGTTCATATGTCAGTCTTTATGATCAAGCCAAAGCTAGAGACTTTAAATTTGGAGTATAAGTTCTCTTATACCAGAGGTAAATCGAGTGTATTATATGTTATCAATATGTGCCTCATATTGATTTTTATATGATTTTAGTTTTGGGTTTGCCAATCTGTGTTCCAAAGAATCAGTATGTTATTATAACAGCTGCCTTCTGCGTGTCTTCTAGTTAAGTTGTCTCCACAAGAAGATCATAAAAATAGAGAAAATATCTGTTTCAGAGTTGAGGTTTTGTTTGGTCTTCTATATCTAGGAAATGTTAGTTTTCATTATCATAGAATTCTTTTCGGAACTGTGTAGCTCTGTTTACTATTTGTCATTCATTCAGAACTAATTAACCAACACATTTTTAAACTGCTAAACTTTAATACCTTAAACCTTAGAATTTGTGTAATAATTGATACCCTATAGGTTCTTAATTTATTTATAATTTTGCTTAGAATAAGTTGAGTTTTGACAAAGTTATGGCATTTTGAAGTTTCGACCTATGCCCATATATCGATATATCGATTTTCAAGGCTAGGAAATTTACTTGTCTTCCGTTTTTAGCTTTAAATGTACAATTGCTGTAGGGTATTAAAAATTCGTCACATGTTTCACTGCTTTTGTCTCTTGCATTATGTGTTTTTTTTTGTTCTGGCTTTGAGCGTCGTCTTTGGATTTTTTTTATGGCTTTTCTTTTCATTTTCCATGCCGCTTTGCGCAAATTTTCAGTGGGCGCTGGATAGGTGGTGCAATGTTATTGGTTGGGGAGAGTGCGGAGGTGTGAGTCGTGTATTCGCCTGCTGACAGGCCGTGCAAGGTTAAAGTGACAAGTGTGACGGCAATGGCGCCTTGCATAATGCCAAGGTAGCAGCTGAGTGAGTGGTTGAGTGGGGTTTGAGGGGGTGGTGGGCAAACAGCGGTTCAACGAGGGTGGTTCGATGACTTTTCATGGGCAACATATTTGCGTCGCGACACACAACAGAATTATGTACGGGCAGCCAGTCAGCGGGTGGGTGGTAAGTATCTGCGTATTGTGGCATATAAAAACTTTTGCAGTCTGTGCCACAAAAGTAACATGTTGTTAGTGTTAGTTCGCAGTTTGAATGCGGCTTTTGCTTTTGTTTTTATGCCGCACTAAAAACATTGAAACGCGATACGATTGTAGCAACAATTGTTGTTGTTGTTTTTGGTGTTGTGTGGTCGTTTGCAGCACATTACCAACACCTCTGTTTGTTTGCTGTTGTTGCTTGTCTCGCACAATATGTGGCCATGTTTGCTGGCTGCCAGCATGAAATCTATGGATTTACCAGCACTTGAACTTTGTCACATGCCACACACAACAAATGCTGATGATGACCATGCTGATGTTGATGATGATGATGATGTCGACATTGGTTGCACGGATCGCATGAGACATAATGCACATAGAGACAGAAAGAGAGAGACAGAGAGAGAGTTTGTGTGGAACGACAACTGTCCAATGGTGCATTAACCTTTGCCATTTCACTGAGTGCAATTGCCCCCCTCAAAAGTGGAGGGAAACTTGAGACTTGAGCTGTGATTGCACAATCTAAAGTTTGATTATTGGACATGCGGGCTAGCTCAGACTAGTTTACCAGTTTTGTAAAAGTAAAATCCTATATATAAAGATAGACAGCAATATGGTTTCATTTTCAAGCCGTGATCTGAAAGGAGTTCAAAAAAGTGATTTTAACCGGGCACTATTCAAATAGGATTACCTACGAAATAAAGACGATTTGTAAACATTTTGAGTTATTACGGTAAGAACATTAAATTCGTCTCATATTAAACAGAATCATTACATTCCAATTAAAGCTGGTTTCTTTTTCTGCTTCATAATATTAAACATTTACAGCTTTTTCTCGCGTACATATTATTTATTTATTGTTTATTATTTCGTTTTTTTGGATTTTCATATAAATGTTTTTTCCATGAACTTTAGAGATTTTTTTTGCATTCGCTCGCTTAATTAAAAAATTAATAGAATTAATTAAACGTCAGCTTAAGCGGCATATCATGGATTATTAATAAATTAACACTAAACGAAATAAAAACCAGAGCACAAAAAAAAGCAAGTTAAATAAATAAACCGAATGTGAGCCACAACAATGTTCATGAAAAACAACAAAAAAAAAGAAAACAAATTATCAACCAACTAATTAAACATGCAACAAGAGGCGCATTCCAAACTGCATTTCAAACACTCTTAAATAATAGTGAGTAAAACTGATCATTTAGGGCTTATTTACAACTAATTATTTATGTAAACTATTTCGCAATTATTTTTATTAATTGGCAAAATGAAAATGTTGCAAAATTGGGTTTTTGAATTGAATTACAAATATTGGTATTTAAAAATCGGTCTTTCGGTTTTGTTGACGTGCTTTTTTTGCATACAGTTAAATTAAATTGTCAAATATGGGCCTGCAAACCAACAAGTGAGAATGTTGCAGATAGTTGCATTGTGGGCGTGGTCACTAAATTGCGTGATATTTACGTATTTTTGCATTAAATGTTATATTATAAAAATGTATCCATTATCCGATTAAGGAAAAGTAGACCTGGGGGCGGCTGTAGTAGGCGTGGCAAATTGATTTGTCTATCTTTCAAGGATTTCACTATCAGCCACTTCAAATTTGGTGAATCTATCCTTCAAATATTGATAGATATCTAAATATATGGATATCGACTTATCGATGATATCGATATATGCCATACAGACAAAGATACTCTACTTTCGATAGAATAATAGCCAAAGCTAGCGAAAGTCAGCGCTATAAAGTTGCCCTAGCCTACCCCAAACCCCCTTACAAGCACCTATCACCCAAAAAAAAAACACAGGCGAGGCTGAGACTCATTGTGCATGTTGGTTGTTGTTTCTTGTTTGTTGTTTGTGGCAACAACAGCAGCCAGTAAAAAAAGCTGCAACCGCAGTTTAACCAACAACGCCCCAATGCATTTGTTATCCTCACTTTTATGGATAAGGGTGGGGGGAGGGGAGGGAGGTGGGGCAGGAGATACCAGGCAACAGCAGAAAGTCCAGGCCAATATTCAAATAGCAAAAAGTCAGACATATTCTCATTAACATAAAACATAAATATTTACTTTTGGCTTTTGCACACACACACTCGACATTTCTATTTGATTTTGGTCAGAAGCAGCTCATGTGTAAGTGTATGTGTGTGTGCGAGTGTGTGCTTGTATTGCGCACACACACACAAATCATATTTCCTTTGCATTTTTACGCCATTACCGCTACGTGTTGTCTGTGGGTGTGGTGTGTGTGTGTGTGTGGTTGAGTGTTTATTGGTGTATGTGTGTGTGTATTTCATGCATTTCCATAAATGCAAATCAGTTTGTTCATTCGCAACGCGCTTCTTCGCTCATATTTATTGCAAATAGTTCAAGTTATCAGACTACCCAAAAAAAAGGAAGAAAACAAGACGCCTAGAATCTTCCTGTGTCTCGATCAGGAGACACCCTGTTAAATATATATTAAGCTGGCTTATGGTTGTTTGTTCAACAAACGTGCTTTCGCAAATCGATTTGTATCGATTTTCGCAGAAAAATAAGATCTCTACATCGGCTTATAATGATCGAGAGACGTGTCTAAATCGGCTGCTGATGGTGATCATAGAGTCTGAGATGTCTGCTTCAAACTAGATCTCAAATTTATTATTCCCTCTGCGAGAGTAAATGCAAAATAGAAACAGCTAAGAAAAACTGCTGCATATTTTGGTGTTGCATTTTTGGCATTTTGGGAGTGCCAACCGTGCCCGTAAATTGCCTGCCAAGAAATGTTGAAGACTGCGCTTTTTGGGAAAAGCAAATTGGAGAGCAAATTTCATTTCTTGGGGCTACTTAGTCAACGAGTATACTTGAATCTTGAACTCGGTGTTAATTCTTATAGAATTTGGGTAGTTCATTTGAATGGATATCGTTGTTGTTGCATAGTTTTGGAAGGATACTTTTCCAAGTAAGTAAATAAATAAATTTGTGAACATTTAATGCTAATTTACTTTCCACTTCAGGAATGCCAATTGCAAATAAAAACGCAATTGTTTTTTATTGTATTCAATTGCTGGGTAAAGTTTTAATTAATTCCCATGTCAAATGCAATCAATTGGAATTCCAAGCAATTATCCCGATGGAAATTTAAATTAAGTTTGTCATTTAATTTGCACTGTAATCAAACTATTCAAAACTGAAAGTATTTTTGATCAATCAAATTTAAAGTACAAATCTGGCTTGAATAACTAATTGCTATGTTGCCCCAAGTGTTGTAAACATACACTTATCACTCCCATTGGGCACATGCCACAAAGGGTTGCATTCAATTCAGTTGACAGTCCGCTATAGAATTAGTCGCACCCTCTGTCATTATAAGCAATGTCTTTATACATGCAAAATGCAAAAATAACAACAAGAAGAAGAGCAAACACACACACACACAATCATACAAGCACACACACTATCACACACACACGCGGACCACTATTAAATCAAAAACCAAAACAAAAATATTGCAAAGCCAACTTGAAAGGCACACAGTGTGTGTGGCTACTGGGTGTTTCAGTCTTAGCCCCTAACGCCAACAACAACAACAGCAAATAAGGAGTAAATGCAGCAACGCCCAAGTCATTAGAATGCCGTTATTTCGGTCAATTTTATGCAGAAAACTTGGACAAAAAAGCAAAAGGCAAAAACAGAAGCAAAAACAAAAACCAAAACAGAAACCAAAACCGAAACCCAAAAAGCAAAAGCAAAACGAAATTCATTAAATTAGACGTAACGGAAACAAAGTCGTTAAAACTTGGCCCCCAACCAAAAAAATGAAACAAAATGGAAAACTTAACCAGGACGAATGCGAGTGCAGCAAAGGACAATAACGATCCTAAGGACCTTTTGCAGGATATGCGTAAAGCAATGCAATTGCTGGTCATAGAGACGAGGAGGACAACGCAGGACACACAAAACGGGCAACGTCATTTTAATAAAATCCCCCGAAAATCCCCACAGACTGACAGTTAGACAGACAGAGAGGGAAACAGTTAAGCAATTTTCATGGGCACATTTAGAAATACCTTTTTGCCACATGTTTTAGAAGAGGGGCGAATTTAGAAGCCAGCCAAAAGCTCTCCCCTTGCAAGCAGCGCATTGTCTGCTTGCCAATCGAGACTCGACTAAAGTGTGTGCATCTCTCCCATTCCCACACATACACAACCTCACTCGCACTCCCCAATTGCTCTCACTCACTCACAATGCCGTTTCACGCAATGGCAAATTGCCATTTCGATGTAACCGAAACTGGCGACCAGTGCCAAGCTACAAATTAGTATAATAAAACGTTTCATATAAAATGCGTCACACATACACTTGCAGTTGAACGAATGTGTTGAGCTGTAGTTTTCGTCGCACTCTTAACATTTCATTATGATCTTTAGTTGCCGTTTAAGCTGCGCTTTCTGCTCGCTGAGTTGTTGTGCGAATTTTGAGCTGGAGTTTTTGCCGCACTTTTAATGAGCAACTTTAGCTGCTTCGTTAAGCTTCACTTTTGGTATATAAGCCCGTGCTTGTCTGCATTTGAGGTGAGTTGGTGTTTTGATTCAACAACGAGTGTGCGCAAGCCCAACTGCTAGACCTTGAATATTACCCCCTCGCCTGCCTTATTTGGATGACACCCAAAATGCCAGTTGAAATTAAATTATCCCCGCAGCGCCGCCAGTCAGCAGACGTCAATGTGCTCAACTTCTTTGAAAATTGTCGCCATATTTTGCAATTAGGAGCGGACACATTCAAGAAATTACAACGCCTAAAGGCGAGACATGGCGAGGGGGCGATGGGGAGCGAGACGAAATGAGACGACAACTACAAAAAGCGACAAAGCGACCAAAGCAGTGACGCTCCAAATGTATTTTATGGCCTGTTTAAGTGTCTCAGGAAGCAAGGACTGCCGGCAGCGCAGCAGCAGCAATGGTCGCGTCAGAAATTGTGCGCTTTTCTCCCACACACACTTATTCGTAATACGCTCGCTTACTTACTCTTAAGGACTCTCACCCACAGCGATGCCCGCTTTGGTGTGTGTGTGTGAGAGCGAGAGAGAGAGAGAGAGAGAGAGCAGAGCGGAGGCATTGTCTGTCTCAGTAAATAGGCTGTTAAGTTTTATGTCTGCTTAAATTACAGTAACTAAACGAAATGCGAATATTCTTCTTTTTTGGAGAGTCAGTAGTTTAGTTTAATATGTATTAAGAGCAAATGAAAAAGCAAATATACGTTTTGTTATTACATTTAGTTGGATTAAATGTGCTGTTATAATTGAGTGCATCAAAAAACAGGAAAGTTAATCTCTTCAATAAGGAATGCTAATTTGCTCAGCGTTCTCAGATTTCACATGTAAAACATGGCAACGTATCTCTCCCTTTGTATTTTTCTCTTTTACGCCTCTGCTCAAAGCTAATTTATTTTAATGCATTTTACTAATTACTCACGAAGGCAAGAAGAAGCCATTGAGGCAACTCAAAGCTCCCGCGGTGCAAATTAAACATTTTTTTTCTTTGACTTACTCGACTGGCAAGTTTTAGCCGCTCCATTTAAAGTGCCCGACTTAATTGGTGTGTGTGTGTGCGTATGAAGTTAAAGGGGAGGTATCTGTCTGTCTGACTGTTTGGGCTTCTCCAACTCACCAGTTTTGGTCAATTTCAATTTGTTTTAACCGTCGCCAGAAAACAAACAAAGTTCCAAAATCAAAAATACGGCTCAAATTAAAATGCTTACATTGCGCATTCGAATTGCTTCACTAGAATTTTTATGTTATTTTCCTTAATTTTTTTTATTCCCTCTGTGAAATTCCTACACACATTTTTGGCTGTCTGCCGCACTTAATTTTTGTTGTCTTCTATTGGGGATTTTCAAATTAAATTGCTCATATAAACGTAGCAATTTTAATTCTTTTGCGTCGGTTTTAAGTGGCAGTTATAAGAATTGAAATGGGATTAAAGAGCATAAAAAGAAAAACAAGATTTTGTCATTCTTACCATCTTAAATTAGCTGTTGATAATTTTAAAACCTGTAAACTTTTTGTTATAAAATACGCTTCTTTTATTATAGCTCTGTTGTCTTTCTTTAAGAATGAATTTGGTCTGGCAGAAATATTGCCGCTAGTAAAAACTTTTCTCTTCACTGGTTTATATGATTGATATGAATATTTAACAACTCCCTTCTCAAGTAAAACTTGCATAATTGTGTTCTTCTTTGCATACGTAATAAAATTATTCAATTAATAAAAAAAATGGGCTTAACAACTATTTAATCTAATTGCGCATTTAAAAACATTTTTAAATATGTGTTATAACACAATTTTCTATATGATAAGCGGCAAAATCGAGGAGTTTGTATGTTAGAAAGATTGTTTACTTCAGGACAAGTAATTGTTGTGTCAGCTTTAATCAATTTGCTGCCGCATCGAATTATAATGACATTTGACTATGTACTTAGTGTGTATGTATGTGTGTGTATGCCTGCTTATACTTACATACTGATGGGCTAATCTCATCAAATTGCGTTGCACAATTTTGTTGTTATCAACAGGCATCGCTGGGCACAGGCCACAGGCATCCTGCCGGGAAAACCGGGATGGCTGGGACTACTCCGCACACAACTGTCCATTTTTATGGTCACTCAAATGCGCATAAAACTTCTGCGAATGTGGGTGGGTGTCTGTATGTATGCGAATGTGTGTATGTGTGTGTCTAAACTCAGCTCATATTTACGAGTTCTTCCTCTTTTTTGTATACCCTGAACTCGTTAAAAATGTGATAAAAGGTTATGATGAAGTTAAGCAAAGGAATGTAACAGGCAATAGGAAGCATCTCTAATGCCATTAGCGATATATATTCTTGATCAGCATCAATAGTCGATTTATACAGTCAATTATAATAGCTAGACTTTACATACCATAAGCAAGTCAATTTTATTGAATTTTATATCGAACGATTTTCGATTTAAATAAGACAGAATCGTAAAGATAACCTTCTCATTGATATATAAAATACCCTAATAAATTATTCAATTACTGTAAATAATTAAATTAAGATCAGTTACGACTACAATCAGCAATTACTATATATTTAACAGCTGAGTCCAGGGCATCACCAAGTCGAGCACTCTCGACTAGAGCTATCTAACTTCGTTTTTGTAGTTTCTTGTGCTTGGTCTGACGATGCAAGCTGCTGATTAAACTTTATGGCAACTTGCTGAATCAGTGTTTTCCCGGAATGCCCCCAAACCGATTTGCAATTTCCATTTCCATTTCATTTTCATGCTCATCCTCAATTGACGTATCCATGCCGTTTTCCTTTCCGTAACTCATGTTTTGCTCACACACTCGATTGCCCAAATACAATCAAAAAAATTTAATTTTTATCATATACAAATACGCTAAACAATTGTATACATATGTGACTTGCCAAATGTTGCGGCCATATCCCTAATCAGACTCATTAAAGAGATAAAAAAGTTGTTTCCATTTGTGTTTTCGGTTTGCTATTTTTATTAAATTATTTACAAAGTGCATTTAAAATTTTATTTGCCACATGTGTGTGTTGCCAGTTGTGAAATTGTATCATGTTCCATTACGTGTCCAGTGTGTGTGTGCTGCGTGTCTCCTGGCACATTTGGCGGCGGCAACAGCTGGGGCTAAACAAATTGAGAATTGATTCTTTATAGACCATTAGTTTTGATTATACAATAGTGTTTTGGCTGCACAACATTAAGAAGGGCTGCAAACTGGGCTGACTACAGTCTAGGCGGGGGTTTTAAGGCTGGGGGTTGGGACTGGAGCTATGGATTCAACTTCTGGCCAGACGATGTCCTGGGCCAGGACATTCAATTGAACGCTTCAACGCCTATCGACAATTTTGTGCCAAAAATTATGACCGCTGCCGGCATTGCTATTATATCCACGATATATGGTTTGCCCTGGAATACATTGTATACCCCATCTCCCTCCCCTCTTTCTTACACTCTCTCCCCCTCCTCTGTCTATGAGCTGTGTTCATGTACATGATAAATTTGGGTTTATTTATCGGCCTGGTCAGTAGCAAAGCAGATGAGAGCTGTGCGTATTTGTAGTTGGTATCGGATTGCTAGCAGTGAGGCGATGGACTGCAGAGGGGATTGGGGGGTGTGTGTGCGTGTGTTTGTGTGTGTTGTAGCTAATACTGTAGGCAGTTGAGTTACATTAGGCTGTAGCCATTTGGGTGCTGCTGCAGCTGCCAGTTGCTGCTGCCTGTTGGCATCGGCTTAAAGTTACAAGCCCCTATACAAATGGAAAATACACATGCATACAAAAGGAGAAAAGTTCAGAAATTTTCATGGAATTTACTGTCAAATTCTTATAAGCCGAAAACAGACTAAAAATATCATTTACTCGTCCGAAACAGCAAATGAAAATATAATAGGCACTGAATGCACACAATTTGTAAATAATATATTTGCTCTGGACTTAAATTAAGTGCATATTCAAGAAAATCTTAGTAGAAAATAAACGTACAACAAAATTTAAACATAATTATTATAATCTTGGTTTTCTCTTCAAAAAACAACTATGCCTATTAAGTTAAAGCATTTTGAAGATTAAAATATAAATTATTTATTTAAAATAAATTTGAAATATTTAAGAGTAAAATAAATAGTTAAAATTAAATGAAGAAAATCATGAAACAAATTTATTTATTTAATATTTTCAATCAGTAATTTAAGTAGATACAAATGCACTAATCGGGACTGATCGACCTATTTTGCTATCAGTTGATTTATATTATAAGTCTTGTTTGTTGTTGATGCTGATCAAGAGTCTATATGCCTTATGGAGTATGAGTGGTTTGCTGCTATCTGTCAAATACTTCTCCACGACATCATTATTCACTATTTATCCAGATTCATAAAAATATATTCTGCTTTACTATTAAGCAACAACCAATTGAAATATTTAATGATATGTTTACGAATAAAAATAAAATGCAGATCTACTATATTTACTATTATGCATCAGCAATTAAAAATTGCCACAGTCAAACTTCTAAATATTGAACGTATCTATAGTTAAATTTTCAACAACTTTCTGGAACTCAATAGCAACTAACTATCGAAACTATCTGTAATATTTAAAGCGGATTGCCGAAACCAAGCAGAGATCCCTAGCGAATTGTTATTCTCATTTAAAATATACTTACTTTAATTACATGGATAAGTTTAAAATTTGACTCCGTATTAAATTCTTAAAGTTCACTCGAGCGATGCTGTACTCTTTACAGTGTTATTTCACTGTCACAATAATAATAATATATTTTAATACCTAATAATGTCAATATTAAGTAGAAATTGTTGCGATATTAGTGCGCCTCATTTGGTCGAATTGATTTTCATTTGTTTGCACAATTTAAATGCACACATTCAAACAGCATCCGGGGCAGCCAGGACACGGTTGGTGAGAAGGGAGATAAGTGGGGAAGGAATTGGCAAAAAAAAAACACAAAACAGAACAACACACATAAATTGTCAATAACAATTTGTAAAATTGTTTTACAACCAAATGTGAAAACAAAAGCACAAAAAGCAACAGACACACACAGAGAGAGAGAGAGAGACAGAGAGAGAGAAAGAGATGGGGCATTTATTTGATTATCCTTTATTTCCCATTGCAATGTTGACAGTTGCAATGGCAAAGTGGACAAACGGTTAGCGGAGGATGCAGAGGGACAACTAGAATTGGACTATAGACAATATCTCATTTCAGTTTAATGATGCTCCAGCACAAATTGAGAGCAAGCAGGGTGAAGAGCAGGGCAATACAAAGCGCATAATTAATTTGGCTGGCCAAAGAGAGAGATAGAGAGAGAGAGAGAGAGAGAGAGACATAGTATGTAGGAGAGGGAGGTTGTCATTATATCCTGCACTCATTAAAAATGTTTAAAAGGGTATAATGAAGTAAGTAGCACACAGACGACATGAAATATATATATTCTTGATCAGGTGAGTCGATTTAGCCATGCCAGTCTGTATATCTGATACTATAAGAGCTAGAGACTCTAAATTTGGAGCATAAGTTGTCGTATATCATGAACAGACCAAGTTTATATAATTTTATCGATAACTTTATGCATTAGGCAAATATCGATAGCTCAGAAATGTCTTTCTCATCGAGATATATAGACCACTACTTAATAATAAAAGCATCCGAAATACATGAAAATGGGCTGGCTTAGATTAGTCATCTATAGAAGGTAATTAGGTAATGAGTTGGTTGCTGGTTAACTCCTAGTCGAGCACTCTCGACTCTCGCTTGTCTACTTGTTTTTCTAGTTGGTTGGCGTTGTTGGGATTTGGTTGTGGGTTTTGGTTTACCTGGTTTGGTCAACAACAGTCGCAGCGGAATTCAAATGACAAAATCCATTGAATCATCCAGCAGAATGTAGGCACAGCTGTGGCGCCTCCAAACGGTGGCAGCTACACATCCAAAATCCAAAATGCCATGAAATGAAATACTCATTTACATATGTTTTTTTTGCTTTAGTTTGTATTAACTTTGTTAGTAGTTATTTAGTATTTATTTGTAGCGTTACTTTTCACGTACGTTTTTTCCGCATAATTTATCAATTTAGTTTTCATTGATTGCTTAAATCTGAATGTTGTTTTTTTTAAATATAATTTTCCATTGTATGACAGCGAAATATATTGATGGAAATATATATTTCAGTTTAGCTACAGGCAACTAAAACTAGTTCGTCAGTTAATTACAATTAAATGCTTTAATTACACAATTTTAATGTAGATTTATATATATATATTTAGGTTTTTTTTTGTCGGTTGGGGATTATTAAATATTTATGATATTTTACATTTAACAGCCTTATTATTAGCATTTATGTCGCTTATCTGGGGGATTATTACACATTGCACCTTTAGCTAATGAATCTTTCATATATATTATATTTTAAGTGCTGTTGCTGCTCGATTTTAAATACAATTCTACATTATTTATTTCGCTTAGGTGAGTTTCTATTTTGTTATTTTTCGTTAGGGTTTGCTATTCATTGTTTTTTTCTTCAGATTTCGTACTACAAATTACATAAATCTGTACTTAGTTTAACTACGTCGGTGCTATTTGGATTTTGTTCTGTGTGTGCTTGCATTTTTATTTGTAAACGTTTTAATTAATATATTATTTATTTTTGTTGCTTAGCTTTTTAGTTTGAATGTCATATTCCATATGCTTTATAAGGTTGAATTCTATTTACAAGCCAATATGTATATGTAATCATCGAATGCGTTCTCTCTACACACACACACTCACCTTTCGTTGTTGTTCGGCTAGGTTGGATTTCTCTTAGTGTGAAGCTTGCAATACGGGTATCTAGTTTAGGCTTTAAGGGCTACAGCTACTTGAGGGTTTCGTGGAGCTAAGTATAGAAATTTAGGTGTTTCAGCTGCTTGGATTACAGTGGCTCCAAATTCAGCACACAGATAACTTCGATTGGCTCCTATGCATGTTAAATATCTTTAGTTACCGTAACAAATGTATGGTTGAGAATACCACGAATCTCTCACAATAACATATAAAGTTAAAAAAAAGCGCATCTCAAACAGAGCCTCTAACAGGCTCAAAATGTTTAAGTTACTTATACAGAAAGAACTCGAGAAGACTTACTCTGACGGGCCAAGTTTGGCGTACTTACATCAGTTTATAGCCCAAAAGCCGTCTTAACTAACTCAACCTTAACAGATCTTAAAACACAGATTCAATTTAACATGAACCTCTAAAATAATTTGCTTATCGTTAGCTTCTTTGTTAAAGAAACTCTGTTAACGTCACGCTTAACATAACTCTGTTAATGTCTTATTAGTTATTTTTTGGGTCTATTTCTGCAGGAAATGCTTATGAAAGGTTTAATGTCTTCCTCCTTTCCAACTTATTTACTTGGAAATCGGCTTTATTTATATTTTCCTTTCATATGTTAAGCCAAAATGAGTTTGAGTTTTAAATCTGAGTTTCATAAACTTTACTATAAGCTACTTTTCAGCGATTTTAGCTAATAACTTACAACTTTGCAGCAGATGCTTACCCCACTTACCCCTCAACTTGGCCAATCCTAACCCTCTTTTTAAGTATGTGAGCCCAACTAAGCAACTATTTAGTTAGTTCCCTTCTCCCATTCTCTATATATGCAGTTCACAACTTTTTGGTTTTGCACTTAAGTCTAATGAGCAAAAACACAACACACACACAGGGGGTGGAGCGAGGGGGATGTCTAAAGGGATGGTGCAAACCGTCTAACCCCTTCGCCCGGTAGCCCTCATGTATATATATATAGATATAGATATAAAATGCTCTACACATTGGCGCTGGCACCGAAACTACTCAGGAATTTGCTATCAGCTGCTAGGCTGCTCGAGCTATGGGCGGGATTAATCAGTAGTGGGGCTAGCTGCTTGTTGTCACCTGTTCCAGCATGGAATTGTTGCTGCTGCTGCTGTTGTTTGAAGTTCTGATAGGCATCGGAGCTGACGGCTGACCAGGTGCCATCCTTGGCCTTGACATACAAATGCTGCTTGCTCGGCTGTTTGCTGCCAAAATTATGATAGTCGCTCGCTGCGGCAATCGATGCACTGGAAGAGGCCCAATCGTTGAGCAACTGATTCGTTGAATTGCACAGCGCCGTAAAGTCGGCATCCAAATTATCAGCACCACCACCAACAATGGCTGCCGATGGTCCACCTGCACCACCACCACCAGTGAGAAAATCTAAGTTGCCATTCGCCGATGCATTATTCGGATGCTGTTGCTGCTGCTGCCGGGAATTGCTCGATTTGCTGCCTAATATGTTGTTCTCGCTCTTGAAGAGCGTTTTGGGTTGTCGCTGGCGGCGCAAGGTGCCCGCCCCACCACCGCTGGCCATTTGAGCCGCCAATGTGGTGTTCGCATAGGCGCCCAAGCCCTGTTTCAATGCATTGCTCGCGAGCAGCAATTGTTGCTGCTGATTGAAGGGATTTGTGCGTTCCTTGGTTGGCTTGCTGGTGCTGATGGACGACAGCAGCAGGAGCGTATCGTTCTTGTTGCTCAGATTCTGTAGATGCTCCATTTTGTTCTCGGTGATGTTGACCTTTTTCAGTTTGGCCGGCGAACCGCTCAAAATGGCCGTTGAGGCTGTCGATATGGTCATTGGATTTGGACTGGAATTTGGCTCCAGGCAGCCATAATGTGCACTTGCTGGCGCCGAATACATGCCGCTCGATTGATAATCACTATTCTGGCTATTGCCAATCAGTGTGCCATTGTTATTGTTGTTGTTGGTGTTGCCAATAGCTGCAGCTGCAGTTGCAGCACTTGCTGCTGTTGTCGTTGGCTTTGTGCCATAACGATTCTGATAGAGCTTCACATTGGCGACCACATTTGTTGTGGCATAGGCGCCGCAGCTATCGTATAATGATGATGATGAGGCAGCTGCACCGGATGTTTGTGCAGCATTGTTGTGCGGACTTTTGAATGTTGAACATGCAACTTCCGCATAGTCCGGCATATTCAGTGGCGAGAGTCTGAAAGAGAAGAAAGAGATTTGGGTGTGGGTATGGGTTATTAACTCATTTGGCTTTTAAAAGCGTATGTCTGGATGCACAAATGCATTACGCTCATAAATCAATCGTAGGAAATTGCTTTTGTTAGTCGCATAAATGGAAAAAGGGGGTAAACCGGTGCAGGAGGGCGTTTTTCGAATCCCCAAAACGGAAATTGGTTTGCTGCAACTCATTAAAAATTGTTGTTTCGCCTACCCCGTTAGGGTGGGGGTAGGGTGCCGATTTTTGCCAATAAATTTTGCCCATTAGCTGGGCGTGTCATGCATTTCAACTTTCTAATTAGTGGGCGAAAATTCAACAACAACAGCAAAATACTCAAATCGCTGGCCAAACTTTTTGCCAAGCGCACAAATACCCTCCACCTCCCCCACTTTTCCACCTTCCACACAGACCGAAAAAACTGTATGCAAAAGGAAACTTTTTTATTGCAGAAATTTTTCTGGCACTAATTAGCTAATGAGATAATGCTTATCTATCGCACTTTACCAATGAATTTTAACACAATTTTTCCTCTCACTATCCAAAATAACTGAAATGGAAATTTTGGCTTTGAATTGCGTTAGATGCGGAGAGAAAAGCGATAAGCATAAGCGATAATTTGTACTTTCTGCTGGAAACAAACTGTTGAAACACATATAGCAAACTTAAGCTTAGTCATCCATAAATTTTGGAGTTTTGGAGATAATCAGAAGTTAGCTAGACATAACTTTATTCTCAGATAGTCTCAATCTACTGAAAAAGGTCTTACACTCTTCGTTTATTTCAGCATTTGTGTACAATTAAATTAATTAAAGATCTAGGTCTTTAGGAACCAAGATGTCATCTTCAAAATCCGTTAATATGTATCATGTTAAGAGAGTCAACTCCAGACATATGCGAATAACCTTAATACCTTTGCCTAAAGAGTATTACCTGGATGTCTGCTTAAGGACGCCTGAAATTATGCAGCGGAATTTGAAATTTTCCAGCAATTAGACGTGACGGCGACAAGGGAATCCAAGTGCCTAAATCCAAGCGGCTGTCGAACAACTTTACCCCAACCCCCAGACATTCACCCCTCTCGCAAGCGCAGACCTTCCAAGGCATTTGCATATGCTAAATACTTAAGGCTTGGACTTGACTGTGGATGTGACTGGGACTGGGACTGGGATCTAGAAGGGGGCGGCTTCAGCTTCCCTCGGGGCTATCAATTTTTAATTGTTAATTTAGCGGTGAAAATTACGTTCTCGTGCTAATAAACCAAATACGTTGTGCGGAGGGGGAGGGGAGATGGGAGATTTGGAATATGTAGTACAAGATGTTGTACGCTAGGAGGCCATAATGTTGAAAATCAGACAACTCGAAAAGAAATTAAATATTTTAATTGGAAATTCAAATGACGGCGTCGCAAGCGTGCCAAGTGCCACAACAAGGTGGCGGGTGTGTGATGTGTGTGTTCTTTTTTACGACTTTACAACGTTGTTAAAATGAACAACAACAACAAAAGCAACAGCGCAGAAAAGTTGCTAAAAAGTACACAATGGAAAAATTGAAACGGAAATAATGAAAATCGCGTAACGGAAGTGGCAACAGCATTAGAAAAATGTGCAGAAGAAGCGGCAGAAGGGATGAACATGGGGGCACGCCAATAGGAAATGCACGAATTGTAGTGTCATGAGGGGGTGCAGGGGAGCGTGGAGTAGGGCAGATATCTACCACAGTTGCTGTCGCTGCTGGAAAAGAACACAACGAAAAAAAAAGAAAACAAATTCAAAAACAAATAAATGCGTAAAATGCCACATATAAATACGCACAAAAGGCGGGGAGGGGAGGGTGCTGTGCTGTGGTGCAGCGGGGCGTGGCAGTGGTAGTAAAACAGAGAAAGAGAGAAAGAATGAAAGAAACAAAGAACAGCAATATGTCGCCAGCAGTTGCGTCTTTTTATTGCGCCTTGTTTGCTTTTCAGTTATTGTTGCCACAACGCTACATTAAGCTTTAAAGAAAACTTTTGAGCAAACACCAAAAAAAAATATTAAAAAAACAAAGAATGGGAAGAAAAAAAAATGAACAAAGGCATTAAGGAATAAAACAAGAAAAACAAAAACACGGCACAAAATTGTGTTAAGTAAGAAGTAAAACCAAGGAAGGAGGATGGGCAGACTTGGATAAAATTGGATTAAAGCAATGTGGATTTAAGGAGCGGGCCAAAACAAGTGTGAAACAAAACTAAATTGTATAAGAATGTTGCCAGAAATGTTGTTCAAAATAAATGAAGAGCAAAGCGCAGCTGAGAAAAATGGCTAAGTAAGAGATTTAATTCGGTATTTCAATTTGAGAACAAGATCTAGGTGGCTGACTGCAGTCTAGAGTCAATATGGGGTACATTCCCAAATTTCCCGTTTTCATTGATAGTCATAAATATATTATTAGTTCTTGTCTATGTATCAAAATGGAGTCAATATGGTCAATATTCTCTAGCATATATATATGGATCTTTATACGTATACTCTAAAAACAAAAATTGGCTAGTTACAATGATAATCATAAATATTTATATTTATTTTAACTATTATATCTCAGCAATATTTCATCTTTATAAAATATGAGAAATTTATTTATTTTTTATTTAATTTATTAAATTTATAAAGCGTGATGCTTGCCACACACTTTCACTTTACAAGAGTCACCAAAAAAAATGCATAAAGTACGCTCGAAAAAAAAGAAGTGAAAACCGAAGGTTCCCAAAAAAACGAACCAAGGACAAAACAAACAGACAAATATTTAAAAATATGAAATTCACGTGCGTATATGGAAATGAATTAAGGGTCTCCAGCATAAATGGCCGCACTTTTGATGGCAGCGATGGGTGCGGAGTGCTGATGGGCGAGCAGTAAAGCTCCGGTAAGGCCGGTAGAGCTCGTGAAACCCCCCACAGCTATAAAAAAAAAAATTGAAGGAAAGCAAGAATGGGCTGCAGTACCAGGCACTGGCAAAGGCTATGGCCCAAAGTAAAACCCGTTCAAGTGTAACAATTTAATGGTGGTTGCTGTTCTTGTTGTTTTTTGCTGTTGTTATTTTTGTTTGTGGGGTTGCGTTGTGAGGTTGGGGGTGGTGGTTTGGTAACTTATTGAAGTGGATGCGACTGCAGCTCCACAATTTTTATGAGCGAATCGTAAATAGTGCGGCTTGGCACTCGGTATTATTGTTATGCCCACAACCAAACCCCCCACAATACTCATAGTAAAACATTTAAGCATTTTAGCGTGGTTATTCGGGCCTGCTCTCGCAATTTTTCGTAATTAAACAGGCAGCGAACCGTAGACAGGATATTAAGGCAACTTCCTGCTGATAAACCAAACCAAACCGAATCCCCCAACCTAATCCAACGCAATCCAGAGCTTGAGCAACCCTTCTGCCCATAAGCTTCAAATCATGCTCACCTCTCATAATCAGGCAGCGGCTGTTGTGTGTTGGATTGTCCATGTTGTTGTCTCCGCCTCTGTTCCTGCCCCTGTCCCTGTCCCTGTCCACGTTGTCCCTGCGGAGCTGTGGCCTGTGCATAGCCCGGAAGTTGCTCCTTTGTTGTACATGAGCCAGCGGCCTGTCGCCAAACACCGCCACTCGGATCGATCCATAGCCCATTGGAGTTGGAAATGCCCGAGTTGCCAGCAGCACTGTTGCTAATACAAGCTCCGACTCCGCCTCCGCCTCCCCCGCCACCATTGACTGGCAACGTTGGAAACTTTCGCACGGTGCCGATTGCGTGATTGCCTGAAATAAAGCGAACGAACGACCGAATGAATGAATATATCGAATAAATACACATGAAGATAGCACTAGTTGTGCTGACGATTTACAGCAGGTAACAAGCAAGTTGAGGGTCGTAAGCCTCGTTAGCAGCGCCAATTACAACATGGCTAAAAGAGTAGACCCCTTCCCAAAAACAAGAGCAAGAAGAACGCGGAAAAAAAGGGCAACGTGCAAATAATAAAAGACGGAAATAACATTTTATATTCAATTGGCAAGCCAAGCAAGTTGTTCCCTTTCCACCGCTCTACTTTTTGCCCTTTTAGAGTTTTACTAGACAATTGATGTGATTTTCACGTGCGCATTTGTCGTTTCAGCAGACACAACCCTCCCCGCGCTTCCTACTTGTGCTTATCTTTTATCGCTGGTTTAACCTTCGAGCTTTGCTTTCGGCTCCCCAAGATTATTACCCTAAGTACGGCTAGATTCGGAGTCTCCTCGCTAATGCTATGAGTGCGTGTTCTGTAGTTTTCCGCGGCTAACAAAACGGCAGCCTAATTGAGACCAGCCATAAACGAGCGCTCATAAATCATAGATTATATGACCTCTACGACTGCTGCTTGGCCAAGCTTGGCGCTCACACAAAATTATCTTATCAAACACACACGAGTTTCGCCTTTTTTCAGCGGTTCTCTCTCTATGTGTGTGTGTGTTTGGGACAGGCATATGGATCTGTTCAATCTGGGAATCCATATATTAAAACTGTGAGCTATATGTTCTGGATTGAAATCATGGTTTTAAGCTATAGACTATTTAAGTAAGTAAGTCAATGATCAAAAATTCTATTTATATTATATTCTTGGTTTAATAAATGAAAATATGTAAACGATTTAAGGGTCTCATTTCCTAATTATGCAAATAAATAGGAAATCCTCCGCTCAATTGACATTTAAATTTACACACAAAAATAATTTCCCTTAGCTTTGGGTTCATCGAGTGCAAATGAGTAAAAGATTTAAAAGCTAATCCCCAAAATTGCGCCATAAAATCCCCAATGCCTATAAGCTTTGACGATTTTCCAATGTTCAATAGAGCAAACACCTCATAAATTTCAAATACCAAGCAATTACCGCCCAGCACAAGGCTAAAACCCAGACACACACACACAAAAACAGCTCCTTAAATCTAGACGAACTAAGCTGCTGCCACCAAAACTTAATCTACAACAAAAAAGTAAAATAAACAGAAAAAACGAAAAGAATGGAAATTTAAGCTGTCTGTTGCAGTGGGGAGTGGGAAGTGTAAAGGGGGGTTGGATAACCGTACTCACCATGTAAACTGCCCAGCGAGGTCTGCTTGATAAATTGATAGCGCTTGAATAGAACCAATGCGCCCAATAGAAACACAATTATGGCAATGATGGAGCCCAGCAGGACGATAAACCAGGTCTGCGTTAAAAAGTCATCGGCAATATCACGACTGATGGGATAGCTGTGCACAATAGAGAATACAAAACAGAGAGGAGGAATTGAAGAGAAGAGAAAGAAAGCGGAATGAGCACATTGATACTGGCCAGGAAGTACGTGCCTTGGCGAGGCTTAGTTTAATGGTCACATAGTCATCCGACATAGTAGTCCATTCACGCTTCATTCCCATGCCCAACGCCCATTTCCTCATTCTCAAAACGCCCATTGTCGTTTGCTGTTAATGGATTGATGTGACTATGTGGCTGCGACAACTCCAACTCCAACTCCGACGTCAGCTTCAGCTCCTGTCCTTTTGTCCCAAAACGGCGGGCAGTCAAATGAGCTCGACGCACACACATAGACATCGACACAGACACAGACACAATAAGCCGTACCTAGTCCCATTTAAACATTTTGCCCACTGCCCCAAACGCCCACTCACCGCGTGTAGCCGGTGTCCAGTGATTGGGTGCGCGAATCGATGCGCAACACGGCCGGTTTGCTGTAGGGACCAACGCCGACGCGAGTGGCAGCCGCCACAGCAATGTAGTAGGTGACACCAGTGGTGAGGTTGGCCAGCAGCAGCGTCGGTGTCGCCGCATCAATGGTCATATTTTTGAATATACGCGTCGTATTGTGCACATCCAGGCCCTTGACGAGCACATTGTAGCTGGTGAGGATGCCTGCGATCGAACAGAGGATAGAACGGGAAAGAAATTTAGTCAGAGACAGCACGAATGACAAATGAAATTAAATGTTAACAAGGGGGCACAAGGCAAATAGTTACTTATTCGCGTAACCGAAGACTTAAATACCCTTGCATAAAAAATTTGTTTTTTTTTTAAACAAATAGCTAAACTTATGAAGATTAATGTTTAGCTTAAGCTAAATTAAAGTATACTTATGTCGTTGTTATAGTGTGGACTTCAATTCGAATGCTTTGATTTTTTTTTATTTCACTTAAATCTTTTGATTTTACTGAGACGGTAAATGTTTTAAAATTACGTCCACAAATCGATTCCCACTTTACACCCAGCTGTTACCAAAACAGACAGAAGGAAGCATCTGCAACCCCATAATGTATAAATACCATACAGTGCTAAACAAAATAAAAATTATAGTTAGTTGTCGGAACTTGGCTTTACTGTTTTGTGCCCGATTATTGTGGATTGGTGTTCAAGAAAACTCAGAAGTGGCTTGAAAAGCATTTGCAGACAGAATATTTTTTGGGTATGTATATTATTCTAATAAATTAATGTGAAATTGTTAACTATTTATAAAACAGGGTATTCATTGAAATAGGAAAATGCTCAAACTAGAATTATCATATAAAATGAATTGAATGCCTTTTCAAAAAACATTTTTTAATTATAATGTTCGAAACCCACCTACAAATTGGTTTACCTAAAAAATCAGCTCAACTTGCTTACGCATAGCTAAATTAACAATAAAACAAAAGATTTACTTTGATCTCAAATTTTTTGTGGTCTGTTACAAATGAGGTTGTTTAGTTGCCATGCCTCACTGTCATTATATGTAGGCTCAGCTCAGGGATTTGCTAGGTACATACCATTACGGGTGCGATTCGGATGTGGGGGAAGCCATTTCAGGAAGACAGAGGTGCGATTGAATTGGATGGCCTCCATGCCAAATGGCGGTGCCTCGGGCGCTGTTTGTTTTGTCAGCAACGAGCCAAAGAGAATGAGAGAAAAGCAAATGAGTTCGGGATTAGTGAGAGTAAAGACCACATGGAATTGAGCAAATTAGGCAAATGGTAGCTGTAGTTGGACAGCAATAGCATAAGCATTGTGGGCGAGAGTCCTTACCATCTTCCAGGGTGCGGGCATATCGAGTATTCGAGGGTTTGCCTACCACGCTCTTGTAAAATGGCACAAGAAAAAACTCATACGTAGACGCCTTGGCCAAACCGGGTACGGTGCACGAGCTGAGTCCCTGGCCCTTGTTGAGCAGCGTTAACATCTTGTATTCGGCCGAACGCAGCTCCCTCGCATACAAATAGAATCCTTCGATATACTGGCCACTGTCGATGTCCCACGCCAATCGGACAGTTGTCGAATCGCTGGCATTTGCCTCGAGCAGTTCAACAATATCATTCGATTGCAACAGTGTCTCCACATCGCTGAGCAGCAACTGTGAGCTGCCCGAGCCACCAGATGAGGCATCGCTAGCATCCCGCACACCCACTAGCTTGCCGGCCGTTATCGGCTCCGAGATGGGTGAGGGTGGCGAGAAGCCCAAAGCATTCTCGGCACGCACAATGAACATGTAAGCGGCACCCGACTCCAAGCTATCCACGGTAACAATGGGCTCGCTTAGTCTGCTGGCTATCGGTATCCAGGTCTTGCTCTTGTTCGTGCAATACATCTCCACGCTGTAGCCGTGAAAGGGCGATGAGCCCATCTTGTCGCTGGTGGGCCACACAATTGTCATTGCCGCAGCAGTGGCATTCAGCACTGTCGGCTGCCCCGGCGCCGTGGGGCATTTGCTCTGCTCCGGTGCACGATAGAACTTGATGTTTGGATTCGTGGGCAGCTCAATGCGCAGGAAACCACTCCACGTGGACTTGCCAGCCCTCGAGCTGGCCACACACGTGTACAGGCCCTGATCCTGTTGACGATCCAAATCGGAGATAATTAAATCACCAGCAGCCGTTATGTTCAGCTTGGCACTGGGATGCACGGGTATGCCATCGCGATACCAGGATATGGTTGGATTTGGCAAACCAATTGCCTTGCACTGGAGCGTTGCCAGCGATTTGATGGGCAGCGTTTGGTTCACCGGTCCCGCAATGATTATGGGCGGCGGTCGATCCTCCTGGGAGTCGAGGATGAGCTGCACCCGCGACGTTATGCTGGCCACCTCGTTCATTGCATTGCACACAATCACCAGATCCTTGTCGGTGCGTTGAAAGCGCGTCAACGTCAATATCGAATGGCCCTCCTCCGTGTTCAGGCTGTGGAAGCGATCCAGGGGCGGTGCACCAGGAAAAATCAGCGTGCTGTTGTTCTTGATTGTCCAGAATATGGTGGGCTTGGGATTGCCCGAGGCGCGACACTCGAACGATGTGTCTGCGCCCAGTTCAACGGATTTGCTGGCGGGACGTTGGATGAATTTCGGGGGCGCTACAGTGTTCGAATATATATGTGTTGGTGTGTGTGTGTGTGTTATGGTTCATATATGTATATATATACAGGGATAAACTAATTAGCTAAATGTGCTCGACTAGCGCTAAGTATTTGTGTAACTCAATGACAGCTTAAAATGGACGCTTGATCATTCAATTGATCTACGAGTTAACGATAAAGAGTAGAAAAAACTTTCAGAATCGAAATATATTGTTATAAAAAATATAATATTGTGTTTTTTTTTATATAACATAAGAACTCTGTAAATTAAAACTGGCAAGTCAATATCAACAGAAACCAATGAGACCAAGTGGAGATTCAGTCATTGTATTCCGATTTCTAATGGAATTAATGTGCTTTCGGAGCTGTTAGTTTTATATAAACAAAAACTATTTTTAGACTTTTATAGGCTTTTTCATGTAATGTAATGAAATTAACGTATTATACATATTTAAGTAATTTAATTTTTCTTAAAGCTTTTACCTTGAAATGAGGCAAAACCATTTTTGGGCTTAGGTTTCCTGAGCTTTTAAAGTTTTTTAAAGAAACTGATTTTAGCGATAGATTTTATTGACTGGCAAAGCATTATGATTTAAGCTTGCCTGAGACTTTTAAGAACATTATAGAAAACACGATTAGCAAAACAGAACAGGATACACTGCCTCACAAAATACTCTCTCCTCACGGATTAAGTCAATGGTCAGTAAATCACTTTAAGCACATATCATTGATTCAGAGCGTTGAGGCGTTCACTTACCGAAAACAGTCAGAGTGCCCATCGCAGTGATGGCACCGACTACATTATCCGCCTCGCAGCTGTATTCGCCCTCATCGGCAATCGTGACGCGTTCCAGACGCAAACTGCGATCCTCCAGCACGCTAACACGGTCTGCAATAAGTTAACACACACACAGTGCATCAAATTATGGCATTTCTGTAAGCGAATGAAGTTGATTGGTGGCTTACCTAGTGGCATATTGCCACCGGAGGCTGTTCGCAGCCAGAGGACATCCGGCATGGGATCGCCGCCGACGCGGCAGGGGAACGTGACGGAGGCGCCCTCCAATACCGTTTGATCATGTGGTCCGCGTATGATGTACGGCTTAACTGCAATAAACATAATGAAACGCTTAGCGTTAGCATTTAGCTGCACATAAGGCAACACACACACACAGAGAAAAGCAACCCGAGTCACATTCCGGCAAATTGAACATGACACATTGATTTGAGATGAGTGGGGATTGCGGGAGTGAGGAGGGTCCACTCTCTCTCTTTCACTTACCGTGTACTTTGAGCGTGGCTAGGGATGATTCACGGACACCAACTGGATTCTTGGCAATGCACTGGTATTGACCCTCGTCACTCTGACGTGCATCCTGTATGGCCAAATTGCCGCCATCAACGATGCGTACACGCTTCGTGCCATCCAAATCCAATTTGAGGCCACCCTTCTTCCAGGCGACCGTCGGTTCCGGGATGCCGCGCGGCGCCGCACACTCCAGCAGCGCTGTGTCACCCTGTGCGATGCGTGTATTCTGAGGCTCCAGGCGAAACTCATCGCGAAGCACTGCAAAATGCGGCAAAGGGAAGTAGAAAACTCAGCGAGAGCTTTAGTAATTGTCTGTGTGTGTGTGTGTGTATGTATGAATGCGAGTGTATGTGATGGCCTCTGTCCATTTGATTCCACGTTGGTGGTTATAAATTATCTTGGTTTTGCATGATAAATGCCAGTCCCTGTCCTGCCTTAACCTGCGGCTATATGCCACTCTGTGTGTGTGTGCGAGTGTGTGTAGGTGTGTTGCTGTGGGTGTTTGCGGGCTGACAGCAAAGATAAATTGTTGGTAAATGGTATAAATGTGATTTTCATACGGCATACTCACGCACACACACACACACCCATAAGCTGTCTCTCTCTCTCAGCCACAGCAATTCATTTGTAAAAAAAATAAAATAAAGAAGTCTGGCAACGCCAACGGCACGCAGTTTTCAACTTAATTTAATTATTATTAATTTAATATAATGCATCCATTGTTTATTCAGTTTTCAGGCAAAGCAACACTTAAACTAAAGCTTGAGCTCATCTTTCGCAATTCGACGCCTTTTAATGTGTTCGATAGTTAATTTTGCCGATAGTATCATCGATAAGGTGCAAGAATATCGAGTTATGCAATGCGTCACTGTGCAGTCAACTTCTGACAAGCAATTAGGAAAAACTCATAGCCAATGGCAAACAAATTATAGATTTAACACTGACCCCTATAAATTATTGTGATTATATTGCTCCGCGGAACTGTTTTTAACTATTTATTTCATATACATTTCATACGAGTGTTTGCAGATTGGAAATCTCTTTTCCTTTTATAAATTATTATCTCGAAGTATTTTTCCCATTTTCCTATCGTAGGCGTCTAGCTTCTCGCTCCGATTCCAGCAAGGTCAGAATGTCACCCTCACGCACCGGTCCCTTCACATTGCGGATGATCTGGCGATTCTGCTCGCCCAGAAATTCCACCTTGACTTGGGTACACTGTCCCTGGGAGCCGGTGCGACCGAGCACCTTCACCACACGAGCCCAAACAATTGGTTTATCCATCCTAACTTTTCAATTCTTTTTTCAATGCAGCTGGAGTACCTTTGTTAAAGGTTGTTCTCGCTTTGGCAGTCGGCGACAAACAGGCCACGTTTTGCCGAATCGATTGCAAATGACAAATTGACAATAAATATATCAATTATTGTGCATAGTTGCAATGAAAATATCG
This sequence comes from Drosophila conformis, assembly GCA_035041375.1. NCBI lineage: Eukaryota > Metazoa > Arthropoda > Insecta > Diptera > Drosophilidae > Drosophila > Drosophila conformis. The sequence goes on along the minus strand of JAWNLE010001406.1, from coordinate 2,034,806 downwards.
GTAATTCTGACTAGTTCTATTAGAGAGGGAGCCCTGGTCGAAAAGACATTGCTTTTGAACTTTGCGCAAATTATGACTGATATATTGGGATCCACTTTAGGCAATATAGTTTTGTTCTTATTTTCAATAAGTCAGAATTTATAAAAATGCAATCTAATTCATATTTGTTCGGTAATGGATAATATATATTATACAAATAATATCGATAAGTTCCACTTCAGCTGCTCCATTAATCGTATTGGAATAATAGCTGCTTTTCAAATTATTCATGCGCTTATTTCGCTGGCCGATAAGCTTGCATTGAAAACTTTAACCAAAACGCATTTCTAAAGCTTTTCTTAACCCTGGCACATAGTAAATCAAGCTATTATCAACATTTTGCATTTGCCAACCGCAGATTTAAGGCACTAACTCAGCTGTCTGCATTTATTTTGCATGGCGTTTTCTTCTTTTTTCTTCTTTCTGCTTCTGCTTCTGCTTTTTCTTCTATTCGTCCATCTTTTTGCATATCTCGTGCTCTTTGCTTGGCATCTCCCTTTTTGCAGTTGTGGTCAAATTGCAAGCCTGCAATTTACACACCTTCCACCCAGGTGCTGCCGTATTTCCTAGGCGAATATTTGTCCCTCACACACACACACACACACACACATATATATACATACATATACACACAAAGCGTGGGAGTAGTATAATAAATCAAGTAACTTTCAAGCACTTGAAAAGCATCGCAAAATATTTTTTTTTGTACTTTTTGCTGCTGCTGTCCTGAAAAGCGAGCTTTGTGCATTCAACTTGGACGCATTCAGCGTATACAAAATATATAACGTATAAATCCAGAATGCGGCAGCTGCTTTTACGTAAATTAAATTTTTACTTTTTTATTTTATTTTAGGGTATTTTTGGGATTTTTTTATTTTATTTTAATCTGCAAAGTGAATAAGCGCATTTACTTTGGCGTTAGTTTAAAATCTTTCCTAAAAAGGAGGGAAAACTCTTCAAGCATGACTTTTATTAAATTTAAAGCGATGTCTATAAATCAACATAAATCAAAATATTTCAACGCATGGCAAAAGTGAACACGAAAGCGAATTCGCCTTCCTTCCGCCGGCTGTTGCCCCACCTTTTCTTTTTTTTTTGCCACTGACAAAACTTTTAATGCGCTCAAAATGGCAGCAGCTTCGGAGCTGGTTGTCGAAACTCGAACCCAAGTCCCGAACCCGGACACACGGAACGAGGCCATCGAAACGGGAGCGGGAAGGAGGCGATAGCTGAGCACAGCAGGAAACACGCCAACCATCAATAAATTAATCAAAGTCATAATCAGTGTCAGGTTCAGTGGCACGAGCGAAAGTTGTAGGCCAAGCGGTTCGGTTCAGTTCTGTTTGGTTTGGATCGGTTCGGTTTTGGTTCGAGGTCGTGACTCAGTCAAGCGGAAAACGCGCGCTGAAAAGGTGCAAAATGCCAGCTGCTGATAATGAGTTAATAAATGACCGTTAAGGCTATATTTATAAGGCCTTTGTGTATATATTTATATATACATAAAAAGATTTATGATACAGCAAAGCTCGATGCAAGTTAACATTTATAAAGATCAATAATTATAGCAAATTTTCACTCTGCTCTTCCCACAGGAAACCAGTTTTATTTATTTGCGCACTTTATGATAAATTAAAAGGTCAGTTAAACATCTACGTTGTTAATGACTTATTTTTTATAGGAATACATTATAGAATATTGAGAGATTTATATCCAATATAAATCGCTTAACACTTTTTATTTGAATTTTCCGGGCTTTGATTGATGATACTATAAATAATTTCAATTATTATAATAGTGGTACTCGTAGAAAATTATGGATACTTTTTGTTATTAAATTTCAAGTAAACTACCTGAAGTTATTAAGTATCAACAATACGTATCTAAAGTTACTTTACAAAACATGCTGCATTAATATGCAAGTAAAACTCAAACCTGAAACTTAAGTGGGTTCCATGTTTGAGTTTGTAACCTCACTCCTTTTTGCTGAGCATAAACACATTGCGTATGCGTGATGTGACGGGGTTCGACAGAATTTTCGCTGACAACATCAAAAATGGGCAACTTATGTTTATTATTGACAAAACCCCCGACAAGTGAGCAAGTGAACCGCATATTTATTTTTTCAGCTTCCTCTTGCTAGCTTTTATTGCCTAACCCAATCAATGTGAACGCCTTTTGCCATAGCTCTGTCTCTCCCGGTACCCCTCTGTAGTCTGTTAGCCAAGTTGCCAGCTACAGAGTCGCAATAACGACGTTTTAACCAAGCAAACAAATTTGACGTGCTTTTCGTGATTTACATGCAAATATTGAAAAATATTCCCTAAGGATACCGCAAAAAGCAAACCAAACTGGCTGGGGCTAAGTACGAGCTGTATCAAAAAAGGAAAAAAAAAAAGAAAAGGAAATAAAACAGCACATGGAAGTAAAAACAACAAGAAAAAATGAACTCGCAACGTCAGGAAACAATATCGATTTTCATGTGGGCGGCGGTAAGGAATGAAAGAGCATAGCAAATAAAAGAAATATTAGCCAACAAAAGACAAAGTGGCGGTCTGCGGTGCCAATGGGCCAATTGGGAGTTCAAATGTGGGCACAAATGCCCCGCTTTTAACCTATGAGTACGCCACAGATCCTTGTTGGAAAACGATCTTGATATTGGTTTTGCATTAAAATAATTGAAATTTAGTTCTAAAAGACTTATGAATACATTTTATCTTCTTTTCTAAAAAGAATATATTTAAATATACAAATATATATTTATATATATATATATATATATATATACGTATACATAAATGTATATATGTATATATAAACATATATATATATATATATTATATTGAAAATTATCTGCAATTTTTTTTTTGTGAGTAGAGTTGTGCAAACAAATTTGATTGTGTTTTCTGCACGAGTTAAGTGGTTCATTTTCAAATTTATTGTGACAGCACGAGTTCTTGTCAAACAGACCTTTCCCAACCGAAAATATATCTATACCCCATACACATTCACCCATAAATCACACACACAAAGCTACACACACTGCGTACAAAAAGGCTAAAAAAAACTCAACTCAATCCGTTCAGTCAGCCAAGCAACCAACTAACCAGCTAGAAAAGGTTTCAAAAGTCAAAAAATGGCAAGTGGAAAAAAATAGCAAAAAATACCAAAATAGAAAACGACCGAACAAAAACTGAAAGGGGTTAATAGAGGCAGAGGCAAAGCAGAAACAGCGACGCAGACCACAGACGAGACAAGTGGGTGCGCTCATGCGGAAAACTTGTAAACGCAGCTCAGCTAGTTAGTTAAGTGGGCGGTGGTGCTACGCCCCACTAAAATCCCGAACTGCCAGCAACAAAAAAAAAAAGGAAGAGAGCTGCCCTGAGCATATCGGAACCCAACAACAACTGTGGCAAAAATCAACATCAATTTAGAATATTAAAAACGCAAAACGCCTGCTGAGTGAAGACTAGCAACAGCAAAATAGCATGTGGTGCGTGTGGCTGTGTGTGGATGTGTGTGGGTAGACTTTGAGAATATATATGTATAAAAGACTTACCCGCTACTTGCAATGTGGCATTGCGACTTCTGGCCACGCCCAGTTCATTCTTGGCCTCGCACCAGTAAATGCCGGCATCTGTTTCGCGACGTGAATTGACAACCTGCAAAAAAGTAAGAACAAGCAAAAGAAGTTGAGAAGTTGTGCAAAAGCACTGAGCTGTGAGCCAAATGTGAGCAAATTTTAATTGAAATGAGTAAAAGATTGTTTTTTCTGTTACAAACCCCTTTTAGAGGGGTATTGTTGCATGTGAATCTTAAGTAGAGTTTGTCTGACTGACAGGTTCTTAATTCCCCTGTCATTTTCAGAGAAAGACGTGTGCCTCATGCTATATTTAAAATATAATATGTACTAATATTCAAATGGATTTAAAGTAAAGACAAATTTTGAAGATACTCTTATTTTAAGTTTCAGCTTAAAAAAGTGCAATAATGCATATTTAGCAATGGTAAATATATTTTTAAATTTGTACAGCTTGCTGAATTGTTTGCATTAAAAGCCATACATTTATATACTTACTTACGCCTAAGCCACCCACTAACTGCTACCCAGAATAGGGTATACAATAAGTTATGTCATATTTCAGATGGCTTTCCTTTCTTTCTCATTGTCATTTTACAAATGGGCTGCAAAAAATGCTTTTACAACTTGCAAGACGTTGATTTGCAGTCTCTCACGCACTCTCTCTATCTTTCTCTCTCTTACATATCTCTCGTCCCCTCGGCGTATGCTACTCTTTGCCCCTTTTTGTTGCCTTGCCTTTTTGGGCCATAATAAACAGTCAGCAATCTGTTGTCTGTTGCGCGTCTGCTGCCTTCAAGTGCTCAAATCATAAAATGTCTCTCGTGCAACTTTATAGTTACTTCTTGTCCCTTCTGCTAACCCCACATCGCGCCGCCCTCTTCCCTGCCCTGTCAGCACACCCACTACTTACTTTGCCCTGTGTATTTGTTGTCTCGCTGACTGTTTTTGTGTTTCACTTTGTTTATTTGTTTTTGGCGCACAAAAGAAATTCCCCAACATGCGCTTAAAATTAAATGTCAAAATGCGTTGTGCTGTGTGTGTGTGTGTGTGTGCCTTGATTGTGTTGTGTTGTCTTGTGTATGTGTGCATGTGTGTGTGTCATATTTATCTCAGCAGCAGCAGCTACAAAGTTCGCACAATTTACACAACTTCTGTGCCTCATCCAAGTGAAATTAAGTGTTGCGCTAAGTGAAGATGACAAAAGGGTTCTTCAGCTCTATTATTCTTTCATTTAATCTTGCTCATGTGCCTTAGTGTCTGTGTGTGCGTGTGTGTTGATGTGCTTTGAGTGTGTGTATTTTGTACCGCGGGTGCGCTTTATAAAACAAATAAGCGAATGCGCTTCAGGCATCTCAATTGTCATGCTGGCAACACAAAGGCAAAGCGCTTACCTCGGGCAAAACTTCTTGCTTTGCTATCTTAAATATATATGTATATATCATATGTTTATCTATTCCTTTGTATTTATATCTCTTCCCATCTGTCTTATTATGCCCATCATCAACGTAAGTTTGTCAGACTAATACATACCATTTATGTTTGATGTCTTTTCAGGCAAATTGATAAAGGACTGATGAGTTGAAAAACTAAAGTAAGAGACATTATTTTCATTACGTTCATAATGGTCGTATGACAAAATCCATCAAGATTACATATTACTTATAATTTGTCTGTTATTGGTGAGTTGTATCTGGAGGCAGATGGCCATCTTTTGTAGCCAGTTTCATCTGTGAGAAACTTAAGCAAAACTAAATATATTTCATATTTATTCCTAAAAAGAAATACAAAAAAGACATAATAATCTTTTCACATATGTTTGATAACATCATGTATATAAATCTGTAACAGGTATATCTTTATGTTACATTTCTTTTGGCGACTATCTCTCTCTCATCTGACTGCATTGTCCTATTAACCTGTTGGGAGCAGCTTTAATAATATTGCGCATTCACCTTTTGCTACACGGATTGTGCAACTGCTGACGGCTGTTGCAGAGCAAAAATCTAAGCTCATTAGTTGCCTGTGCACCAGTTGCTATTAAAATTTTATATAAAATGCGTTGGGAGCAGGCAGCCGCAGTATCCGACATCCTTTCTAATAATAAAAAAAAGGAAAAATATAATCCAAATCCGTTACAATGGCAACGCGGACAAATAAAAATGAGAGCACAGCAGACTGAGCCAGACAATGTAATCTATATATGGCTGTCTTTCCCATTTTTTTTTTTTTTTTTTTGCTTTTCTGCGTTCTGATGTGTTTTCTGGCTGAAATTAAATTTTTGGTTAGGACAGGAAGAGGAACAGGAACCAGGGGACAGGCTAAGGCAAAAGAAACTGCGCCGAAAGTCACATAAATTTATTTATTTCTTTAATGACTTGAGCCACGCGAATTGCTGCGAATTGGCTGCGCTTTATTGTTGCCATTGGTGTTGTTGTTGTACTTTCTTACTTTTTTTTTGCCGTTTTGTGCGTGCTGCCAGCAAACATTGAAACTGATTTGACACCAACAAAAACAACAACAAATAACAAGAGGAACAGCAGCAGCAGAGGCAGCAACTCTGCCGTGTACTACGTGCGTCTTCAAATCAGTTGGGGGCAACGAAGAGCAGCCGAGGGGCAGCACTGCGGCTATAAAATATATTGACTGTGTGTGTGTGTTAGCAAGTGTGTATGTGTGTGTGAGTTTTTGCTGTGTGTAGTCGCGCGTTGAAAACACGCTTCCGTTTTAATTTAAAATACCCATAAATTTACAACATTTCATTTGGGAGCCATTTCGTTTTCATGTTGTTACATTTTGTAATTGTGTGTGCCAACGATAGAGAGCGAGAGAAAAAGGAAGAGACGGATGGATAGAGAAAGCGAGTGCGGAAGAGACAGTAGAGAGTGAGTGATAAACAAAGCAAGTGGAAGTGAGTGCTTTATAATTTTGTTTAAATTTAAAGTCGGTAAAATGTGGCGTGTAAATGATTTTTATTGAGCTTGAAATCGAGCTAGTCAGCTAAATTGGTTAAATTTGCTGTCACCAACAGTCACAGTGGAATTGTTGCAAGCAACAGGTAAATGGATATAGAATGTGATTTGAATATGGCACACACACTATTTAAAGATGTTAGGTGATGAGATTGCAAAAGATAATATTGTGGCATATAGCAGATATGGGAAACTAATATAATAAAGATTTAGTTGATGAGAATTGAGTGATGCAAAACTGTATGCAAATTAATACAAATATAAACCAGAAATTGTCTATATAAACTTGCCAGAATTAGATATATAAACAAAAAGTTGTTTAGGTAAAACTTGACAATAGTTGCATCCTAAACAGTTCTTTATTCTCTCTTTCCCCATGGCTGAGGCAAGGATTTGCTATGCACTCATTTAACTCTTATTGCCCATCTAGTTGACTGCTTTGCCACCTGTTAAGTCGTTTATTAAACAACTCTCAAAGTGCTCTCCCCTCGCACTCGTAAAAAAAACATAAGTATATGTATATGTAAAATCATATATAAAGTATACGCGGTGTACGCAGTGTGCCCTCGAAAGTTGACTTTGCGAGTTGCGAGATGTATATAAAATTCTTCATTTTTATGTAGCTGCGAATGTGTCAAGCGTTTGCAAACTCATTAAAATGTACTTCACGCGCCGCCAGTTGAAAGTTATGCCCAGCGGCAAGTGGCAGCTGCAGCAATGTGGCATTTTCTTGGCTGCGTTTAACTTGTGGCAAGCGTTTTGCCAGTTTTTAATTAAGAGCATATAATAAAAAAAAAAGGGCCACGAACAAACTCTCAGTTTTGTACTTGATTTAAATGCGTTGCTCGCTGCTCACCAAATGCTTGATTGCATTTTAAAGCTTGCCACAAAACTACTGCTACAAATTGCCAAATGTGGCAGGCATTTAAATAAACATTTAGACGATGGCAACGAACGCATTACATGCAAACACTTGAGCACCCCAGACAGATGTACAAATATACCCGAATGGCCAAAGCCAGAGTACTAACTTTCAGTCAAGGACGAGCGGAGAAGTGAAGCAGAAGCAGGAGAGTGCCATAAGGATTCAGTTGCTGTTGTTGCCTCTTCAGCTGCTGCTGGTGCTGCTGCTGATGATGTGCGGCAGGCAAAACCAAAGTGGCGCACACAAATACACGCGCATAGTTGCTACAAATCATGTGTTTCCCTGCACCCCTGCCCCCCACTCACCCGCTCTCTCTCTATCTCCGTTTATTTCTCCATCTCCCCCAGTGTGTGTGTGAGCTACAACATTTGCCTGACTGGTCCTTGCGTCCTTTTTTTTCGTGGAGTTACGTAAATTATTGTCTGTCTCCCTGTTGCTCGCTCCTCCACTGTCACTCTTCACTACACTTCAGCTTTTCTTCTTTTTATTTTCGGGCGCGCGCTTTTCCTCAATACACATACACACACACACACACACACACACACATATATACACACACACATGCAGACATTGTATACGCTTCTGCCTTCTTGTATTTTATTGCAAATTCCCCATTCGCTTGTCGCTCATTGTTACTTAAAGACGGAACCCTGAGTAAACTTTGTGCCGCATTAAAGTTGCCACATTTTTGTTTGCTTTCTTTCTCGCTCTCACTCTCTGTCTCTATCCATTCAGTTGCGAGCAATTTGATAGTGTTGCATAGTTTTGGGCTGTCATTTTCGGGGCTTTGGCTTTAGGGCGCCCCTCGTTATTATAATGCCTGGGCGAAGTAGGAGATTCACTCGCATTATAAGTAAGATGAATCGTCTTCAACTTGAGAGAGACAGAGAATGATTGAAGTAGAGCAGGGGCGAGACGGAGAGACGGAGCGAGGACAAGTAAGAGCGGTAGAGAATAGGAAATGCACAGCGAAAAGCTGGCGGAATTAGAATGTAAATTATGCAAGTGACATAGAAAAATGGAAAAGATTCGAGCAAAAAAAATAAATAGATAGAAGAGAAATAAAAGAAAATGCTTAGCTTAAATTTAAAATGAAACTGGCAGTGAATTTATGTGGTCTAGTTTATGCAGTAATCCTTATGCAGTCATCGTTCTGCAACAAAGCCGAGGATTAACTGAGAGGAAATATAAATAAATTACTTTTTTGTCATTTTTGTGTGTGTTGAATGGCCATGGGTCAAATGAGATAATAGAAAAGAAATAAAACAATGAACAATTTAATATGACAATTGCTTATCATATTTATATTATTCATTTTTCTGTAAATTTCATTTATTTTTCGATCAGCATGTGACTCAAAAAATGTTGTAATAAAATAAACAATCATTTAAATGAAATCTAAATGGGAGAGAAAAAATGTCCTTTATTAACAAATACGTCAGTCAGCTGTTCAAAATATAAATTTTGAATTCTCAATTTAAACTATTTTTTATATAATTAAATAATATTTGTTTAAGCTCATAAATTTAAATCTTTCAAGCTATGTCCGAAATTAAATGCATTCATTTACCTGGGATCAAAAATTTCAATAATCAACCAGACTTGGTGCCAACGGAACAAACAAAAATGCTAAGAATGTCCCACAGCGTATTTATTGTGGCCAAAAGCAGGCGAACGGGCTTAAAATAATGGCCCAGACACAGGACCCATACACGCTTCACTGCAAAGGAAGAGCTTTTAAATTAATTCATTTAAAGCTCGTTAGATGCAGCAACAAAAAATAAAGTGAAAATATATAAAAGCAACATTTGCAAAACGGAAGAGAGTGTCTGAAGTCTGATTGCTGGAATCCTGCATACCGAATCCTTTTTTGCACTTAAGTGATAAACAAATACACTCGCATCAGGCAAATACAAACACAAACACAAATGCAAATGCAAAAATGCGAATGTGAATGCGGATACATAAGCACAGACTAGCACACAGACTGCCTGCCAGCCAGCCAGTCAGGCAGCCAGATCGAGTGTGAAAAGTGGCAGGCTCTAGATGGAGTATTCAGCTGGGAGTCTTGCAACACCACCCGAAAAAGGTTCTGGCCGCAGCAGCAGAAGCAACAGAAGCAGAAGCAGCAGCGTCTCCAACTGCATCATCAGCATAATCAACGCGCGCGTCGTTGGCTTTTTGCGTCGTAAATTGCTGAGTGCTCAGTCCAAGTGCTGCCACATCGCTATTGCTTGAACTACTGCCGCATGCTCCTTGTTCCTGCCACAGAACACACACACAGATACACAAGCGCGCGCACACACACAGTCACACAAACTCACTCACTCATTTGGAGCTCATCAGGCAGCTGACTTTTGCTGCGTTGCCTGCCAACTTCCGTTTGTCTTTATTTGTCTGGCTGCTTTTGCTTTTGGCTTCGACTGCCTCCTGCAGACTCGCCTTCCCTCTCGACCTCTCTCCAGGAATCTGTCTCTCGACGTTCCTCTTAATGTTTGTTTACCTTGCGTTAATGAAGTTGTTGGCCACCCCAGCGAACTGCTTGCAAAAATATTTTTGCAGCGCGCAAATATATTATATATATATACATATAAAAATGTAAAAGAAAAAAATAAAAGCAATTAGTTTGTTCATCACTCAACAGATGGCCTGGCAAAATGAAAATGTTTAAACAGTGCAAAAGCAACCGACTTTCCCGATCCCTTTCCCACAATTTTTCTGGGTCTCCTCTTATTATGAATGAAAGCGCAGAAAAAAAACAGTAATTATGCAAGCAGCACAATAAAAATGGAAGAAGCAAAAACCGAGAAATAATAATAATAATAAGTAAGCGAAGCAGTGAAAATAATGTAAATATGCCACAGGCTCGTTTCGTTATCCCAGCAAAAAGGATACAATGAGTATCTCGTTGAGTCTGGCCATGAAAAACTGTACAAATATTATTGTTTCTAGTACAGAAGTGTGAATAGAAAGCAATGGGTTTTTTTTGGTTTTTTTTTTGCGCGTGAAGAACCTTTAACAACAAACAATGACAATGGATTTGCGCATTCTGTTAAGAGAAGAATTATAAATCTTATAATGAATTTGATTGATAAGTTTTAGTAATAATATTATAATGTAGTTCAAATTGACTTTAGAGAGATTTAAAGTAACAATTAGTTTCCCACAGTTTGGCAGGATTTTATCAATGAAATCAGCAAGGACTGTAATTCTTTGAAGAATATGATTTAGTTTCTTAGAAGTAATCTAAAAACATAGATTCTTTTGATCAAAATATTTCAAAGATAATCAAATGATTTTAGTCAATAATGGTAAGCATAATATTGAAATATGTCTTAATAATCAACTCTCGAAAGAGTATTTCATTTGAGTCCTGTACGGATATTGTCGTGTTGTTGTGAACTTACCTTGAGGAAAAACAATCCGCCCGCTGGCAGGGTGATGCGATGTGAACCCGGCAGTATCTTTAGTGGCACACCATCCTTATACCATTGAATGGTGGGCGTGGGGGAGCCCTCTGCCTTGCAATTAAGCGTTGCTGGCTCGTGCCGCGGCACCGTCGTATCTATGGGATGTTCCACTATTCGCGGCGGATGTGAACCTGCAAGAGACGCAGAATGAGCAATGAAGAGGTTAAAGCGCCTTTTTATACAAATTGCACAGGGATTCAGTAGAAGGAGGAAAGGAGGAGCAGGTGGAGTGGTACGGTGAGGAGGAGGCGAGCTTCCTTTTTCCGCTGCGTCAGTCGACAGTCGTCAGCGGTTTGGCAAATGTTAAAAAGAGCTCCCTGGCAAATGAAAACAATGTTAATGCGCATTTCCGTTGACGTTGCAAATGAAGTTGCAGTTGCAACACACACAACTGTCGCAATGCGATTCGGTTTGGGTTTAAAGATGGGGATGGGGTTTAAGGAAGCAACGATTTTATATCAGCAGTCAGTCGCGCTGTGTTCAAAGGTTCAGTGGAATTAATTTGTGTGAATTTGCATATGCAGCAAAGGACCGCAGCGCAGCTTAGCACTTAAGTAGTTTTTTGTTTCCGCACACTGCGAAACTGCTAAATTAACTGATGGCATAGAGAGGGTGGAGAGGTAAACTGGCAGATGGGACAAAGCTAGGCTTAAGACCCGTGCACAGGTTGGCCGGAGAGATAACCGAGATAAGCAAGAGATTAGCATAGTTTTAGTTTCATTTATGTGCATTCCGAATGTTTTGTGCAATTCTGTGACAAAGCAAATACACAAGTGAAACAATATTTGAGTTACAGCTTGAATACATTATTAACATAGCAGTTGAAAGACTCATAATTCAAAAACTTCATTGGAATATTGCATTGAGATTTATAGAGTCTAAAGTGTCAAAAATTGATTTACGATGTGAAAAATGAATATAATTTATGATAAGGTATAAACAACACAAATCAATTATAAATACATTAAAATGTAGGGTGTAATCCAAGATCAGAAAGCTATTCAGCAATCAAATCAACTTAGTTCTGATTGAGTTTTGGATGGGAAAACAAATAACTAACCAGTTTACTCATGAAATTCTGTTGTAAGCTGAAAAGTGCTTTGGCTTATGTCAAATTGTTTTCCTAATCCTTAATCAGTATTCAACACTTTTGACTTTTCCACAAAAGTTTTATTTTATTTGGTTGCCACATAAATCGTATGTTTGGACACAAGAATTCTGTCAGTAACACACACATAAATTTCAATTTTCATGTCATATAAAAACAATTTGCTGTCACACACAGACAAACACACACACACACACGCTCACGCACCACCGCCACGTCTAAGAAAACACAACGGGAACTCACGCAACTTGGGCGACAATGGAAAACTTTGTTTATATCGCAGCATAAATCTATAAATACATTTTTATACAGATATATATATAAGTTCGCACTCCGTTTGAAAATTGATATGTCAGAAAATGTTGGAATATTGAAACGTTATTAAATAAGAAAAAATAAAACGCAGCTGTTGTTGCAGCAGTTGTTGTTGTTTCTACTGATGATTGCATTGCCAGCAAACATGACAACAGCAATAGCAATAACAGCTACAATAACAACAACTTAACAGCTCGAGGCAAAAGTTGCATGTCATGCAACAGACGCTGCACAAAGTCGAGCTGTAAATCGAATTGAAATTGGGGGAGAAGGCAACTCAGAATTCGAATCGAAATCGTTGTTGTTATTCTTGTTGTTGGTAGCTAAGAGGGGGTGGACGAGACGTGTTGCATGTTGGTCGACTTGCCGGAGGGTCTCGCATTCGTCGGGTTCACAGGCAAGACGCATGTCAATGTTATTTCAGCAATGAAAAAATAAAAACATTGAAGTGCCAACTGAGGCGGGGTGGAGCTGTGGGAGTTATGGCCGGGCCAAAAATCAGCACGCAAACAAAACAGGAAAAAAAACAGAGAGCAGCTAAAAAAAGCCAACAAATGAAATTGAAGTTGAGTCCAAATGTGTTCAATCCGCACATTTTGAGGGTTAAATGTCGCATGTAGGTGGTTGTCAGAATTGTGGGCGTGCTGCAGACCAAAAAGTTTCTGGACCGTGGAGTTTTTTTTTCCTTTATTTTATTTTTTTTGTTCGTATTTTATTGTTTTGGTGTTTACATATCTTTGCTGACCAGGCGAGGACCAAGAAGCGAAACTGGCTTCTGGTTGCGGTTGCGGCTGGTGCCCTGCGGTAATGTTCAACACCTAAAAAAGGTTGTTTTTATAAATGACAAAACTACTGGCCGGGGTATGTAGGCGTTGGGTGTTTGGATGGTGTGATGCTTGCGCCAAGTGAATGGTTGGCAAGCAAAGTTCACAGCTTTTGTTGTCACCGAGTCAGATGTATATCTTAAAATCAATAAAACAGATCAAAACTAAAGATGAATGCATGTAACGAATAGGTAAAAGAAATTATAATTTAACAAAATTATAATGCTTTCTACAAGGGTTGCTTGTAAGGTATGATTTAGCAGCTGTTATCGTGTTTGCTGTTGTTGCTGTTGTGGCGATAAACTTTGCGTGTGCATTTAATAAAACGATTCGCAACTAAATAATTCAATTAGCAAACTGAAAATTGCATTGAGTAACTCGCCTTGCCCATAGCCCAGAGGCCTACTAATTTAGTTTTAATTGCATGGCAGTCTTAGCCTATATATGGATGCATGTAAGCATATATATGCAAGTCATTATATAGTCGAGCTCCTTGTGCGATTTATATATATATGTATATTGTGTATGTTGGCCAAGACATACAAAGAATGTAACAACATGGGGTAAAATGCACGAAATTTGCATAAATTGCTAAAACGACAAAGGCATTTCCAAGCGCTTATGCAAAATGCAAAACTGCCAAGCGACCAAAAAGGACTAGGAAACAACCCAAAGACGAACCCAGGACAGGAAAACGCTCAAGACGAAGAAGAAAACGTTCGGGTATGAGTGCTTTCGTGGTATGGCCAAATGCCTGAAGAAAATTGCAGAGTGCAGTTTTTTGGTCTCTGGTAAAAACTGTTTTCCAAACTGGGTTTCACTTAACAAGCAAAATATTTGCAGCAATTTCCTTAAACATTTTCTTTTTTGTTCCAGCATGTGTGTGTGTGTGTGCGTATGTAGTATCTTTGTATAATAGCACACATTTGCATGCTTGCTTATGTTGCCTGTTGGGCAAAAATAAAACAAAGCCATCAACTGAGCGACTTCAACGCTTCGCTGTACTTCGGCTCATGTGCTGCATTCTTAAAGGCATTTTCCACTCTCACATCATCAATCAAAAGGCCTAAAGGACCTCTGAGCGTTGTTGTTGTGGTTGTTGTTTCTGCTACTGCCTGTTTGGACTGTTGTTTTAATTAGGACGCTGCTAATTGTTTTAGTAGCATACTTTTGGGCTGCTTGCTGCTCAGACGAAACTGTGTTACGAGTAGTCGAAGTAGTTGCACGTCCAATGCGATAATTAAATTTTGTGCCATAATTTATGTGTTGCAACAACAGCTGCTGCTTCTACTGCTGGTGCTAAGCAAATTTATCTAGTGGGTGGTTAAAAGCAATTTCTGGGGCAGAAAGTTGAGTAAATTTGGCAAGAAATACGAGTATGTTTACAAAGTAAACTAAGTACGCTTTTGCAGTCACTTTAATTTAATGTAGATACAAGAACACAGAATAAATTTTGGTGTATACCAAAATATGTGAAAACAAACCAAGAAAATTGTAAAAACAGAAATATAATAGAAAATCGAACCCTTCTACATAGAATGGTAATCGCGTAAACAATTTGAGAACTTGCTTCTTATGAAATTGAATTTCAAATTTGTTATAGCTAAGCATTAATTAGATAGAATCAAAATCAAAATTAGATATACCAAAATATACATATATATTGGGTTTATTTTGCACACATCGCTTATCTTATTAATCAGTTGACTTTAAAGACTAAAATAAAGTTTCCATACATTTTTTGTTTTTAGTAACGCAATTCTTATACAAATTCCATTAGAATCCATTAAAAATTTAATACGCATAAGAGTCAATTATTAAAACTACATTGATAAACAAAAATGTACCAGTAATTTCATATGAAAACAAAACAAAACTCGTAGCCCATTTTGTATAACCAGCATTTGATCGCATTTAGGCTCTAAATTTAATATCAACCACACAAAAGCATCGCGACAATAATTTTATTATCGCCTCTGCGAACTCGACTCTTTTTCAACCGAAATGTTGCATGTATTTCTTTTTTAATAGGAAACTGAACCCAAATGAGTCAAATTAAAGTTGGTGAATGCTTCGTGTGCAGCAAATTGCTTCCGGGGATGTTGTTAAAAGTTTTTTGTTTAGTTATGAATCATAACGACGCACAAGCAACAAGAACAGCTACAGCAACAGCAAGAACAACAACAATGTGGCTATAAATTATATCGTTTAGACCAAACATTTTTTTCGTTCGTTTTCTTTTTAACTCTCTAGCTGTCAAACTGGCAAGGGTTGCGAAATAGGCGGATTCGAGTTTAACAATGACTCACAACTTTTACAAATGAATTGCTTTTTTTTAGGGAAGGTGTGTGTGTTTGAGTGTTTGTTTTTGTTTTTGACACTCTTGTTGTGGGGGTGAAAGATGCGACTTAAATTGTAAACGTGTCAAGAGTCAAGATTTTTGTGGTTAAATTACAAAATGCAATAAATGCAAAAAGCAAGCGAGCGATGCATTGCCATCAAACTCAACGTCACTTGCAAATGTTTTTCCACACACAGAAAACAGCAGCTGGAAAACTGTCTGCCTGGGACTGCCTGCATATAGAGTGCAAATAATATAAATAATTCAAAACACACGAGAGACTAAATATACAGACACTCACCCACACATTTGCATTGACACACTTCAAAAAGCACCACCCGCATCTATTCCCAACCCACCTGGTAGTCCTGTCTAAGTTTTGACCCACTCCTAGGTCTGCAGCTCCAACTAAATGCATTACAATGCCAAATGCAATGCCTCTCTAGCTCGCTCCAAATGTGCAAATACTTTTAGACATCCGTAGCATCTGGTTGGGTGGAGTGGGTTGGCTATGGGTGGGCTTTTATCTCGTCTATATAAATCGAGCGCCCTCTGAGTCAGTCAGTCAGTCCGTCGAGTCACATGTGCATATATTTTTGCAAGTACTGCTCCATATTCTCGCAGGGCACCTGCAACCGCAGCCCACTTTGCACACTCAACCCACCAAAAAACGTAAAAAAAAAAAACACATGTCGAATAAGTAGTGTTCCATGTAGACAGAGACACAACTAAGTTTATGCAATTGCACTTGGCTCTAGCCAAAAGTTGCAGCCTTGACGCTAGCTTAGCGTACCACAATGACACTACACAGCAACACAAACTACTCCGACACACACGTACACACACACTCACATACAGATACTCTTGTCAAATGCAAACTTTTCACATTGAATTTTCCGGCACAGCGCATTAAACGACAAAATCCTCAGATACCTGAAGTATCTGTAGTTGTTTAAGTGTGTGTGCCGCTGTGTGTATGTAAGTCCGTATGTGTGTATTGGTTTTTGTAGTTGTCAGTTGGCATTGAATCGAGTAAAAAGTATATTGCAATTCTTGTCAAATTGGAATTGACGTAATTTTAGGGTAAATACTCTGTGGACATTAAAGACCATAATTAAAAATACTTTTAAGAGCAAGGGAATTATTTATTGTATGAAAGTTCTCGATATACACATAGTGTATCCCCTAGTCAAGCACTCCCAACCAGATCCTTATATTCTTACCCAACTATTTGGCAACAAAAGTTAGTGAAGCGTAAAATGTTGCAGCTGGGAAGGTTGTTTGGCAGACATATGATATTTTTATTTGCACATTTCCATTTGAAATTCCAGTTTGTGGGATGGCTCATTAAGCAGCAAATACGAACAGCGACAGCAACAGCAGCTGAAATGCCAACACCAATACAAACACTCACCCACCTGAACTGCTCCGGGGTCAGATCACGAAAATGTTGGTTCGTGTCAAGCAGCTGTGTCAAATGCTAATTAAAATCAAGCGGCATTCGCTTGTATAAACAGATATCCTGACAGGAGCGTGGAGCATGGGGCGCAGGTAAGCTAAAATCACAGGACATCGTCAGAGAGCGCCAACGCTAACGCCGTCATCATCATTATCCTTGTCATCGTCAACAGCAATCAAGATAAAAGATAAGTTAAATGCCGAGCGGACAAAGTGGTGAAATAAGGCGGGAGTGGTGAGGAACAGGAACTGGAGCCGGTTCTGTGCTACGCCTGACTTGCTGCTGCTGCTGCCGCTTGTTTGTTTTGTAATAAAGTCCTGGACTCAGTCTCTCTATCTGCCCACTCTTGAAGCTCTGCGGCTCGCATCAAAGCAAACTTTGAGCTGCTTTCGGTTTTTCGGCTAGTGATTTGGACGCTTGATTGCTTTCACTCATCCTGGCATCCAGACTGCTCCCCATTATGGGCCACAGTACGTGCAAGCACCAAAAGGACACGCTTCTCTGAATGCTGCTCTCTCTCTCTTTCTCTCTCTGTATGTATCAGTGTGTGTGTATGACAGTATCTGTATATGAATGTGTATGGGTGTGCATGTTAATTTCAATCTGCCTGATTGAGGGGGTGTCTCTTTTCTATCTGTGTGTGTGCCTGTCAGTCTGTCTGTCCCTTCGTCCTTCGAGTGCCCCATAACAACACGTTCGGCTCATAATTTGGAGTGAAAATTTTCAATTAAACTTAATTGCATTAAAAGCGAAGGGTTCAATCTGTCGTTATAGTCATTCTCTTTACGCTACCCTTCGTTTTGTTCCTGTCGTTGTTCTTGTTGGCTTTACTTTTTAACTTGTGCTTTGCCGACCCCTTATTTTCGCACCTTCCCCTCCCTCCGCAACTCCCTTCATTAGACGCTTTATAGTTGTTGCTGCTATTTTATGGTCTCTGAACTTTTTATGCTGCAATAGGTTTAGCTTTTGTGGGTAAGGGCATAGGGCAGAGGGGGTGGGGTGTGAGGGAGTGGTGTGCCTGTTTGGAGCGCTCGTTAAATTTAGTCAATTTAGTTCGTTGTTTGTTTTTTATGTCCCCTCGAAAGTCATTTTAGTTTTCCCTTCTTCATAAATTATAAACAAATTTGAATTAATTTTTGAATTTTCATTAAAAATTCATTGGATCATATTTTTGAGCTTTATGATCGCATTCAAATTGAGTTGCAGCAGTCGTGATGCTTAGCCAGAATCGCGTTCAGTTTCCCTTATAACTTAATAAAATTTTATAAGGTCTTTAAATTATATGTAAGTCTCATAAACTATTTTGCAATTTTTTTCATTTGCAAATTTGTTTCTCATAATATATAATATAAATATATATACATATACATATGTATATATAGATATTTTTAAATGTATTCCTTCCGTATTTTCATTAAGAATTATTGTTCTAATAGGCTAAAAGTTTATAATTGACCACATATTCCATGTTAGCCAAAATGAATTATTACAGGCCATGAAATCCTAAAGCGAAGCACACATTCGGCCAGCTTTGAAAGTAAGCACTTAAGGGCCTACATTCACCCCAAACTGCCACTCTCAACACCTCCAGTTTGGAACCACTTTGGTGCCTTCCACTCGATGTAAGCGTCAAACAAACGCTTTACTCGACTTGTTTTTTACGTAGGAGTGTGTGTGAATTGCAACGCATAAATCTTTGTGACAAACAGCCAACACACTTGCACACACGCACACACACACACACATCACATCACAACACATACTTCAAATATACAATAGAAGTGATGCGACAGCCATTTTTCAAAAACAAAACAGTCTGACAAACAAAACAAAACCAGAAGAACTGAAACGAATTTGAGGCATGAGAATGAGAATGTAAAAAACCTTCGCAAAGAATGAAAGAGGCTAAATTCTACAGGAAAGGAAACAAAAAAAAAAAAGAAATCACACTCTTGCTCTCATAAAAAAAGCTGAAAAAGAAGAGATGCTGGCAAAACGCATGATTGTCTTAATGGCTTCGACATGTTTGCAAAACGACTGTCAAAAGCAGCCATGTCAGGATCTGTTTGGGTCTCGAGCAGGCTTCAAGCAAACTCACATGAAATCGCAGTTAGATAGAAAAGGACCGTGACAGACAGAGTAAGAGCAAGAGAGTGAGAAATGGAGATGAAGTATTGTTTCTATGCCTTGGCATTCTATCTACACTAAAAAAAATTGTGCTTGACAATGTTGAATATCACGCTAAAAATCAGAAGCAACTGCTGGTGCTTAAAAAAACTTTCTATATGCACAAAATCAATGTTCTTTGAGATGGAATAATATATTTTAGAAATCCATTTCTTCTATTTGATGGAACAATATTCTGAATGTATAAGTGCAACACCTAAATTAAAATTGATAGGTCACCTCCATTTCTTAATATGCACACTTTCCTGAGAATTTTTACAAATGATTACTCTGTTTTCAGGGAAAATTTACTGTTTTCTTAGAAGGCCAAGACTAGGTCATGTATTTTGCTGAGTGTAGGCTTGTGTTTACGTGTGTGTCTATGTTTCTGTGTATGTCTTTTCGATTTCTCGCAATGCTCTTCATGACATGCGTCAGCATTGAATGCGACTGCCACACACTTGAGCTTGTCATACGCCTCCTGCTCCTGTTCCTGCTCCTGCCCATCCCCTCTCATGCTGCATCAGTTTCCATCTTGTGTGTGCACAAATCGCACGGCATGACAGAAAGTCACTCAGTCATGCAGCCGCAGCACTTGATACACTGCCCATTTTTTTCTCATCTTTTTTGGAGTGCATTCCCCAAAATATAAAAAAATATGAAAATATTCCCATTCATTCCATGCTCAACACAAATACTTAGGCATGCGCGCACCTCAGCTAGGGACGGGGTGAGCTGTTTTTTTTTTGTAGGGGAGTCTGCCTTGTAAATTGAATTTCTCACCTGAATGCTTCGGTCAGTGTCTGCATGTGTAATTATCGTTATCGATATCGCGTATACGCACAGTTGGCCATAAATTGTTGTTTTCTCATCTTCTTTTTAGCAGGGGTCGCACATTTAACCCTCGTTAAGCAATATCGAAATTAACGCTTTATGTATTTAGTTCACATGAAACAAAAACGGACACTTTTAAGGCATCGCTTCTCCCCCCTCAGCTAACAATCAGCCTTTGCCTATGAAGTTATTAAAAGTAAATTAGGGTTGTTGTAACCAGCAAAACGAAACCTGAAACCAGTTTTTAGCTATCTATCCGTGTGAGGGTGGTAGGCTGCTTGGGCTGGTTGTCAACGGCTACTGTCCTGTAATGTCCTGTCCACACCAGCAACACCCACTCATTGTTAGGGTTGCGTGCCCTTAACGCGTTCTGCTTTTATTGTTCGTGTTGTTTTTGTTGTTGCTCAGTCTGTGCTGTTGTTTTGTTGCCAACTTAATTGTCAACATGGGAATTTTTAAGCTAAACAACAACTTGCATAGTTTAGCTGATATACGAGAATGTGTGTGCTTGTGTGTGTGTGTATAGAGTGTTTATGTCTGGGATTTACGAGGCAAAGTTTCAATTATTTTCAGATTTGTTTAATTACGCATGCATGGCATCTGCATACACTCAACTACAAATTGATTTTTAAGTGTGCGGCTTGAGTCTTGTCAATCAACTCTTAATTAAGAATCCGCCTGAACGTAGCTCATAGACACTTCAACTATGTCAAGTACCTTGAAGCAGCAAGACTATTTGTTACCCTACACTTTTGAGGAAAGTCGTCATCTTGTTTGCACACTGTCGCTATGCTTGTTTAAATTGGAAAAGTATTTGAATTTAATTTCTTTCCGCAATTTAAATATGCGAACTTAAAGGTAAAAAGCATCTATAAAAATGTGATATTTTGATAATTTTACTTTGAATAACCAAATATGTATTGAATGATATTTATAGAAGGAATCAGCAAATATGCACTTAATATTATAATACATATTCAGATATTCCATAACGATTTGGCATTTTAAAAGATGTCTCAAAGAAGTCGAGTTTGGCATACAGAATATAATTCTACGATTCGAATCAGCTACAGGCAGCAGCAGCAGCAGATAGTTTCAAAATCACTAAGGGTGATGGGAGGCAGTCTTTTAATGGGCGTGGCATGCACACCTTTGAAGTGCAACAGCCGCGAGCAAAGTTGAAAAGTGCGCTTGTTAACATTCCTTAATTGCTGTTGTTGTTGCTGTCTTGGGGGCCTTTGCAAAGGGGGCATCGGAGAGTGCAGAGAGTCGGGCACGACAAGGATGTCGACAAGGACGACAATGACGAGTGCAATTATACAAAAACTACTTAGGCGCGCATCCTGCCTGGCAGGCAAGAAGACGCAGACTCGACTCGACAGGACTCGACTCGACTCGACACGACACGACAGGACTCAAAGCAGGACTCCTGCTGCTGCTGCTTCTGACAAACAGGCAACGCAACAAAATTGAAAGAAAATTCACTTTCGTGTTGTAAATTTGTAAACATCCTTGAAAAAATAGCTAAAGGCAGTCTTGAGAGTTGAATTGTTGCTTGGAATGACAAGTGGCGGGCTGAAGCGAATTGCTAACGCAGATAGAGGGGACGACATTGGTGGAAATTGCAGCTGCTGATGACAGCCGCAATGCAATTTGCCGTGCAGCTTTTATAATGCCCAAGAATAGGGAAACTGAAGCACTTTGCCAATTATGTATTTGTAACCAGGCATCTAGTCTCCCGCAACCGAGGCTGTCTCACCATCTAAGGGAACCTATCAGTAGCACTGATGGCCAAACAACATTTGTCATTAAGTCAATAAGCGCATTGTTCTCAAATGTACATAAAATAAAGCCAAAGTCAGAGGCAAAGCAAATGGTAAGGACCAGGCCATTAAATTTCAGACAGTTCCTTTATGCGTGCTCATGTGTTTTGCACAACGACAAAAGCCGATTTATGCCCAATTGGATTTGCTGCTAACAGCCACAATTCATGTTTTTTTTTTTATGAGCGGATGCCTATTACAAGGATTCCCAAACGTTGCGAATTGCCAACGCTTTTTTAATAAATATAAAATGTCCAAGCACACAAAAGCGCAAAGCCTGAAAAGAAAAGAAAAGGTGCGTCCACCAGCGCGCACACACATACACACACACCCACGCACAGACACACATACACCCTCGCACACATAGCAAAATGCTTAGAGTTGATGGCCCGGCATGTCCTTTTGGGAAGAGAGGCAGAGCTCAAGATACGGCTTTGGCCCATTCATAAAGACCATGTCCGTTGTGCTGGGCTCGCTTTTCATTTGATTTGCTTGTTAAAAAGCTCAAGTTTTATGGCCTTTTCTTTTCTTTGGCATTTCTGTTCTTTTCTTTTCATTTCTTGCTGGTCAAAATGTCCAACAAGTTCAGGCCTATCGATTTGCTGGCCAGCATCGCCAGGACCTGGCTGCGGGCGAGAAAGTCATGACAATCTGCTGTCTTGACATTTCGGGACGCGTTCATCATCACCCAGCTGACATTGATAAATTATGCAAGCTGCTCGGGGCAACAGCTGAGGACGACACACACATCCAACACTCCTTTTAACTAGGCATATTTTTTCATAGCCTTTCGCCTGGCCAGCAACAGCAGCAACAAATGGCTGTTGAGCTCTCCTTGGTCTTGCCGAGATTTTTGCTATGTGTTGCTCAAAGAGCAATGAGTTGGCAAAAATTATGACTCGTTGGCCTTAAGTCATCTAAAAATATATACACATATATCGTAGATATATACACTGCATACAAGCAAAGGCTTAACAAAATGGTTTTGGATCGTGGCATTTAAAATTTAAGTGCCTTTGCGATTTTTGTTGTTGTTTGCTGCCAGGGGAAGTGGAATAAGTGGAAAACAAAGCGCTCTTATTTCGAGCTGTTAAGAATCGCGCCTAAGAGCGGGCCTGAGCGAAATATGCAAATCGAAAAATAAGATGATACGTTACTGTAAAACGAATTGAAAAAGGATAATGAATTCTAGAATACATATAAAATATTAAATATCAAATAACGGAAAAATATAAAGATTGTGTATCTTTAACACTCCTAACTATATTAGAAAATAAATAAATAAATGGTTAAAGAATTTTTGAAATGGTTATCTGTATTTTGACATTTGACATTTTCCGCTCCTCGAGATAAACTCTTGCTTGCACTTGCACCTAGTTGTGTATTTTTACTCCTGATTGCAATTTGCTCTTCCACTCAGCTGCTTCAAATAAACAAGAGCTGCTGGCATTCAGCAATGTCAGCTTCTTTAGCGCTGTCCAATGCAATTTCCGTACTTTCAAGTATTTTGCTCATAAAATCATAACCTACATTTAACATTTGTTTTTATATTTTGCACTCAGCTGCTTGTAAAAGCTGCTTACAGTAAAGCCCGGGAATTTTCAACTTGAATTGACAACTTTGACATAATTGACGGCAAGCGAAACACGAAAAGAATCGTAAAAGACTAGAGAGAGAGAGAGCGAGATAGGGAGCGATATATAAGACTGGCGTTAAAGAAAGGCAGAACTACAAAATTTGTGTAAAAATAAACGCATAGCAACTCATAAACACCGCTAGTCCTTGGGTATCCTTCAAGCGTGTACAAACTGAATACAAAGTTCATATACAAATTAAAAAAGCGCACTCTGTCATAATGAACCCGTTGAACGAGTGAAAAGCGGCGACAAGAACAAGAACTTTGACGTTGATGATGCCCGTCAACTCAATCCCTGCTATTTTTATCACAATTTTATGTGCATCGGTGCATCGTCATCTTCTACTTCATCTTCCTTTATTGTGTACACTTCGCGTTTGGCCCTCATCTTCATTAGCACATTAAAATGTCAATGACACTTTGCTGTGGGGGCGTTGATGGGTGCACGGTTCAAGGGTCGAAAGGGTAAACATTTAGAAAATGCGCCAGAAATGCGAAAAGTGCCAAGTGAATCAGCGAAACGAACTCCACAGCTTCCCAGACGATGACAGCAACAACGGCTTCCTTTCTGCCAGACATCAGCGACGCGTCGGCCGCTCGGCATTCTTAACCCGGACACGGACGCCACAGTCTGAGCCGTCGGTCACTCAATGCTTTATGATTGCTCCGGCGCCAGTCTTGCCACAAAAACAAGCAACACCAAAAAAAAACGTCGTGAAAAAAAAAAAGAAAACCGGTCATAAAAAAATTCTCAACGCTTGTTTATGTCAGCGTTTCGTTGTTTCGACCATTTTCAAGTTGTTTCACAACATTTAATTGGGTATATAAAATATTAAATGCAGCCATTTGGGTCTGAAATTCCTTCAGCTTAAAAGTGAGTGTTGAAAGTTCTCCACTAAAAATATAGCATATCAGGTGGCTCTTCATATATACTTATGGAAATTTAAAAAAAAAATGTCATTCTCAATTGATTATTCTTAAAAACACAATATGAACTGACTAGCATTTTCAGTACCAATCAACAAAACCTTTCTGGAAGGAAGACTAAAAATAATAATCAGCAATAAACATAAGCTTTATTTAGTCTTGAATAAGTTAAAATATAATTGTGTTAAGATATGTACTTGTCCCAATTACAAGGCGTATCAGCGGTTACATAAAAGTAATAAACGGCAGTAAACATAAACATTATTAATCTATAACAAATTGATTTCGTTTTAAGATTTCAACTGGCCTTAAATCTACAGAGTATCAACGATTCGACTTCGTCTCTTATTGCATTTAGTAGTTTTTGTTTTTATTTCATTTGCTTTTTATGCTGATGCTTCAGAAGCACTTTAAACTTATCCATAGCAGCTGCTTCAGAATATTTACTAGCCCAATTCATTAGACGCAATTGGACGCTCCTTGTTGCTGTTGTTGTTCTTATTGTTGTTGTGTCTGCCCGCTGTTCTAGTTGTTTTTGTTGTTCTTGTTGGCCTAGTTTTGCGAATAATGGCTTGAAATATGTTTTCATGTCGCAAACGTCCCGCAAACAAAGGCTCAGCGGGTAATCATGTCAAGCTGCGCCAGGATTAGCGCTACAGGAACCAATTGCCGTTGATAAGCATTGTCGCTGTGTTATTGTCCTTGTTGTTATTGCTATTGTTGTTGTTGTTTGCGGGGTATGAGTGAAACCGAGAAATCACTTAATTAACTTAATCAAAATATTGCCATTATTTCAGCCGTTGAAAGGCATCAGCACAAATGAGTGCCGAGTCCTGCATATCCTTTGCAGCATTCATTGTTTGTTTACACATATATAAATATATATATACATATGCACACACGCATACACACCCATACACTCGCAATCACATTTATAAAGGATACGTTAGATAAATACAAAAATGTGTCTATCCCTAACGATTTGTTTGTTTAAGGACATGTTTATGTGCATACACATATATGTGCAAATGTGTTTGTTTGCCCCATGTATTTATATTATTTGTATTATGACAGGCTTATCCATTTGATACAGAAATTAATTAAAATTTGCGCATTTCTCTAATTTGTCAGGGCCCTTAAGGCAACGGCGTATAACTGGCAGGTTGCCTTTTCATAGAGTTTTCAATTTGGATTAAAGTCATTGCAGTTTAAGCAGAGACTTAATTAAAATGCTTCCAGTTTAACAGTATTCAAAAATTCATTGAATTGATTTTACTTTAATTGACTTCAGAGCTGAATTTAAACTAGTTTTAATTCGTATTTCAGTTGTTCATGGGATTTGGTACAACAACAACGTTCGAATTATATTTAAATATCACCACAATAGTTCAATAATTGATTTTCAATCGATTGTAATCAACATAAGATAAATATTTTTAAATTTAAATTTTGGTTGAAAGAGATCTTTTGCACCTAATTTGAATGTTTGCGTAGATATGACCAGCCAATATTTTAATGAACATTCTAAATTATGCACAAATTAGTAAAAGTAATAGTCTGCCAATTTATTTCCATTCACTAAGATTCTGCACAATTTGTGCAAACTCACTTAACGCTAAAATACCTTTATAAATTCCCCAAAAATGGCAAATTTCATCTCAATTAACTAGACAACAAAAGCCAAGCTGGTACAAAATACTTTTGGAGCATATTACCGAAATAACAACCCAAAAAGGTAACAAAGAAAAACCGGAAAAGAGCAAGAGGCAAGCTAGTTGCCTTTATTTGCGGCCCTAAGCCTTTTTTGGCAAAGTCTTAAAGATGTAACCATATAAAAATAATTTTAACCCTTTTTTAAGTAATTTAACGCTACGTAGCACACTCGCACACATACACACGCACATAACCCACGTGAACATGTGCACAGAGGGAGGGAGGGAGGAGAAACGGGGCCAGGAGATAGCTGTCTCTGGCACATTGATATGAACGGTTGCGGGGGGGCGAAAGCAACATTTCATACCACTTATCAAAGGCAACAATTTAGGTTAAATACTCATTAATATTCCGGTCTGCGAAAGTTTTTGCCAAATAAATTTATGCTCGACGCTTTTAGCCGCAAGGCACAAGACGGCAACCAAAACAACAAACATAAATACCCGAAAAGAGAAACACACACAAACACACACACAACCGCATAGAAATTAATTTTGCCAGGGCCAACCGGGCGTATGTGTGTTTGTTTTGCCACTGATGTAGCCTATATTTTCGGTGTGCCCCAAAAGACAACAGCGAACTGAAACTGAGTTCAGCATGCAATGAAAATGATAATTGGCTCAATGGCTGCCGCTGCCAAATGAATAATTTATAAATTAAGCACAAGAAAATGCGAGCAAGCAAAAAAAAACTTTTACCATGCCATATACAAATAAAATAATGCAGCACACAAAAGTTTTCAAAAAACAGAATACCCAAAAAAAGAGTATTTAATTTGTTTTATTTCATGTTACAGCCCTGCGAGTTGCTGCCACTAAAATGCCAATAAATTTGCCAATGCTCGGCCAAACAACAATTTATTGCATACTTCTGAGCGCATGCCTCTGCCTCTGCCTCTGCCTGTGCCTGTGCATGTGTGTGAGACTGCGTGTGTTTGGGAATGTATGTGAGAGTCTGCGTTTTTTCTGGGATTTATTTATTTACTGCACCATGGCGGATTTTACGTGGCGCTGATAAAAATTTTGACATGCCAAAAAAGCCGAGTAGGAAGCTACCTTACAAAATGACAGGATATTATTCAATTGAATACGTTTACATGCTTGAAACTACAATATAATAAAAGGCACAAGCAAAGATTGCTGTAGTGAGCTGTGCTCGACTACCAGCTACCCTGTTAACATGTTTTACTTTTTATTACTACTCGTCGGATTTTATTTTATTTTTATTAAAAATGTTTCTATGGGACTGCATGATAAAAATAGTTTATATTCCTCCTATTAAAACTCAGATCCGTACGACTGTCCATTTCTTTAATTTTTATATAGTACACACTGCATAACTAAGCCCACATAAATGCATTCAAAGAAATTGAAATAAATAACATTTGAAGCTCACAGAGTATTAAACTATAGCTATATTTATAATTTATGCAATATAATTGCCGCAATGTGCGGTAAAACTGTTTTGTTTAATGTTGCCTCGTTTCCGTTTCGTTCCATTTTCTACAGTCCGGTTCACTTCATTTGCGAGGGTCATATTTACTTGCTCCTCCTATTGCATTCGGGCAGAGTAGCACACTACAAGAGCTGTATATATATTCATGTTGGGGCTTATTAAATGCGCATATTTTATGCAGCAGCCCAAGACGAATATATATGTATATATAGAGATATATATATAGATATATATATATACACGATACGAGCGCTACAAGAAACTCATTCATAATTTGGTTTGCCCTCTGGCTCTAACTCTGACTATGGCTGGTTGCTTGTGTCTTGTTTCGTGGCCGCATTTTGGTTTTTCGTTTTTTTTTTCTGCCCTTTTTTGCCTAATTTGTTTGAGTTGTTAGGCAGCGACTTGGGAGGAGTGAGGCATGGGTAGAGGAAGAAAGCTGAGTGCGGAAATTGTTTTGTGGCTGGCAAAAGTTTTTCGGATGAAATCCAAGCAAATAAGTTTATTTGAGCGCAAGTAAATGAATGTTAAACGAAACTTAACTATGAGATATTTTCTAAGTAGACGGCAGCTAATCAATACATTAGCTCATAACTTGGTCAACACTTAAATACTTTTCCGTAGACTTGGACAAAATAATAACTACATAAGTGGGTTTCTGCTGATTCTTCGCATGTGGATGTTTAGTACTTAGTATTTAGTAAGCATAGAGAAAATTGATTACTTTGATTTAATTTGTTTCAGAACTCTCAACTCGGAACACTTTGGAAACTAATCAATTTAAATTGAAAATATGAACTTATTTAAAAATATATTTTATCTTATTAATGGTCTTTACAAAATATACTGAATAAAATATTTTAAATTTTATACTACGAAAAAGACGATATCAACATTTTGCTACCTTCCAAATAAATCTCAACCAGTATGGCACAATTTGTAATGTTATTTGATGTTTGCAATACTTGAGAACACGTTCGACTGTTGGTACTTGTCGGCAACACCTATTGCCTTTCACCTTTCACCCGTGAATCCAGCATCAATAATAAAGTAAACCTCTTGCATTTGTATTCAAAAGCTTCATGTGTGTTGGATTGTGAACCTGGCACAAAAATATAACTTGTACCACAAATCCGACGACGAGTGAAAAAATAAACAAACACTCTTTGAAGCTAGTCGCTCTGTTACCTCAGCTAAATGCGCCTCATTACTGTGCCACAGACGCACACATTTATTTGAGTATATAAGTATAATAAATACTCATATTATGTTGAGCTCTGAGGTATTTTCTATGGCATATTTGCAATTGCAGCCGGCGCACTTGAACAAATGCGAGAAACTGCACTTCAACAGCAGCTGCAGCTGCACACACAGAATGCCCAAGCAAATATGCACAAGCGGACACACACACTGAAAACGAATACGAATAAATATACACACAAAAACCCTCACACATATATATATATGAGTGGAAGGACTCGAAACAGAGACTTACCTTGTGCATAGGTCCACTTCAGCAGGAAAACGATGAATACGAAACGTAAATCCATTTTACAATTTTTTACAGTATTTCGACTTGAGATAAAATGGCTAAAAAAGCGTTGCAAAAGCATTTATTTGCTCGCCACACTCTCGCACACATACACACCACACAAGCACAAAAGGATCGCAAGGATGTGCAGCTGCAGCAAGGGTTTCTTCTTATTCTTTTCTGAGTATTCAGTATTCAAATTTTATTGCAAGTTTCAGCTGCAACTTTGGCTTGGCCCAACTGGCTTTAGAAGCATTTCTTACACACACACTCGCACAACAACTGCGGCACACATACACACATAGTGCGCTCGTCAGGAGGCTGAAAGCAGGCACTTTGCTTAAATGCTTCCGCTTCCGTTTGCTTTTGCCTTTCCGTTTGCCACCAAAATCTTGCGGCGCATCAGCGTCGCTGCGGTTCCTGCCACCTGATGGCCACTTGAGTTTCGCATGTTTGCAACGCCTTGCAATTAACCAATTAAAAAACACACGGTGCAAACTGCGCTTGCAACACGCCCGCGAGCCGGGTTCTTATTTTTGGCCAAAATGTTTGTTTACGTTTTTCTTTTTGTTGTTTTTAGGTTTTTTTTTGGATATATCAACTGCCGCTGCGATTGCAAATGCGACTGTGGCAAGTGGCAACGTGGCAATGCGGAGACGCGTGGCTCGCTTCAAACCGTTAACCGTTGGCGACAGTAACCAAAACTCAACTGAACGCCAACGAGCCAACAGTTTACGAGTTTACAGCTAAGCTGTTTACCCCCAACAGTGGCAAACACCCCCATCCCGAGAGTGGTGAGTTTGCCACGTCGTGTTGCACGCTCGTAACTTCGCTTAGGGCGCTTCGTGTATTACGAAATTCGGAGTGCGAGCAGAATTCCTGCAGGCACACAAATCAGCTGTTTGAATCCCTGAACCTCTTCTTCCCAACTGGTCAACTTCTAAAGTAACACGATTTCTCCAATCAAGTGAGTTATACTGGAAGCTACTATATTTTACTTTTATATTATAAAAAAAAGAAATGCAAAGCATATGTTCAATTTAAGTAATTTAAGTTATTCATATTTTTTTCTTAATTTACAATTTTCATCATCCCACCAAAGGCAACCTCTTATCATAGATATTAATGTCGACAGCCACGTTTCGTTTTGTTTATTATCAACTTCGCAGCATAAACAACATTTGTTGCTGAATTCTGCCGGTAAATGTTGAGTCTGCGCATTGATTTCAGAGAGTTTTACACTTTATTCGGAGTTGTACAAATTCCGGTGCTCCTGGCGCTTACACATTGCGAAGAGAGTTGTTGCTCAGCCACTGAGAGAATGTTGCAAGTATGGGGAAAGTAACGAGTGGAATTTTTGAAATATGCATGCAGAAAAACCGTTAAATGCCAACGCACTCTACTTAAAGGATGTTGTTGAATAAAATAGCTAGCTAGTAGTGAATAATAATGAAGGAGTGATTGGTACTTCCTCTTTAACATAATTTATATAATTTACTTACTCGTTAATAATACATTAAGCTTAGTACCCAGTCAAACTTCTTGCCAACTTGATGGTCAGATAGTAATTTAAGTCTATATTATTGGCCCAGTTAATTGCAAACTGATGTCATTAATATTATGCTCATGCACAATCACCACAATCGAAATTAGCCCCAGTGGCTTGCGGTTGCGTTATAAATTCTCCAACCACCCGCAAGCGTCTAATCAAAATTCTCTTGGCCAGCCCCTCTTGTCCCAGCCTGCAGCTCAGTAAACAACAATTAAAACGTTACAAATTGCACGTACAAACATCCTTCAAAGACCTCCAAGAACTATGCACCGTGCTGAGGTCTTATTTCTTTTATTTCATTTTGCTTTGCTTTTATTTGTACCATCTTGTTTACCATTTTTTTCTTCAATTATTTCCGATTATTGCAGGTAGAAGCTCAATCCACATTAATTGCTATTTTACCAAGCTGGCAGCAACTGAGACCCCTCAAATCCTGCGACCCTCCCCCAAATGGCTTTAAAGTGCCTGCAAGAAAAATAACAACCTGTGTTCAGGAACTGATTTTCCATTCGCTTTTCTCTTCTTTAGTTTAGTCATGCAGCTCCCAACGTAGCTTTTGCTTTCTTTCAACTGGGGTGCAAAGACGAAGAGATAGAGAAAAATTACTGTACAGACGACCCAGTAAAGCAACTGCTACACAAGAATAGAATGGGGGCGGGGGGAGGGTGAAAATGTGGTTGGATGATAAACTGCAATCGAAGGACGCTGACTGAATGATAAATTACACTTGACAATGGCCAGTGGCAACGTGTGTGTGCTATATACGCCTGTTTAGATCCCGTCTGCCGTATACTGTGTCCTGTGTCCGCAGGACTCGAACAACTTGGTCAGCGCCTTTGCGCTACTGGCCTGTCATAAGTTTACTTTTAATACAAAAGTTTTTCGCACTCTGCTGAAAAGTGATCACAATGATAATTACACAAGCGTAACAGTAGGTGGCCCAAGATTTATGTGCGCATGTGGTCAGAGAAAAACTCAAGTGTGTGGGTGTGTGTGCCTGTGTGTGTGTGTGTGTATTGGGTGGGGGTGAAAAGTTGTCGTCGAGTGTCGAGTCTGTTTCTGCCAGTTAAGCTGACGGTGGGGCGGGAGCGGCAAATAATTATGATTGCTGCTGCTGTTGCCTTTTCCCATTGCTATGTGGCAGACTCAAGAGCGCCGAGCCTTAGCCCAGTTTTCACTCATTAAGGATATCCGTGCAGGAAAACAATGCCAAACTCGAAACTTGGCAGCGAGACACAAAAGCCGTTACAGTATTACCGCAGCACAAACACACAAGAGGATAACGCACACCGCAGTCCTCAGACAGCCCTTGCGTCTCACCCAAATCATACACACACACATCAACACTCACACAGACACACCCACACACACCCACATAGCCCGCAATTTGCAACGCCTTTCATTTCATGGAGCCTGGCTTTTAATGCATTTAGTGGCTGCGGTTTTTGCGCTCACTGTGTTTGCTCTTTGGCGCGCCAGAACAACAAAGCAATAGCAACAGCAGCAGTAGGAGCAGCAGCAGCGCACACACATCAAGAACAACAACAAAAACAATACAAATTTATTTTCGCAACCAAAACTCGGCGTGCCTTGCTTCCCATCAAGTCCCTGCACCCATAGACTTTATGCTCACAGCCAGCGGCACAGAACTTGAGCACTGCACGGAAGTTCCGGATTCGCAGCGTCCTGCAACCTCCATCCATCCCGCCCCTACGCCCAAGAACTTGCACTGCGGGCTATCAAAAGTTGCCGAGGGAAAAGGACTGGAAGCCAGGGCTTTGGAAGCAAGGAGACTCCCCTGGTATTCCAAAGCTTTCAGCGGTCTTGGCAAAAGTGTTAATTCGTTTGCTTTGCTTTTATTTTTATCATATTTATTTTTTTTGGAACGATTTTATTTTATTCATTTGGGAATTGCTGAATTAAAAGTTGGTATTCAAATTAAGTACAGTCGGGGCTTAACCAATTATGCGAAACTTGGCAGTTTCTTTGCTAACGCAAATTTAAACTACTCAAATTTTTGTGTACTTATAAAATTTCAGCAAATACTGCAACAAGTTTTAATGAGATTTATAGAAGACCTGACGTAGATAATATTTCAAATATGCGCTGTTTTTGGAGGTAGCTACTGGATTCGCTATTCATTTTAAATAGCCAAAAATGATTACTATTATTTGTCAAGATATTTTTTTTTTGTATCAATTTACAAACATATCAATTGTTATAACCTTTTGGTTATTAATCTTATTTAATCTGTACTTTGTGCCCTCAATGCAGCTTTATTGTATTATTATTACATTATATAAACAGACCCACTGATCTGAGAAAACTACTCAAAAAGTGCTCATAACTGAAATGCATATACTTTTCGCACACACACACACATGGCTTCAAGTCAATGGCAGCTGCATGAAAAACGAATGCAAAGGTTTTCCCAAGCGGAAAAGAAAAACTCTTGAACTTTGAGTGTGATTGATTGCAACAGAATGTAATTGAATAGCCGCAAACTTGAAGAATGAGCAGAAAGCGAAAGTTTTCACTTTCAGGCGGTGAGTGGTGTGGAGGCGTAACAAAACATTTACTCCAGACAGTTAGCAGACAACAGAGAGCTGCCATTGGGCTGGGGAATAAGCGGGAAAATCGGAAAAGCTAAAAAGCATAAATAGCAACGGAGCAAATGCAAATGTGTATTCAATCTGGCATTAAAAATGCAACGATGTGAGATCATAAAAGCGGCTGAGACAATGCTGCAAATCATAAAACACAAATTGCCAGACATAAAGAAAGGACAAAGCTGAACGATACAATCTTCTCATGTCTTGGGAGGGTTGCGCGAAGAACCACTCAGCCATTGAGCCACTTAACTGCAACAAATCGTCAACTAAGTGGAAAATATTGCAGGCCACAAATTGCTACAGCCATCTTATCTGGCGAGTTGCAGGTATTAGGGTGTGAGAGTTGTAGCACATACAGGGTGAGCTGAAACCAATTTCGATGACCTCTTTAAATATTAATACGACGTCTTCTGATTGCACTGGGAATTGTGATTGACTTTTTAGACCTGGAAATCAGCGTACAACAACACTCACACACACACACAGCCATACACACCCTGGACGAGCTACCCCAAAACACCCACACTAAATGCAGCCACTCATAGAGTAAGCATGGGGTGGCTGTTGTCTCATGTCTTATATGTATGTACAGTTGAAACAATTCAACCGGTGTCCTGTCCCCAGGAGAATATAAAAAACTTTGCACTTGAAAATGTCTTTTGCAAAAGTTTGTGAAAGCTGCCACAAACTTTTTTCTGTCCAGTACCATTTTTCTTTAGACAAAATAAATGCTTTGTTGTTAAATTTTATTTATGTGACAACTCCATTTACTAGCGTACAATTAAAATAGCAAACCATTGCGGAGATAAATCAACCAACCGATTGCCCACGACTCTCATGTATTCATTTTGTTTTGTCAATTAAGCCAATAAATTGCGACAAAAAAAAACTGCTCACCAGAGGGAAGAAAAAAACATGAGCTAAGTAATTAAAATTCAATTTATTGAAATCAATGCGAAATTAGTTGCCAACAAACTGTAAAATTGTCATTAACATGCATCACGTAGTCAGAGCTGAATACTAAAGTGGTTGATTGTACGCTGCCGTGTCTTACTGAATTAAATATATGGTAAAATGTTAGATTGTGAATTAAATTACTACAGGAAATTGGTAAACACTTTTTGAAATTCCCTCAATTAATAGTTAAGGTATCAATTTCAAAAAAACATACATTTGAAGTGCTTAACCCCGTATTTAATTAAATATATATTACATACCTATCAGGATGACAGCATAAATTAATATTTATGCAAATATTTATACAAAGCCTTGTTGCCACAAATATGTAACTATTATTATTAACTTCTTTTTTTCTTTTGGTTTCGAATTTTTATACATCCTTTTTTTTGGTGTGGTTGCCAAATGAACATCAACTGGACTAACTACTCGAGTGGCTCTATCCGAAGAACCGTCTGCCATTTGTGGATGGTACTTGAATTAGGGGTTTTCTGGCGTCTTTACGCCTGCTCCATCCCTAATTCACATATCCAGAGAGTTTTATGCCCACTTAATAGTTTTGTGTTTGCGTTCCGCCCGGGGCCAGGCAAATGACTAACCGAATTGGGAAGATGCGGCTTTCCTGCTGCGTCTGGTCTGCTTTGCCAAGTGCTTTGTAATTTATGGGGCACAGCGTCAAAAGGCAGACGGCTGGCTACTTGACAGCCGCACACAAATAACCCCTGACAGGCATACACTCACACACACCCACAGTCACACATACACACTGTGTGACTTTCGGTATGTGTTTAGGTTTAAATTATATTAAACTGCCAACGTGGCATTTGTCCCATTTCAAATAATGCTCCCGAGCTTTACGTTATACTCGCTCACTTAAATGAGCAAATGTCGGCTGGATTCAAGTTCTGGTTGCGGTTATCTGTCGAAATTGTTTTCATAATGGCACCTCATAGAGTACGTGGGTACCACAAAGCAAACCCCATCCCTCTAACGCCATATACTAAATGCACATTTATCATGAACTACTCCCCCATTTCGGGCATTTACATTTAGTGCATTGCGAATGTCAAAAGTTGGAGCTCAGAAAAGTTTCAACACTTTTCCCCAAATATTAGCCCCCGGACGGTGGTGCGGAGACCTCAGCAGCCCAGCGGGTAGTCTAATTTAAATTGGTTTGTTTTGTCTGTGGGCAATGCGCTTTTTTACAGGTCCCCAACAATTACGACTGCTGACACAAACCCACTCCTAGTTTATTTATACCCTTGTGAAGGGTTGCTTCATTTTGTGACGATGTTTGTAATGAATCTCTTCAAAAATATTTGTCCATTTCACAATTTGTAAGTGAATAAAATCAGATTATAATATTTTCAATATGAAAGAGATAATTATCATAAAACAGTTAAGCAATTTGTACCTCCGACATTTATTTGCTGCTTTAAATAGTTAAATAAATGTATAGAAAATAAATATATTATTGTGACAGCTAGGATATTTAATCTTCGGTATGGCATTAATAAATGTACTTGTTTTGCAATGGATTTTGTCTCGCAAAAGTTTTTACTGCTCGGGGGAGTTGCCGGTCACACCGGTGCCCGGAGAAGAGGTATGATGGGGTGGGAAAGGGAGGGCCGGTAAATGCTAACGTTTACTACCTACTCGTATATGCAATCGTACCTTTCATTTTTTGACTGCGTCGAGTGAAATTAAAATGCTTGTTTTCACTTTATGCAAATTTTCTTTAAAATAAAATGAAAAGCAAGGGGCTAACAGTAAAAAAAAAACGTGGAGACAGGCTACACAGGATTCGCTGAATTCGTTGAGTGCCCAAATATAAAAAAGCAGTCGGGCAAATAAAAATGGCGCGTATTTACGTTTGGGAATATGTAAATAAGAGTCCGTTGTATTTATTTCCTTTAGCTTGTGCCGTTGCGTCTTTTTTCGACACTCCTCCCGCGCAGTTCTCTTTTTATTCTTATTTATTTATTATTATTTTTTTTTTTGTTGGAGTTGTTGGTACTCTCGGGGCTTACAAGCTATTAAAATGTCGCTGCAAGTACTTAACTGCTTGATGTTGTCAATTTAAATTAAAACCGCTGCCGCAAAAGTTGCACACAGTCATTGCCACATCCCAACAAGACATAAGCTCCTCTCTACTCCCCAATACACAAGCTACAAGCATATGAACCGACTGACATCTACTCAACAAGATGCTGCCAAAGGCGTGGGGCAAATGGATATTTCATTAGCGAACGTGTGGATTAACAACCAAAAACTTTTGTTTATGTCTGCATTTTGCAGTTCATATGCTAATGGAGGGTTCCTGGGCTCTCGGGATGAGCGCATTGGGAAATTAAAAATTGTTGGCTTCAAATTTCTAATGTCTAGTCGTTAAATAACAAGTGAGTTTAAGTAAGGATCATCAAGTGTTGTGAAAAAATACATACAGCTTACAGAAAGTTTTAAATGTAAAATTACACAAAAAAAAAAAACGAATTAAAAAGGCAATCGTTAAGTGGAAAGGTTAAATAGAGTTATTTTGGGACAGTTAACTGCAAAAAGTTTTGAAAGTGATTGAAAGGATATGTGAGCAGCAGAAAATAAAGTTAAATCCCTGAAATATAAGTATATATAAGTCTGATATAAAAACCTGGAAAATTTAAAATAAACCGTAAGTGAAGTGAGCATCCTATAAATTAAAACATTTTTAAACTATCAACTGAACAAAGTAATAAAATAATAATAAATAAATAATAATAAAAATAAAGCTTAAATAAATATCCCAGCTGAATTCTGAGACATACTTTAAGTAGAGACATAACGAAAGTCATTTAAGATGAAGTAAAGTTTATTTTAAATTAAATAAACATCAAATGCTGAACCGCGCTAAATAAGCTATACTAGTTTAATTACATTCAACATACATATACATTTATTGCTCATAAAATTCTCACCTTAAGGCCTAAAACAACTACTGTATTATGCTGCAATCTAGAGAGGAAACACCCGCCCCCTTTAAGTCCATCCCAACGTGTATGCGTGTGACTTTACAAAAGTAAAGTCCACAATTTGAGGCTGTCAACAACTGCGCATTGTTTGTGTCTTTTGTGCCTGTGTCTTTCATGTCATTCCTTCTTCGTGTATATGTGGCGTAATAAGCGAGGCAGCTCAAAGCATTTTAGTGTGTACACACGCTCACACACACACCAACACATATACATACACACACACACAAAGGCACACACATGTGGTCATGACACACACGTAAGCGCATAAAAGCACAGCGCGCACGTGCTTTGATTTTCTAAATAATTGCAATGACGATGGCAACGAGCCACGATAGGGCAAAAACAAGCCGCGGGCGTTGGCAGTCGAGCACATGATAATATTAATAATAGTGGTAATAATCATACGCACGCTGTGACGACACAAAAAAAAATCGCGCTTAATATGATTAATGCACGGCAGACTGGCAAAATATTTACACGTAACGACTACAAGGATTCTTTTCACTGACTTTATGTGCTTAGCCAGCAATTGCAAAGGTATTTATGAACGCATTCCACAACTCATTTTTAACCAGTTTTCGCATACACACACACACACACACACAAGCACACATCTTTAAGCTAACGATAAATTACAAAAAATTAACTTTTAACTTATGACAATTGCTTCAAATTATTTCAAAAAGCTTTCTGCATAATTTTTCATTATCCATTTCGTAGATTTATTGCCAAATTTATCTGCAAGAGGTAGCATTGTATTTCAAACTGCCACAAAGTTTTCTCAGCCAGAAGCGAAATTCAATGAACCAAGAAATTTGCCTGACAATTAAGCAGCTTGCGAAGACAGACAAAAAAATCGCCAAGAAAGTAAAAAGATTCTTATATGATAGTAAAGCAAAACTTTCCGCGCCAATTGTAAAGTTATGGCAATGGCGCCCAAACTTATGCAACGGATTTGTTTTCTTTTTCGATTTTTTTTAGCGAAACGCATAAAAGAAGCAATCGAAAGTTTGGAAAGCATTTGCGGAGCTAAAGGCTAAACTAACGCTAACTCATAGGTAGCAGCAACCGACACACACAAAAAACTGCATTGTATATTTATGCCTTTTGGCTGCCAACGGTTGCAGCAAGAAAAAAAATGAAACCTGACAAATAAAAGAAAGGAACCAGAGCGAACTAACTGAATGGCAACAAAATGCAGTAGCGCAGAAATTAAAGAATAATATTTTCTCAGGCACACAGCCGAGATGCAGACGAGCGTTAAATCAAAAATTGCATAACAAAAAGCGAAAAACAAGAAGGTTACCTGAGGGATACGTGAAGTTTTAATGCCCTTGCAGCCATTGACAGTGATTCGGAAATTCAAAAAGATACATAGTAAGTTTTGAATTCAGATAGAGGATAGAAATAGATATAGATATGTAGATAGAGAGGGAGTAGTTTGAGATTGACATAAAGATGATGATAAATACAGAGATATATATGGAGAGCGATTAATAAAGATTATTGTGGATGAGAGACTCATCTGCATTTCAAACAACGAGCTAAAGATCAGATACAAATTAGAAATTTAGAGAATTATATACAAACCAAAAGAGAAAAATATAAATGCAAGAAATACTGTGAGTTTTAGAATTTATTGGAAGGATACAAATAATATCATAGATGTAACAAAAATATTTAGTAGCCAATACTTTGAGCATCAACTTTAAAGCCAAGAATCGCAACATAAAATGAATATTACTTTCGTATTCAGCTTCGCAACATAATTAAAATACCCTCTGTTAGGGCATAGATAAATCCACATAGAAGTAGAAAAACATAAACATTGCTGTGACTTGAACCAGAAGTCTTTAAAAACGCATAAATTGTATTGGCAGTGAGGGGGCCTTAGCACCGCTCACCCCACCTACTCCTTCACCACCCCCACACGTGCACAGGTTGACATTGCAGATGGGGTTGTTTGATATTTGACGTGGCCCAACACCCCCTGACAGCTTGTTTCGCTGTAAGGTAGGGGATGATGGTGATGGTGATGGTGGCGTGGGTGTGCACATCTTTAAGTGTTATTCTTTGGGAACTAACCCTTGTTAGCAATACGATATGTTTACTCAAGTTACGTTCAGGCAGTGAGAGAAAAGAGCGTCTGCTGTCAGTCTCGATTCGTTTTTTTTTTTTTTGATAGACAGTTGACAGAGTTTTTGTTTTAAGAATGCGTAAATAAGCCATAAATGGGAAGAGAGTATAAATGCGTATAAATAACTGTTGCAACGAGGCCATAAATTTGCATGCGCAACTAAATGACGACAGTGCAGCAGTAAGCGGCACACACAACAATTGCATCATCAAGTCGTGACATTTGACAAATGAGCAACCCCAACTCCTTGGAACCCCTCCACTCCCCTCACATGTTACACACACATTTGGTAAAGTAAAATATTGCACTGCCAGCAGAGACATACAAACATACACAAACAAACATGCAAATTGAAGGTACATCAAATGGGTGTAACAAATGCAAAAGCCAACAGTCAGCAGTCGCAACTCCCCGGACACCCCTCGCTTCACATCAGCCAAACAGCATTTTCAGAGTCTGCCTGTGAATGAGCCAAGTCAGCATTGGGCAAACGCGTCATCCACTCGCTCCTATTTTTTGTGTCGCAGCGCAAATTTTCAGCGCTGTCGTAATTTTTAAGTTAAAAAATTGTTAAAAAAAAATATTCATAGCATTCATTACCACGCCGCCCAGCTCCTCCAGACACCCCCCTGACTCCAGACTCCTGACCCCCAACTGCCCTCCAATCGCAGAGCTGTGACTGCCACTCACTCAGAGTCACAGTCGCAGTCGCCAGTCGTACATTCAGAAGCGGAGTCAGTGAGACCGCCGTCTGCGTGTTGCACAATAATTTATTGCCGCACAATTGCAGCTGCCACACATTCCAATGCACTTCCTGCGCCACCCTCCAAACGCCACCCACCACCCACCATCCTGTCCCTGCCCATCAGAGAGTCCTGTAACGCCACAGCAGCCATATAAACAGAACTCGACATAAACTTTTCGCTAAAGGGGTGAGAAATTGTGCTGGGGGCAGGTAGAGTTCATACTTACAGCTCCCGCTGCGCTTGTAAAAATCGCATACAACAGGATGATTTTTGGCAGCAAGCAATGCAACAACTGAAGCGTTTTTTAAAGTTGATTTTATGGTAGATTTAGTACTTCCGTTTGCAATATATAGATATAAACGTTGCTAGAAATCTATTCTTTGGTTTTGAGTAGAAACTGTTAAGCACTTTGGATGCCAGTTTATAGAATGATTAAATAATTTCATTACAGTTATTTAGAACAAGTTATAATCAAACAAAATATCGACTTGGAGCTTCGAAGTTTTTATATATCTTTGTTAAAACTGAAATTGATGTATTGTAAATTGTATGAAATGTGTATCTTATTGGGTTTTCTGTAAAATTTTATTCACAGCTGCTTAACTTCATGGGAAGTAATTGTATATTGTATGCATATAGTTCAGCTCAATTAATATTTCTCGACTTTTACCAATCGAGAAAACAGCAAGAAATTCAATTAAAAATTCTATACCTCAGGTAAGTGTTTTCCTGTAAGAAAAAGTATATTAACAGCAAGAATTGAGTGCAAGTGGAGGATGCAAAACGTCCTTCGTTGTTTGTTGGAAGTTATTGCTTTTGCCAAATGTGTCAATTTCAGCAGATGTCAAGCACAATCAATGGTATTAATAAGTCATTGCATATTTGATGGCATCGAAGCATTGGCCCAATCGCACTGGGCAATCAATAAGCTTGGCCTGCAGGCCAATTGCGTGCAGTTAATTAGTGTCTCTGACAATTGGCTCAAAAGGTGTTGCTCACAAATAAAACATTAACGATTTACTAAGTTGGGGGTCAAAACTGTTAACATTTGAGGTGGCCAAAGAAAACTGGCAAAATTATGATTGGGACACTGTTTTGTTCTGTGCTGCGTGCTCTGTGTGCGTGCTACACTCCAATCAATACTAATTATAGTAATCAATTTTAATTAGAGCCTGATAGCTCCATGCTCAGTACAGAAACAGTTTCTGGACACCCACCCAGTTCGACCCACGTCCATTCAATTCCTGAGGGTCTCTGAATTGTGGGGCTGCAGTTGACACTGTCAAAGCGTGGGCCAAGTGCAGTCCAACAACAAAGACATCATAATTCCAAACAGAACCGACTTCACATTAGCAAAGAGACCTGTCTCATACACACACGCATATACACACCCCAAAACACACACACACAGCGATGCATAGAGAGCCTTTAGATTGAGGCCATACAAAGCAGATTTTTGCTTATATCAAAACTCAAACAATGGCCAAGTGGCTTTGCCCAAAATTGAGCCTGACAGCGGCATGACGGCACTCATTCCCCGTTCCCCTTGCCCCTCCTCTGGTGTCAACTGGCCTATCCCTTGCAATATGCAAGCCTGATAGACAGGGCACATCCAAATTCCATTATTTGGATTAGACCAATTGTTGCTGGAACTTTATTGTTGTTGGTACTGCCTGCCCGCCAGCATCACGTTGAGCAGATTATTTCTTTCATTCAAAATTTGTCCATAATGAATATCATAAATGTGCTTGTCAATTTCGTGCAACAAGCTCATGCTGATCCGAAAATTGAAAATAATCGAAACTAGAATAGAGTTAATTACGTTTTAGCTTGGGTTCGGCTATGTGATTGAAATTTAGTCTGAAAGGGTTTTAAATTCACTTTTCAATATAATAGTAATCCATTTAGTGCAGTACAAACAAAAAAGGCAAAAAGGTCACAGCTGCAAAGGTTGTTTAGATTAGGTAAGGTAATTTGACTTACAACACATAATATCGAATTTGTCTTCATGAGATACAAATATGATAAAATCATTTTGGAAAAAGTTTAAATTGCAAATTAGCTACGAGTGCCACGACTGAAATCCCAGATAAATTAATTGATAAAGTAATTTCTTAGCCGAGAGCTTACTTTTTGATTTCAAAAGCACGTTTAAGTAATTGGTTATCTAAAATGGCTAATACAACTTCATAAAGTTTTCAATTTACATTAAGCTGTAAGCCACAAAATTTTTGGCTTCGAACAAAGTAATTTCGTAAGGTACACAAGAAGTACATGTAAAATCAACAACATGACTAGAACAGGACCAGAAGCAGCTGCTGCAACTATTAACATCAAATGACTAGCCTAATTTATGCTGCTGTCTGCAGAGCAAAATACACACAAACACACACTCAGGCACACACATTGAAAATAAAGAGTGTGGGTTCGATTACTCGTACTTGTAGTCGTATTCCATATGGGTAACCACATTCTATTCAGAGACTAAACACGCCGCAATGCCGTAACTTCTGCTCCAGAATTGATGAAATGACAGCAAAAACGAAGATGCGGGGCAGAGTTGGTGAGGGGGAAATGAGAGCTTGTAGAATCAAATAGGCAAAAACTGACTATAGCCAGAACTGTGCCTATGAAATTGCTCTACACAATCGAAACGCACGAAATGACAATATAAATCGAGGGGCGGAACTAATTTGGCAAAAGACTCGAAATAGGCCGGGCTCGAACCGCAAAACGACATAACAACAATGCGAATAAAGCAGAGGATGAGAGACCTGACTCCAGCTGAGGGTTGATGAGCATCCTGAGAGGGAGAGGGAAACAGAGGCTGGGAAATACAGTTGCTGGTAAGCATGGAACGAACGTATTACCTACTACTGAATTGGCCAAAATTAACGCAACGTTAGAAAAGTTTTTGCGGAAATTGCGTAACTACACATTAATGAAGAAAAATTGCGCAAGAGACGGTGAGGGGACTGCAGCAAAAAGAACCCCTCTGCAAATGACTCCTTAGGCAAAAACTAGCCAAAAACTTTTTGGCTCGGCAAATTGCATTGGAAATTGGGCGACACTTTAGCCATAAAACGGACTCGTGATTTATGCTCAATTGAGGTACGCCCAGGTAAACAGCTCCATAATGAACTGAATGAGTCGTTTGGGGGTTTGGGACAGCAAGCTGATTATCCATAGCAGTTTTATAGGTTTTATAGGTACGTCTGAATGGGAGGGTTAGCTAACAGCTTGCTTTGATTACACCCCATCATTGTCTTTGATCACTTATTTTGCCTTCCCATTCTTAAAGTTTTTCTATGCATTTTGCGAATTTACGTTTCGCATTCGTGAATTTTTATGACCATCATTAAAAGTATTCAACCAGTTATGGCGACGTCTTCTTCTTCTTCAGCTCATTTAAGTATTTATGAGCAGCCTGCCTGGACAGCTACTTACATAGAATTATAATTATCATTTGTCATCCGGCTGCCGCCTCGGACTCTAATTAATTGTAAAGTTTTTGTTTGTAAGCCCACCCGTAACGGCCCATTAATATTGTCACAGATGTCGCAGCTAGCAAACTCAAATTTGCCAATGATTAATACATGAAAGTTTTCTAATTGAAATGCTCCGCTAAGAATGCAAAAACAGTTCCGCGAATTGCTATTTTAACATATCCTGAATAAAGATTTAAATGTGTTGTGAAATTTTGCAATGCCCTTTTAAGTTCTAACTACTTATATAGTATCTATGAATAT
This sequence comes from Drosophila conformis, assembly GCA_035041375.1. Taxonomy (NCBI): domain Eukaryota; kingdom Metazoa; phylum Arthropoda; class Insecta; order Diptera; family Drosophilidae; genus Drosophila; species Drosophila conformis. The sequence goes on along the minus strand of JAWNLE010001406.1, from coordinate 1,990,933 downwards.
ACTTTATATACATATATTTCACATTTGAGTTCATACTTTTGAAAACTAGAACTGCATATTACAACCTAAAAAATGAAAAAAATGATATAATATCTCAAAATGGTATTTGAAATGCTATTTGTCTGTAGTAGGGACACTCAATTAATTGTGTAATGCATTAGTAATTTCATCAGACTTATATAAAGAAGAAACAAGTTTGGGATACAAGTTTTCATAAGATGTGAATCAAAGCCATGCTCGAATAGCAACTCAATTTTATTTTCTCTTTGATTAAATTTGCGTTACATTTATATATATACTTCTATAATAGCCTAATCTCTAATCATAATAGCAATTCAATGTATAAAGATTAGGCTCGAATGCCGGAGTGACTTCAATGGCCGAGCCTAGGAATTAACTATAACTGCCGGATCTCAATGGCACATTGTGGAATGGGGTGGCATGTCGAGCAGTTTCAATTTATGAAATTAGTTTTAATAATATTAATGCCATTACATGAAAGAGCAGTTACAATGGGTCTAGCTGTAGGTAAGCCGGCTTTACTCTCAGCTTTTTGGCCATAGAAGTTCAGCGCCTGCAAGGAATTTGCACAAAAGACGCCAAGGCAACCCAGCAGATAGATTCCAGCTACTTTCCTCCAGCCTCAACTCATAACTTTCACTTGAAGCTTATACTCATTGTTTGCACTGTGTTGCCACTGCCAACGAAGCAGTTTCCCCCTCGTCGACCCCCGCCGGATGCGGGCTGTGGATTTGCCCACAAGTTTTAAAACTTTGCTTTTGTTTAAATTTTGGGCGAGGGTGGCCGGAAATTTGCTTATCGGCACATTTCAGTGACTGCTGCGATGAATTCTGCGAAGCGACGCGACGCGACGCTTCTGCGGCCAGCCCAAAGTCAATAGAGAGATTAGCGTCGCCAACGAGCTCTGCGAACTGTGTGAGCTGTGCTAATTGAGCGACGGGTCATGGCAACCAGCAGCTTATACCAATAGCAAACACTTTTAATTCAGCATCCACCAAACTCCCCACTAGACTAGAAGTAAAAGCATTCGAGAGCAGTGTGAACTTCCTCTAGATATCACATAAAACTTTGAAAACAAGATTTTTCACATAAACTTCATGTCAAAAATTATATTCGAATTGGATTTTTAATTAAAGACAGCCGAAACTGAGCCGATTTTCAAAAGCAATGCATTTTGTTAGCATGATTTGGCCTCTATATTAATATAATACAAACGTGAAAGTGATGGAGTACAAATAGGTAAAGTGCATGGAAAACTTAAATTATGGCCAAGGCAAACCTCCCCTTCCAGGCTTGTTGTTGCCATTCTTGTTGCCGACACCCAGTCCCAGCGATTGTCCAAAGCCACCGAATGTATTGCCCACGCCGCCCACTGCCTTTTCGATTCCGCCCACTGTCTTTTCGATTCCGCCGCCCAGCTGTCCCAGCACATTGCCCAGCGCTGCACAGCTAGTGGAGGTGAGCGGAGACAACGAAGCGCCCAGCACTGAAAGCTCACAGAAGCGAAAATCGCTGGCAGTTTCCAGTTTGGTATGCACCTTGATGAATGGTGTGGCACCGCCGGTAACGCTTTTGAACAGTTTCGAGGTTGCCGGGCTGTCTTTACCTTTGCCCTGACCCTGTTGCGCGGCGAACTGCAGCAGCATATCGATGAGATTTTTGCGCACCTGCAAATCATCAGAACTGCTCAAGCGTGTCTCCAGCAACGGATTGCCAAATATATCATTCGCATCGAACATATAGCCCAGCTCATCGCCATGGGCAACTGTCTCCGGCTTATCTTTGGAGTACTCGGCCACAATGGGCAGACCACGTAGAAAATTGATGCCCTTTGATGTGGTGCCATTGTACTCGAAGCTGTACACAAAAGCGGGTGCCAGTTTGGACCACACCTGTGTGGTCAGCACGGCGGGCAGATTGAACAGCACATCTGTGGTGGACTCCACCACCTTGGCCAGCACTTGATCCACATTCAGCGCCTGTGGCACTTTCCACAAATCCTGCAGCGTGGGCGTCAGACCGCCAGTCAGTCCCGGCAGCACCGCCTTAGCAATATCCCCAGTCTGCTGATCAATGCGCAGAAAACCCGTCAACTGTTGTAGTGCACCTTGCAGCGAACCCAGAAACTTCTCCGCCGAGCCAAAGACATTGTCCAAAGTATCCACCGTCACCGAGTTGGCAGTCTCGTGTAGCGCCACGCCAGTCAGCAGAGGAATGCCCGTGACGTTGCTACTATTCAGCTGCTGCTGCGGCTCACCAATCAACAAACTTGGCAGCGAACGGTTATCGTCTTCCGCCTCAGGATGTGGCTGGAAGCCAGCGTTGCCAGTGAGACCTTTGACTAAAGCTCGACCTGCCAAACGTTCCGTTTGCACTTTTTCGTCGTTCTTAATTATATCCATAGCCGATTTCTAAAGGGAGCGAAAGTAAATATACAGATTAAAGCAGCACATTTTAATGAGTGACGGTTGAACAGAAGATAGATGGAATCAACTTCGACTTCTGATCAAAAATATATTTATTTTCTGTACTACTCCGCCGCAACCGATAGTTAGCTGCTTTTAGCTAAATTATAGCTTTTTTTCTTTAATTGATTCCAATGACTTGTGAATAAAAAAATGCATAATAAAATGTAAACTTGCTTTCGTTTAGTTAAATGGCATTGTTATCTCTCCCCGTGTTCGTTACTCACCTCTCGCATGCAATTGACAATTTCCAGCTCATTACCAGTTGGACAACCATTAATTTTAGCCACCTCTTGGACACTCTGCACCGGTTCCGTATCCATGGCATATTGGGATAAGGCCGTACCCGACATGGCAACCACACCATGCACCTCTCCCGCGCTTCTCGCATTCCGAGACATGGACAAATACATGGCACTGGCGGCACCTGAACCGTGTCCAATTGCCTGCACCCTCTTGGGATCGCCACCAAAGTGTGAGATGTAGTCCGAGACCCAACGAAGGGCTGCTGCTAAATCGAACATGGCCAGATTGCCATCAAACTTCTTAGTGCCATCGCCTAGAATGCCCAGCGAGCCGAGACGATATTGGGGAGCAACGACAATGGCGCCCTGCTGTGCCATGGGCGTGGCATCATACTGTGCAGCGGAACCGAAACGAAAGCCACCCGGATGTATCCATACAAACACCGGCAATCCTGTCGTCTCATCCGGCATCTGTGGCGTATAGACGTTAACCAGCAGGCAATTCTCATCGCCAATAATCCACTGCCGCTGCTGCGGATGCGGCTGTATGCAAGGTGCACCGTGACGCGTTGCATTCATATCGCCACTGAGGCGCTTGTAGACGGGTCGAGAGTAACGTAATTGACCCACCGGTGGCTCAGCATAGTGCATGCCCAGGAAGCTATAGACGCCAGTCCTAGAATTGCGGAAACCCTCTACTCGCACATCTCGACCGAAGACACGTGCGAACACAACGGGATCATCAACGGGTGGCGCCTTTGCCGACTTGCCACCCACAATGCGTTTCACACGATGATGCGACTCCGCCTCCGATTGTGACTGCTTCAAGGTCAATGCTGTCACAGCCAAGTGCAGCACCAACAATGACAAAAAGTTTCGCTTCGCCAGCGCTCGCATTGTAATTCACTCAATTATCAACTCGGAACTGAGCAAACGCTGCAGTTGCCAAAGCTCTCAAAGCCCCAAGCGACTCTTGACGAGGCCGGCAACATGCTCGGCTTGTCGATAAAAGCAAAACAAAAAAACAATAGCAACGACAAATGAGCGTTGATAAAAGTTTAAGATGTTTTCGTTTTTTGCTGCTCACGATCAACCAGTAGCCGGATAAGTCTATATTTATACCCATACATACATTTATTTGTTTTAAACTTAATCTCTTTACAGAGAGCATTCTTTAGCATTCTAGTCATGTTCCACATAATCGTTTCACATAACAAGCGGGGAATACATGCGATAAATACATTGTGTGGCAATGAATTTCAAATGAGCTATAGCTGTTATTTTCAAATGTAATTAATGCAAAAAAAGATAAGAATATATAGATGAGATAGCTAGAAAGTAGTTTTAAATAAATAATTACCTGATCAATAATAAAAATAGTTCTTTTCGAATACCAAGTACAGAATATAATTATTTAAAAAGCTATAAATGTGACATCATCCTACAAATTTCAAAATACCTGTTGTATGCAATTAATATGTACATATGGCCTTTAGCCACAAGTTCTCCAGTTACTAATCAGGTTGAGAATCTTAAACCGGGTACTCAGTTGGTTCAATGACTTAATATGTAATAAGCCAACAAGTTATGACTAACAATATGAAATAACAACTATTTTATGCAGAAAACCCCAAATTATGTATATTAAGCAAAAACTAAAAACAACATACATTTATCTATATCTATTTGATGCCAACAGTCTCTAAAAGATGCAAGTTAATTAAGCATCGTTATTAGAAAATGCCAAACGTTAAGTAACACAAACATTACAATATATTTAGACACAATTATATAACTTGTTAACTTTATAAATAATATAACTAGTTTTCTCTAACAGACAGTTCACTCAGCTCATCACTTAAATATTTTATTGTTATGAATTGTCCGTCAACTGCAATTGGAGCTTGCTAGAAACTGGTCAGTTGGGGTTTTTCCCATGCAGTGTTGTTGAATTCGCTGAATAAAATTGCATGATTGAAATATTAATGAGATTTTAAAGCCTTAACACGAACTCGGAACTGTCAGACAATTGTATTTAGCAGCTTTTGCTGCATTATCTGGCCAAATGAATTATATGCTCAACATATTTAAGACTAAGCACGCATCCATAAATATTTACAAGTGGGGAAAGCGGAAACTGAAGCTGGTAAATGTGTATCATGAAACGAATGCCAGAGTTGTGATTTTAAGTTTCTTGACCCGTCGTTCCCCCTTTCTCTATTTTCTGAAGATGAAAGAGCAGCCCGGGATTAGGCCAGTCAGACGGCACGCGCAGCCCCGGCCTGACTTTGCCACATGAATCTCAATGTTGTTGTTTAGACTCCGTCTGCCACTGTGGCCACGTACGTCGACTGATTTGTCTCCGCAAGTGGCGACTCTGAATTACGACTCCAATTCCGTTTCTATCTCTCATGTGCGGCAGACACACAATGGCAAAATGACATTTAAAGTTACGACAATATAATTAAGTATACTTCTGGGACTTGCCGCTGGTAGCAAGAGAAGCGGCAGACAAGGAATAATTATGTACATATATATATATATATGTATATGTATATATACAAGGTGGCATGTATGTGGCAGCAGCAAGAGACATGCAACACTTTTGTGAAACACTCAAAGTGTGCCACGTTGCAGCAGTTCCAGCTTGCCACTCGGCCAGTCACGCCTACACATTTAACAAACTTTATCTTTTCCTCTATACCCTATACGCAGAAAAATGTTTAAGAATGGAAGCATTAAATTGTACTATCAAGAGATTTTAATGATATCAGCATACTTTGTTATATACATATTCCTATATTTAGGAAATCTAAGTCAAGCTCAATAGCTTGACAACTGAAGCAGTAGCTGGAGTAACTAAATACTCAATGATAGGGTATTTTACATTAAATCAATTTCAACATTTAGTCTCTATTTCTGCAGCACAATATTCAAGTCTTTAAAATGTTATTAATCTTCAGCTGTCAAGTAAATATTTTGCTTTTAATAGAGATTTAAATAATGACACTGACAATTTGCATAAAACCTGACAGACAGCAGGCATAAATTTTCCTGTTATCCTTAGACCCGGCCAGCTCACTAAATATGCATGTGGCACACCATGTATAAAAAATATACATATCAATCATGCAGGTGGTGAAAGCTGCTGCTAAATGTAATAATTACATGCAAGATTGAATTTTAATTTAATTTCAAGCGAGACAGCAGTGGCAGCACTAATTAAGTTAGTATCAGAGACAGTAACTCTTGTATTTAAAAGATGTACCCATAAATATTTATTTACGATTTTATGAGAAATATATCGAAGCCAATATTAATTGAGATTATTTAGCAAATATATCTCTTCGTGTGTATAGTATCACGTTTCGTGATAAAAAAAAAAATAATTTTCCTCGCTACACGCTCTTAATATCCCTGGTGCGCTCTTATTAATTGCTTTGCCTACTCCATTCCGTCTTTCAACGAAACTTTTGCCTAATTTTTCTTCTTTTCCTATGCCTGTTTGCCACACGCAACACGCCTTGGATTTTTTCCACCTCCTGATGCTGCTCCTCTTCCTGGTCGTGTTCCTCTTTCTTGTCCTTCTTCGGATGGTGATTGCGTGTGCTGAGACCATGATTGTATCCTTGTTTCCAGCTGCTGCTGATGCGTTTCTAATGTGCAAAATATTAATTATAAAATAATAATTGAATTGTGTTTGCCCGTCTGACAGTCCTGCTGAAAGGTGAACACCATCCACAACAATCCTGACGGTTATTGTTTAGATATCCTTTACACGCCAAGAGTTCATTAGCAGTTCGAGGGAAAAAAAATATAAAAAAAGACGAATTGCGCACATCTGCTGAAATTCATAAATTGGAATTAGCTGCTACATAGATTACTATTTAATAGGATCAGCAAATGGGTCTGATAGCAGATTATAAATAGTTGATCGAATCTGCAGGTGTACACAAACTAGTTGATAAATGACTGGCAAATATTGTTAATTAAGGTGGATGTATTAACGAATTGCATCAACACAATGAATACATGTTTTAGGTTTAATAAATATATGTCTTTCAATGATTTAGAATTTACTAAAAGCTTTGGTCACATACATAAGGATTAAATTTCCCTAAGAATTTTATCGCTTTAGGCCACGCTTTTAGTCTGCTTTGAATGCAGCTTAACCGCAAATGCGATAAATCTTATATTTAATGCGTATCTATGCTAAGCTGCAGTCATTCATTGCTTTTAACACACATTAAATTTTAATGTGTTTTCACAAGCAGACAGAAAATTTGGTCAGCAACCGCAATCATTTTTTGTGGCCTTCGTTCTGGCCAACATTTATTTTAGTTAGGATAAATACAGAGAAAACTAGCCGCATTGGGCACAAACGAGAAGAAAACTGTGGTTACAATGTCTGTCAATGGCAAGGACTTGCAGTAGAACAAACTTTTGAGTTGTATGACCGCAAGAGTAATGATCAAATTAATTAAACTCAGCTTTCACATACCCAGTACACTGATCTAAAATACAGAAACATAAAATTGAATATGTACGTTCGTGGAAAATAATTTGTTTGAATAGTTTTTATGATTTAAATCCGACATGTATGTCATGATTAATGTACTTATCTCTTAATTTATTCTGATTCTGACTCTGAAACTTATGTCTTATTTGTGTTGATTAGGATTACAGGGAACAAAAGAAGCCATGTAAATTGAAATGAATGGCAAAAGTTTTGTGGCAACATCAACAACAAAAACAGTAAGAACAACAACAGCAACAACGTAACTTAAATGCAACAATGGGCCACATAAATGACAACAGCAATAACATAATCCTTTCGCAACCAACCCGAAAACTTTTGCGGTTCAATTTGAAAAGGCAGCATGCACACACAAGCAGGCGTGTAAAATTTTAATTAAACTAATGAAATTGTACAGCTACAAGCAAAAAAATTGAAATAAAAAGATTGGGAAATGTGCTAGCTATCACTTTGGGTCCTTTGGTATTTTTTCTTTTTTTGGGTTGGACGGAACATTAAAAATTAACTGGCGGAATAATCGAAACTGTTAAAACGTTAATTTAACACTTAAACAAGCTAAACCGCACGACAGCCTCCACATTGTCCTGTTCAACTGTAACTGTTACTGTAACTCTCTCTTTGTATGTACTTGTGTATACATGTGGTTGTGTGTGTGTGTATCTGTGTGCGTGCATTCCAATTGGCAGCTTCTGTGTGTCACATTTAATGCAAGAGCGGAATTCCATTAAACGACAACCACAGGCAGCAAGCCACCAATTCAAACCGAAACGCACCACCCTGCCACGCAGAGGAAACGCATTTGTGGTGCCAAATAAACACACGCACACACACACACACACAAGCACACACATTGGGGGACAGTCACAGCCCAAACACTCCACAGCGGACTGCATTGATCCACCCAAAATCCCGAACTCCTGAACTTACCACAACCCTCACGCTTTGCTCCCGCAGCATATTGCAGATGTTTAAACATAAAGCCGGTCTGGATGTGAGAAGGTGATTGGGGGATTCGAAAGAATCACATCGACTTGCCTGACACGCCTCCCACACCCACACACTCTCCCAAACACACACACAAGCACACAGCCATGCACACACACAGCACACATATGTAATGTATATTACAGTGTGCGCACATAAATTGCAATCGGAATATCAAATTGGCAGCAGGACGAAACAGGACGAAGCAGGACCGCAGCCCTCTCGTTTGTCCTTGCCGTTTGTCGTTCGTGATTTTATCAATTCAATAAAAACCAAATAAAATCAGTACAAATGCAAATACCATTAATGTATTGGGTTTAACTTTGTTTTTGTTTCCCTCTCAATTGTTTTTCTTTACTTTTTTCGATATTTTTTTTTTTTGTCGTTTGTCGACAAATGAAAAAGAGCGAATTTTATGCATTTATTTTTCCTACATTTTTTGTTGGTATTTATGTATTTCATATTTTCTTTTACATTATTTACGCTATTGTGCATTTTTATAGTTGACTGGGGCATATGTGAACTGTGCACGTTTTAAGGGCGCTGAAATACTTTAAAGAATTTTATGTGACAAGCTGTATAGGTAAAGTTTTAACCAGTGTAAAGTGTACTTGCAATGACAGTAAAAGCTTTACAAGGCATGTTAAATATTATTTATATCTCCTGCCATTGTGTCTGTACTATAGTTAAATCTTAATTTGAACTATGCTATTGCAGATGCAGTAAATTCTTTCTATCAGAACAATCACATTAGTTTTTTGTTACAACATGGAAACTGTAATTTATTTAGATGTATTCATTAGATTCCTTTTAAGTAGTCACATAAAACTCTGCTTTCCCCAAAAGTTGTAATGCAATTCCTTCTTCTCCCCTATTAAGCTATGCAAATCGGCCATAGCTAATTTGATACCATCATTTAAATGGCAACCCACCCACTATTTATCTATATATGTCTCTATAAAAAGCCCAATCATTTGAAAGACTGACCCATCAATTTAATTCGTTTGCTGGAGAACCCAAAACGTAATTCTTCCGCAGCTACCCGTATAAACCAGCCTAATTAACTCATTAGACAATGTCACAGTGTCCAAGATGGGCAAGAAAAAAATAGGAAGTGAAAGAAGAATGTTAAATGTGCAACATTTACACACTCATTTGTTGACAAACAAATTACACGAAGGATTTGCAGCAAATTACGCGCCATTTTTCAACACTTTTCTTTTAAATCCGGGCAAACAACAAACAAAGAAAAAAAAATACGAAGACCCCCGGAAAAAATACCGTTAGCTACCAAATTCGGTTCAATGTGTACATATGTCCCATGAAATTTAATTTAATCAAAGGGCAAGCAGGCCAGCGAGCAGCGACAGGATCAGAAGGCGCAGAAGTCGAAGCCGAAGCAGAGGCAGCACAAATCAATCTCCAGGCTCCCACAGGCAGTTGTAAAAGGGATGAGTAGCGAAAGGGGGGAGAGGCGTTAGCAAATGAAATTGCTTTAAGCAGCGCACAACGCACTTTGTGTCCCAGTGTCCCTTGTCCCTTGTTCTCTCGTCGTCTGCTGTACGCCGCCCGCCGTCTACAGTCCGTTGTCCTTATCCAGTGTCCTTTTGGCCCATTGCTGATTGTCTGACCGTAACTTGTTTGCTCGCCTTTAATTTCATTTGCGCGCCGTCGTCGCCGCCGACGCTGCCGCTACCAATATCCTTGCTGGTCTTTAAGGCTGCGCAGCTGCAAAACACAGAAAAAAATGGAGATGCCAACTGGAGTTTGATTTCGCTTGCACTGACCTTTTGTTTGCTCCCCTCTTCTCGATTTTCTTATATTCTTCTTTTTTGTTGTGCGCTTTAATTTACATGCTTGAATTGTCCTTGTAGCGTTTAGCAATTTCGATTGTCCTGCTGCTGCTTTTGGGCCAGCCCTTTTTAGGGGGCACGTGATTTATGCACATATGCTTAAGACCCAATGACATTTGCTTAAATTAAGCTTGAGATTAAGTTGATGGATAAGCAGATAGACAAGAATCAAGAAATTATATGTTTGCCTAACCGTTTACAATTAGGCAGCGATTAATAAAGCTTTTAAATCGTAGAATAATATGAAATCTTAATAAAAATAAATTAGTTTCATTAACATCTTTTGAAAGAGAAAAGCGTTTTTTAGGCAAGCAAGACCTAAACAATGTTTTAAACACACCAAAAACCATTGCATAATTGATTTCCCATATATATAATAAACATATACATATATCCTTTCATAAAGGCTAAAAGGCAAAATTCGCGTAAGTCAGTGTCATTCAGCCATAAGTTTGAAATCAAACTTTGACCCTGATGAAGGGTCGCAATTCAAGTAATTTTTCTCATGGCATTCAAACGCTTCACTGCTTGATTTGGCCGAAAGATGGAACTTTAATTTGCCACGACTGATTGAATTAGGCGCGCATGATAAGGACACAGGATGGATATGCGGATATACATATGTGCACAAAGATATGCGAAAGCGATTCGCTTTAAGGACCCTCGAACACATACATTAGCGATATCTGTGGGGCGACAACGACCCTTCAGACGACCATAATAAATGGCGTCGCGACAGTTTCCTTTTAACAAAACTTTGTGTATCCGGTATTAAGAACCAGCGTCGTCTGGCTTGTAGCTAACGACAAGCACCGCAAAACACCTGCGTCCACTCTCAGCAAATAGAAACAAGCCGTGGTACGAGGAGGATACGAGGGGATGGGCGATGAGACGCGGCAACTGCACGCCACATAAATTTCAATGGTTTCGACCGCGTTTCTCGCCCACTTTCGGCGTGGCTTACAAGTTGGCAAATTTGTGAAAATTACTTTTTGTTTATTGTGCTGAAAGCCACGCTAAGCTTAATGTTAAGGCCAAGGTGCCTGCCTCATAGCATCCATCCCATACCAATTCCCCCACTCCACTGGACAGCAATAACATTGAGTTGTTCTTGTTGCGGTTAATGCCTGACAATTACTATACCCTGGATCCCGGAATTGTGTATGCATTCTCACACATACCATATAATCCTTTTTAAGCCCTGGACTCTTTGAAATTGGTTGAGAAAGGGTGTACCTAAATTGTACAAAATTATGTAACAAGCGGAAGGAAGCATTATCATATATTCTTGATCTGTCTGTGTCGATTACAAATTTCAAATGGTGCATATAAAAACACCTACAGCAATAAACAGACAAATAACCCAAATGAAATGCAAAGATAACAGATTAAAAGTTAGCATACATCTTAGCCCATTTAGTTGATTAAGGAATGCAGCAACAACAGTTTGGTTTCAGCAAAGTATAATGAAAATTAGAAAACAATCAAAAATAGTTAAAAGTTAATTTAGGTCTGAGCACAGGGTATTCCAAAGCCATTGTCCAACAATCTTCTATTTTTATTTTTTCAGGCATTGTGTTTTAATAATTTTCCCCACCTACATGGCTCGTAAATCTGCACTAGAGTGTATCCCTGTGTGTGGCTGTATGTATGTGGGTCTGGGTGTGTTGTCATTGTCGCTCTCGTTGTCCTTTGCCGAAAAACATGACACGCAGTAGCAAGCAGCGTACGAGCAATTGTTGTTTTCACACCATAATCATAAAAGGTACAAGCATAATTATTATTTTTATGTCCTGGCACTTATTGTAAAGCAGCAAATTGCCTGCCTCGGACCAACATGCGCATAAATATACGCTCAGCAGACAGCCAGGCAAAGCCGGAAATGCGCTCTTTATATGAACTCTGATAACTAGGCAACAAAAAAATACACATAATAAAAAAGAGGACACAAAAAAAATGAAAAATGACCACGAGAAATGTAATTTTTGTGTTGTCGCACGGCTTGTGAATATTTACGATGTTGCGCGAAGAAAATACTATTTTGCAACAGGAAAACTTTTTTGCTGTACTACTTTTGTGGGGGAGTTTGTTTGAAAATAACAGAGATTTAACTCAAAATAATTGTAGAGCAAATAGAGTCCACTGAATGTTTATAAATGTTTTTAATTTATGAAGCACTATAAGCCAGCTATAGAATATATTATTTGAAATCCAATTTTAAATTTTGTGCACTTAAATATGCAAATTCGGCGATTTAAATACAAGAAAAATAATTGAAAATCTCAGTCTATGTGCAGCTGCATACAATTTAATGGGAGCATTTTAAACTCTTTTTTTATGTGGCCGAAAACCAAACAAATAAAAAAAAGGTTGCCAACAAATGTCGGCGCTTAGGAAAAATCAGTCAATTGTGCAGGTAAATGGACTGCAAGCGACATTTCAAAGCCTCACACTCAAAACAAATAACAAAAAAAAATACAGAGGAAAGAAAGCCAAACCAGGGTTGAAGTCGCAAATGTTTCACAAACAATTGCACAAACGACAGAGCCGAAAGGACCTCATTCAATTTCAGAAAGGGTTGTCCGACCGCTCGACTAGAGTTAATCACTTTTCCGTCAGCCTTTCGATTCCCAATCCTTTTAAATGACCCCCAATCTGAATTTATTAGCTGCACGTGATAGTTGCTAAAGAGCCCCAAAAGGTGCAGCTTACAAAAAATTACACACAAAAAAAACATTATCCACGCCCCAAGGCATTTTTAATGCTAATTTATTGCGCGCGCACTCACATGTGGCATGGCTTTGGGAGCACCCTCGACTTATTTATGAGCCGAAGAAATATATATTTATTTGCATTCTCCTTTTTTGTAAATTTTCCATTTATTCCGGATTTGCAAATCTGTGTGGGAACTACATGTAAAGTTTGCATGGCCTCGGCAAACGTCAGCGGAAAAACCATTTTAATTAGTAAAAAATTCTCACAGCGCGTATACGTAATATTTTGTTAAGCGCAACGTGGAATCCTTTTCAAACATTACGCAAAATAGCTACGGGGTGTATGCATTCTATGGAACATCAAATCACGGCAAAAATATTATATTATGAACGAGAGCACTAAAAGAAAAGAGTAGAATTTTCTTTTGAAATCAGAATAAGCAGAGAGCCCGATTTAAAAACAAAATATTCAATACTTTATACAATTTTGGAATATACGATTGTGTTGCAACAAATACAAGTTATTGTTAAGATATTTTAATTCAAACTTCCTTTAAATTATGTATAACAACATACTGTAAAAACTATATATCTTAATAGCTCCATAAACTTAATATAGACATATGTATGTGTAAGCCCTCAAAGGATATGAATGATTCGACTTTTATGTCTTCGAGTTCAGATATTGCAGTTCAACAAAAAATACGACCCACAAAAAAAAAAAAAAAACAGCTGAAAGCTAGCTAAAATTATGGTAAAACTTTTCAGCAGTTTAACAATAAAAAGCAAAAGGCGTCAGATACAACTTGCTCACGAATACCACGCCTGCCAAGAGAACACACACACACACACACAGACAGACAACCGCACATTAGTAGTTAGTGCAAGCAGGCGGCTTCAAACTTTTGAATAAATACAATATATATGGGGGTGTGTGGAGACTTTGGGGAGAGTGGGTTGGGGTGGGGTGGGTGTGGGGTTGGGGTTGGAGGCTCCTCCCCGGGCGCCACTTTAGACAATGAACCGTGTAATGCTAAATATCGCGCTGGCAACCGCAACCAGCCGTTGCCTGCCTGCTTGGATAGGTAGTCAGTTGGGAGGTAAGGGTAAATGGGCGTCGTTCTGTAGTGTGGGCGTGGCAGCATGCAGCATAATTTTGTGCGCGGTTTGGTAACAATTGCTTTCATTAGAATTTTTTGGATGATGCTGCGCTGCTGCTGCTGCCGCTGGTAGAAGTTGATGATGCGCCACCTTGGAGGAAACCCCTTGATATTATTGTTGTTGTTTTGTGTCCTGCGGCCGCAGATACATTATCCGAAATTTGCATAAAATAAATAAATTAAATATGCCAGACATGCGGTGCACCGTTGGTCGCCTGTTAGCCTGGTCGCCTCTGTTGGCCGGGTTGCCTTGCCTGACTGGCTGTTAGCCTTGGTCCGCTTTGCTCCATGGCTTTGGCTCAAACTTTTCATTTTATTATCACACGAGCGTGCGACTCACCCAGCCATAATGAAAGAGAGAGAGACAGATAGAGCACATTTTGAAGTTGGCCACCAGGAGCAGGAGCAACAGCAGCAGCCGGCGATCTGTTGGCTTGTGGCAGCAACATTTTGCTGGTGGTGGCAAATAGCAGCACTGGATGCGCTACGTTGCGTTTTGCTTGTCATGCTCCGTTGCCTGATTTTTGTGCTGTCGCGTCCTTCGTCCTGCACTTCATGCACGACTTGCTGCTGCTGCTGTGTTGGTCTTGTTGCCACTTCTCATTTTTTTTTTTTTGGGCACATGGCTGCCCGCTACGAAATTGGTTCGTTTGGTGGTGCTGTGTGCCACTCCACTCTGGCCGCCGCCGGGGCACTTAAATTTTCTGCATGGCCCCCTTTATCATTGTTGTTGGTTGTTGGTTGCTGCTTGTTGTTTGTTGTTTGTTACTGGCTGCTGGTTGTGCCACCACCAATGCCGCCGCCTGTTGTAGTTCAATTTGTGCGATGCGGCTTAATGAAATTTAGTTGTTAGTTGCTGCACGTTTATGTTGCATATACATATAGGTAGATGATGCCTGACAGATGTATGCGCGTGTGTGTGGCTATTTCGGTCGGGTCTACTTTGCGTATTCGTGTTGCCCAGAGAACAAACGCTCCACAAACGTAATTGATGTGGGAAGCTCTCTCTCTCTCTCTCTCTATCTCTCCCTCTCTCTTTCCCTTTCTTTGGAGTGCTGATAAAGTTAAGCCATATGGAAGAGGGGCGTTGCAGTAGCTGCAAAGGTTAGCACTTCGAACTACAGGACGTATGCTGCACATTTATGCCAATTTTATATTTGGGGGTAAACTGAGCTATTACATAAATGAAGTGCTGGGAAAAGTCTTAGCGGAGGTTACAGATTTTATGATAAAACGGTGCTCAGCAAAAGTTTGAACACTTTCTGCTTTTTTGGCAAATGATAGCTGCCTTAAAAAATATGCCTTCAAATACATGTTGTTCAACATATTACTTAAGTTTTACTCATGTGACAGAATAGCCAGAAGGGGATAACCATACCAAAGCGATATAAATCAAAAACATTCGCATTTCGTTGCGTTAGAAACGAATTTATAGCAAGAAACATATCAAATTTGATATGAAAAGCAATATATCATATTCCTTCCACTGTTAACATTACAAAAATGTAAATTACCTTTTGTTTTTCGCCTTATGTGCCTAGATATTCCATTTATGTCAACACTTTGACAATCTCCAACTGTCACAATCCAAAAAACCCACTTACCTTGCTGCCTTTTTGGTGCGCTTAAAAATTTCATTACGTCTGTCATAATTCAACGTCAACAACGTCAACTTCCAGCACCGCCACCCTCTTCTTTTTCTGATAGTCTGTACATTCTACAGGCCATGGTAGCTGAGCGTTTTATCGGTAGCAAAACATCTGCCTCTTCTAAAATATTAAATAAAGCAATCAAATAAATCTTCCAACATGCCTCATTTATTGCAGATTACCATGCTGAGACTCTTGTGGATGCTGCTGCCGTTGTTGCTGCATGTGGCGCAGAGCCCCAAACCAAAATGCAGGGCCCCCATCAGGGACGACTCTGGGCACGCTGTACGCACGTACGGGCTGGGGCACTATCATTACCCCGCCCTCCGGCCAGTTGCCCCGCAGCACAGCTCAGCACTTGTAATCAGCGGGAGGTCGTGGAGCAGGGGGATACGGTAAGTGAACCTTCAATTACATAAAATAAGTACTGAGAGCGCAGATTATCTCATTAAAGGCACGCACGCCTAAAAGCGCACAACATTATCTATTTTTTTTTAAATTCAGCTCACACACAGGGTCATGAGCAGCCGCAGGGAAGGGGTCATTGGGGATGGGACCGAAAGGGGGTCTCAATAAGTCGACAGACAAAACTAAAACCGAATACGACTTTTGGCCATTTACTGTCTGAATGGAGAAAAGCGAAAGCGTCTCGCGACTTTACGCGACACATTCACCATTCTCTTTGCTCGCATTTTCATTCGCCTGCAGCAGACATGACCCCCACTCCCTCCCCCCCATTGCCCTTCCACCACGCTCAGCCAACACTTTCCTTTGCTTAAACTTTCGCTCTTTTGGTCGTCTCCTGTTTCTTCTGGTCTATAAATTTATATATGGACAAGGAATGCGTGTTTAATGGCCAACAATGTGCGTATGGCTGGGCCGAGAACTTTAAGCACGTTCTCGCTGTTAGTATGTGTACATGTATGTATTTATATGTATGTATGTGTGTCGCCTGGCTGAGTGTGTGTGCGTGGCAATTGTTCGCCCAGGCATAGCGCCATTTATTATGCTTCAAATTTTTCGGCTGCTGGAATTTTACGCCGCTGTGCAAATGCCATTTTAGAAGATGTTTTATGTGTGTGTTGACATTTTTATTGCGGCAACATGTGTCGAAATTCGTTGCCCATCCCCCTGTCTCACACCCTAACCCGACACCATATGAGGCACATGGCTGCACTCGACTATATCTATCCGTCTGTCTGTCTGGCTGTCTGTCTGTTGTTCTGGTAGTGTTTGTCGTAGTTGTTGTTTGGATTGTGGAATGTGCGACGCGGTTTACATTCTACTTAACAGTCGAGCGAAGCTAGCAAGAGTTAAATGTGTGCTAAGCGGGGTAGTGCGGTAAGCGTAAAGGGCAGGGGTAGCGATAGCGGTGTGTACCTTTTGTGCGGGATTTCTACTAGGATTAACAGCATGACATTTAAAGAAACAAGCGTGAGACAGGCTTAAATTGATGTTTGGCCAACAGCATTTAATATTAAAACTCCTTTTTGAGAATGTAACTTTTACGGAAAATTTTCAAAAATACAATATTAGTAAGATTAAAAGATAAATAATAATAATAAATAGTTATAAAGTTGTGCTAAAGTATGTATGTAACAGGCAGAAGGAACTTAGAACTCATATCACATGTATGTGCCTCATCAGCATTATTAGTCGAGATGATCTATCCAAAAATCAAAAATTAGCAAATGATTAAAAATTAAAATTGGCAATTAATGTAAAGCCTGTATTTTCACTGATAAAATATACTCATGAGTTGTATACAGGGTATCCTTTTGTTAGGCACTTTCGACTTTTCCACAACAGAGTCTTAAGTGCCTAAATTTCTTAACAATCAAAAACCACAAATTGCGCTCATTGATAACACTTATGAGTCCACATTAGGAATCAAACGACAACACAAAAGACCCTCTCGAATGCATCAATTTTGATTAGCTGACTATTAAGCAAAAATAACAAAAAACGTAAACAGAAGCTGTGAAGAAAAATAGGTTAGCATACAGTGCAATACATAGGTATTATTCGTGGATTCCACCACCCGCAGGCGCAATTACAATTAAACGCGCAGCTCGATGCGACAGTTTGCCGACATCGTTTATCACAGTGAAAATCCAGTGGAGTAACCTTAAGGAACGTTGTGTAGAAGCATCATTACAAGCGATTAGATTTAATTGTTGGGCCAGAAGAAAACACTAGAAATACATACAGACCGATGTATTTTTGGGACCGAAATCGAGTGCCATAACTCACGCCACAGGCACGCACTGTGTGGCACAAGAAGTGCCTCGAAATTAAGGAAACAAAGCACAACTACACGAAAGCGTAATAAAATCATAATCGTCGGATCAACACAGTCATCAGCGGTGTCACAACAGCTCCCAATGTTCCTAAGGAGGAGCAGACATAGTAACAGTGATGATGCCAGGATACAGCCGAAACTCAACGGTAATTACAGTAATAATTCAAAAGAGATTTGGTCTCACAACCACCAAATGAAAAAAACAAAAAAAAAAGACAGTACAGACAATGAAGGCAACGTTGCAATACCCCCTTCCTGCAGAATGAAACAGTGGCAATTGCCAGGAAAGACAACGACGAGACTAGAAAGCAGCCAGCATGAGTCCTAACCAGACCTAACCAACCCCTCCAACATCCACCCACGCACATGGCAGCGCTGATGTGCAGCTTCCGGTCCTAAGCGACGCACAGGTGCAGGCAAAGCCAATGCCAAACAGAAGGAGCACAGAGAGTGAGCGAGAGAAAGAGCGAGAGAGAAAGAGTGAGAGCCATAAAAACTTCAGGCAGCAGTGATGATGAAAAATGCGACAATGAAAATAATGCTCGGCACACGCACTGCCCTTTCCCCTTACCCTTAAGCCGCCCAGACGTCCAGTGTAAAAGAAGAAGCCCCCAAGCACTTAAAGACTGGCAAAGGTTTCACACTGGGTGCGAAAAAGTTTAAGTGGCAACACAAAAATCCATGGATTTACTTTTATGCAGCCAGCCAGCCAACTCAGCCAACCCAGCCAGGCAGCCAGCCAGCAAACCAGCCAACCAGGTCCTGCAGTGCAATCGGAGGCGTTGAAACTTTTTGACTCCCTTTATGACTTTTGGCGCGTCAAGTCGTTGAAAGTGTCAATATTGCGTTCGAGCATCACGTGCTCGCACCTGGATACTAACACCCAAAAAGGCAAACCCAAACCCCAATCCCCATACTCCGATTCGTATCCAGCTGTCAGCTGTTGGCGCTTGGGCTGTCCGGGATTAGCGACGCGTACGTTTTTCGGGCCACTTTAGCTACTTATGTACCGTTGTGCACTCTAAAAACGCAATACGAAACTTTTGTCGGGCGAGAAGGCGGCGGGAACTAGGAACTGCAGTCATGGGGGTCGCTTGTGCAAATGGATACGTTCGAAGGGGGAGTGAGGAGATCGACAAACACCAAAGGGGGTTGAAGCATTGTTGTAGACACCAAAGAAACACACAAAAAAAACAAAAACAAAAAAAAAGAGAAGTTGGCGCAAATGATACCAATAAACAAATCCCATTATACACGGCGTATCAGCTTTACGTTGATACTACGTGATATGACTATAAACAGTTCAAAATAAGAGAAAAACAATAACAGCGGAGAAATGGCAAAAAAGCTGCTGCAAAATTATTGGATGGGTTTGCCCATTTTTTGTCCGCAGAGCCGACAACGAGAATGCAATTTGACAAGAGTTGAAAAATCGTATTCTGTTATTCCTCATCTCATAGCGATACATTAACACCATAAAAGTTGAGAGTACCAAACAAAATATGATGGCAAATATTTTTAAAAGCTGAGTAAAGTGAGCATTTTTCGATTTTTTACGTAAAAATATTATTATTATTACTGTTTCGAGGGTGTTAAAATGTGCAAAAATATTTGTAGTCAGTATCTATATCTCTCTCTCTATCTCTTCTATATATCTCTTTCAATCTATCTCAAATTTGTCAATTTGTTTCTATGTATTAAAATAAACTATTTGCTGAATAGTACAGTCAAATACTCAATGTAGATTTTAGAGATAAAAACTGGCTAGCATCGTCATAAGATGATCACTTTTAGATATATATTTTGCCTTACGGTTTTAATCAAAGTAAGAAAACTATTACATATTTACTTCTTGAGACTCAGGCAAGATAGCGAATTAATTACTTAGAGCTTTGAAAGAAAATTTCAACTCTTACAGTTGAGATTTTTCCTCAGCGTGTGTAAGCTACTTGCGAAACCAATTTTCAAGTCCATTTTGAGCCTGCTTGCAACTAATAGAATAAGCTTTACACCACTTTGCGTACATAAATCTGAACTAAAAAGTCGCTATGGCAGAAAAGAAAAATAAAAATCAAATAGAGCCAAACGGAAAGTGGCTTTTTAATGAACTATGCATTAAAAATATGTGCACAAACTAAGAGCATTCATTAAAAAAGTTTTTGCTTTAAATAAAGACTAAAGAGCATGATGTAGAGTCAAAGACGTTCAGTTAGCCCTGACTGTCAGCGGGAGGTGGAGAGTAGATTGGTTCAGTCCAGTTAAGTTCAGTTTAGTCCAGCAGCCAGTTACAGCCGTCGCCGCCACTAAATCCCAAGTAAAAGCTGCAAAACTTTGCGACTTTGGGCCATTCATCTTACAACTAATTTCTGAGTGGACGCACGCACACACCAAGAGCCTCCACTCTGAAGTGGTCCAGGCCGTACCGAATCAAACTGGACCGTAGCGCTCCTTTGCCGCACTTAAGTGGTTAAATATTTTTCTTTGTCTTAGCTCGGCCAGGAAAACACTCAAGTTAGCCATTTCCGTTAACGCTTGCCCAAATATTATTCAAGCAAAATAGAACTTTACGTTCTGTTATGGTCTTTAACGAGATTTCGGTACACACATACACACACTCACTCAAACACACTCATAGGTATCTCTGGTCAACTGCATCTGCTGGCGACTTTACAGCTTCTTCAGCTTCTGGTGACCAAACTTTACGCTGATTAAACGTTCTGCCAAACTCTTTGCCCGATAGCGCACACACAAAGCCCAAAATGATTCTTAAAAACTAAACCCATCCCCTCCACGTCCTCTTTGTCACACACACACACACACACACTCGAAAAGAGAGTGGCACAAACTTTAAAATCAGCAAAACCCGTTATCTAATTGCTTCGAACAAGTTTTCGGTCTATGCCATTGAAACTCAATGCAAAAGTCACTTTCGGGTTGTGGCCTCAACTTGTGCATCACAAATGTGACAGAGAGTTGAACGAAGAATACGGATATGCGACACACTCTGTGCCACATTGTGCCCAAGATGATACACATCAGATAACTGTAGAAAATGTTGCAAACAAAGAAGAACATACAACTCTCACTGAACTCTAACTCCTAGTTGCGTATCTTTGTCATAAGTCAACTGATTGTAAATACTCCCCCAAATTTATGTTGGAGTTACACGTTTAGAAGAAAAAAATAATTTAAACACAAATATTTGAAATTGAGATACAACAAATCTGAAACTAGTTTTAAAATAGTTTATAAACAGCTCATTTTTTGTTTTGCGAAATTTGTTTAAGAATTATTAAATAATTCTTAAACATCCAATTACCAAAATTCACTCAATTTAATTGCGGAGATTTGTATTCAAGCCATTTTATTCATTATAATTTTGAATACAAATTGAATAAATACATAATACATTTGTGATGTTATATTTTTTTGAAGGCTTTTAGCCTCAGGGATTTTCATAACAAATTTTGGCAACTTGCCAGAGTCATGATCCCGTCCAAGACATGAAAGCAGAAGACAAAACCCAAAAGGTAAAAGCTACAATAAGTACAAGCAGCTAAGACTCTGGGAAGTACTGAATTGCAAAGCCAGCCAAATTGTAATTTCAATTAAAATATTTACAAACGCCTTGGCAGCAGCAACAAGATATGGTAACAGCGTCAAAGGGCGCAACCCAAAGGCCGAGGATTATAAATTGGCAGAGGACTGGGCTCAAGCAAGGATGAGAATGCTTTTCATAAAAATTTCAGCAAGTTTATAACAAAGCGCAACGGGGTTGCATGATAACAACAGTAACTCTGAAGTTTATATATGAGAGAAAAAAAAACATGAGTGTGTGTTTGTGTGTGAGGGTTGTGTGTTTGTGTAGAAGTTGTGAGAGTGAGCCCCCATGCGGCTTTTATTGATTCAACTTGAAGTTGCACGCACTGCGAGCGGTCGTTTGTTTTGCCAAGAACTTTCTTAATTTTGTTGTAATTTCCTTTACGCAGCTGGAATTTCTATCTGCGAATTTATGAGCAGCGCAAAACTATTTTTATTAGATTAAACAAGATTTTATATAAGTATATATATTTATACTTACTTACTTGTATAAAATGAGACCAACAACAATGCGCGAAAATCTCTAGCCGTAATTTTCTGTAACAATTTTAATCGCATTTGCGAGGCACTGAGCAAAATATTAACAATAATGTTGCCAGCAGCAGCCACCGTTCTTATAATTCTGTTTCTCCTTCTGCTTCGGAAGCCAGGAATTTGTCTTTTGGGGTCCTCGGGCCCTAGGAATGACGCAGCGCTTTTCATTACGGAATTATTCGTGCGTAAGAATGTTGTTGCAGGCGGCATTTTCAATTTTCCCCAAGACAATGTTAATTTATTATGAATTTAGCAATTCGTGTGCAAATAAATATCGAAAAGAATATACATACATACATACATGCATACATACATATTTAATTATCTGTGTATATTGCGCTGAAAAAACAATGAAAATGTCAATTGAACATTTGCATAGAATATGGCTTAAAATGAGTGCAAAACAATAAATGATTTATGTATAGAAGAATAGAAGAATTCAAATAAAATTCAACTTTAGATATTATCTCATTAAAGGGTATCGATATTTTTACGAGAAGTACATCCTTAACTAACTAAATATATAGGGCTGTATAAATATGTATATAAATATGTAAAAAGTGGTTTTCCCAACAACATGCAATTTGACATAGGGCATCTCGAAAGCGGAGCGCATTTCAGCAAAGAATTCCAATTTTGCTATTTAGCTGTGCTTTTGCAGCTAAAGGTTTGGGGCCTGGCTGCCACTCGTGCTGAATTTTTATTGCTTGATTTAATTATTAATGCGACCTGCAGATGTCACGAACACAGCCCCGAGAGCACCGAGTACCCCAACTTCAAGCATCAATACTTAGCTATTCTTAACCCTACCACGTGGCACATTTTGATGCGTAAAACAAAAATTTCCGCTGGCTGCTCGGTAAAGGTTCATTGAAGCGTCAATGGATTGCATTTTTTATTATTTATTTCGACCAAGTTTTGTAGGCAAAACGTAGATACCATGCCGAAATGCGTTGCCAGAAAAATGAAAAGAAAAAAAATAAAAAAATTCATAATGAAATATTTATGGCCATAAAGCAATGCGGCATTGGGGTTTCCATCATCATTGGAAAAGGGTCGACTCAAAAAGAGGGACGGGGTTGCAGCTTTTGTAAACGAACTGTGATATAAACGGAAGTCAACGCAGCTGTCTGGAAAAGATTACGATAAGAGACATGTTTTTTCCATCCCTTTGTCCTTCGTCTGCAACTGCTACAAGAAAAGGTGTAGTCAAAAGTAGTTGTTGGAGTTAGTTTTGTCAATGTTTTTATAGCGCCCGAAATGGCAGTGGAATAAAACATGAGAACATTGAATTGCAATGATTTTCTTGAATGTTTTTGTGTTTTGTGGACCCTAAAGGAATATATATGTATATGTATATGTATGTATAATTATGTTTTATGACTCTTGAAAACACTTGGAAAAATATACGTATGAAATGCTGTATTCGAGGTGCAAAATAAAGTTTAAGAGCTACTTTTGCCGAAATTTCAGTTATTGTTGTGAAAATAGCAAGTCAATTAAGAATTACGGAATAGATATGTAGAAGCTGTAAATAACTTGATATTTGGAAGAAGAGTAACACATAATTTATGATTATGTTCTACACAATTTCACCTCTCTCTCTCTCTCTCTCTCTCTCTCTCTCTATAAGTACACAGTTCTCATACTCAAGAGCGTTGACCTTTCTTAAGAATACCCCAAAACCACTCAACTTTTTTCTGAAGTAATAAATAGATTCTTGCCCACAACTTAAGGGGCGCTTTCAACAGTTCACATTAAGCTCGCACCGAGCCCATAAAGTGCCCAGACCCAAACAGTTTACATAACTCATTAAAATGGAGAATGGATAAGGAGGAGGAAAAGTCGAGGTGGCGCCGCCAGTAAATACAATAAATATATGCAACTAAATCAGGCTTAAATGTGCTTAACAATTTTGAACAATAACATGAAACCACAAGTGCAAAAATGCCTGAAAGGCACTCCAGACGTCTTTAACGAGCCTGTGCCTACACGCTCCAGACAGTCCCAAGAACCGAAGTCCCGTTGTACCGTCCGGAATGCCAGGTTAGCCAGAACGGGACTTGGGATAGGGGGTTTCTCTGGCCATATGTCAGGGTCGAGAAATATAACGTACACAAAAGTGCTCATTACGGCGGACGTTGGTTAGAAAAGGTTTCGTAGAAATAAATTTGCACCTTAACGCCTTTAAATGCGCAACGCACACACAAGCGCACGCACATAAACACACACACAACACACACACACACACTCAACGGTGTAGAACATGGTGTTGCCAATTACCCGGAAGTATGCGAAAAGCTTATGCGATAAATTCAACAAAGTGCCAAAAAGGTATGCATCGAGTGGAGCAGCCACGACTACAGTTCCTTGCTCCTATTCGAAAGGAATAAAATGAAATAAACTGTGCGACCCGCAAAAGTCTAAGGATTTTCAAGGTGCGCAGACAAAAAAACCAAAAACTGTTCCAACATTCAACAGAATGCTGGTCGTCTGGAGTTGCTGACGCTGATGGTGCTGCTGCTGCTGCTGCTTCTACTGATACTCTTACATGGCTTCCAAGTCGATCTGGCATCTTTGTTGGCTCTGTCCCACGATGTAGTCAACACCTGCGTCCAGCAGCCGCCATTGAAATGGAAAGGGAAAACACAACAACACGTGCCAAAGCCAAGGTGTGAGTGTGTGACTGTGTATGTTTGCGGTTGTGCACATTTACGGCTGCCATATTGAAGCTTAAGTTTTGAGCAGGAGAGCTTTAATAAAAAACTAAAATATGATGCGAACTGATGCAGCTGTTGTTTGCTGTTCAGTTCTCCACCTTCAACATAAAGGCTACAGTTTAAGTTGAAGCCCCAAGCTCGATTGCATCTTAAAGAAGATTTCATTAAAATTTACAATCTACAGGCATCAGTCGTTAGGCGAAGCTGGCGTTATGGAACGCCCATAAAAGATTACTCACGGTATCCATATATATGGCTACTTTGCCGCTTTCCCTGCCTGTTTTGGATGAACCAAAGCGTGAAATATGATTGTAGTGCGCCACTGGCTAAGACGAAAGGCATATTAGTTCCAGCAAACCAGGTTGAAACGTTCCATAAACTGATACCTAGGAAATTGAGAGTAGGGAAGTTTAGAATTGTTTCATATAAAGTTCTTCTTCTTTAATTTAAAAAAATTAAAAGAAAAACATTTACATTTACCTGAAAATGTATATATATTTGTTGAAATGGAGTATCTCATATAGATGATTTTTTAGCCCCGATTCTCTTTCGCTCAATTATTTTATTTGCAATATATCAATCTATATTTTATCTGATTTATATTATTTTCGCTATGAACATTTTTGCTCGCCTCTTAACTTGAGAATACCATCCCCATATAGCGCATCTGTGAAGTGGTCTTAGCCAACCACACGCCTCGCTTTATTACCTGAACATCATTTCACGCTAACGCAAGCGCAAATTTTGTACACAAGCCGCGACCAGATTCTCATACAATATGCTTTGGGGTTCTTCCCACCACCCTACTTTTCAATGTTACTCTTAGCCGGCACTCTACGTCGCAGCTCAAGTAAGTAAACAAGTATAGCTTCCAAAAAAAAAATGGGCAATCAACTTCAAATGGCAAATGCGACCCACCTGTCCGCCCATCATTGTAGTATCTGCCACACTCCCCGCCAACCACCTTTTGCAGTTCGCTCAGTTTGTGTGTGTGTCCTGTCTTGTTACTTTTTAATACTTTTTATGATTATAACAATGTGTAAGGCACTACGCAAATACAAAATAACTTGCTTTCATTTGCCACACAACAAAGACAACAGCAAGAACAACAACAAGCTTGTGGGAAATAATGAAAATCCCCGTCTTGAAGTCGCTGTTGGGTTTATCCCTTTTTACCACTTGTGCAGTGCTTTGTAGCGCTTTACCTTCGCTGTTAATGTTTGGCTTAGTTTACACTAAACCACCCCCAAAAGACAAGCGAGGGCATAATTTATAATCGTAATATTGCGCATACGCCGCGTATTAAGGGGAACGCGCGTGTAAACAACTCTGCCGGCTTATTATGTGTTTTGATAGTCTTTTCGTGTCGCTTGTTGGATTTGCGCTTTCTGCTTTTAATTGTTAACATTTCATTTAAGCCACACACGCACACACACATTCAGGATTGCGAACGCTGTGTGCCACAGCGCCAAATATTCATTTATCAAAACGTTGCCCGCATTTTGGCGCTTTGTGCCCGGCTGGCGCCATCAGTAGCAGCATGTCAGGAACTGAGCTGAACTCCAATCTAAATCGTTATGTGCAGCTACACAAACACACACGAACACACACATAGAGACAAAACCCAACCCCGGACCACGCCTCAGGGCTAAAGCAAGCCATGACGTTTGCGTATGTCAAAGTTATCTAAATGAAAAATTGACTTTCATGCACTCGATGTGTTTGTGTGTAGTATGTGTGTGTGTGTGTTTGGGAATCAGCGAAACGTAGAGCTGAGTTCAGTTTCCGTTGCGTAGAATTTCGCATTTACGCATTTCCTATTTTAGATGATATTTCATACTTTTCTGCTGACAGCGGCAACAAACCAAACCGCTGATGATGATGCGCGTTTATTATTGTTGCTTTATGGCTTTCTGCATACTTATATGCATAGTCTGATGATCCCAACCACCCAAACCCCCAACTCCCCCCACTCCCTTTCTCTATCTATCTCTCTGTGCCTCCAGATGTGTGTTTGCCTTTGGGATTATCAACTCATTGTGCATTTGCTTATGCCGTATGTAGCTGCACTCCCCCACTTCCCCTCTACATTTCCATTCTGGCTGTCTCTTAGCCATTTATCCACTTACTCATTTGGCAGTTTGTCATTCCCCGTCTTGACAGTGTAAACAAAGCTTTAAACTGTTTGCTTTTGACTTAATTGCAGCTATTGGCTTTAAAAAGCTGCATTAAACATATTCCTAGCCAACGTCATAATTTAATCGCTCTGCATGTTGAAGTGGCACTTTTTTTTATAGAGTTTGCATGATGCACGCAGTGCGCGTACTTAGAAACTACTTTTAGTTTGCATACAGTTTACTGCCCGTTTTCATATTTAAATCTTTTCAAGACTTGAGCAATTGACTTTTATTTTTAGCCTATCCCTTTATAAATAAGGTCAGTGCTTATAGATTATTTTAATTAGTTATTCAAGCCTTTCAAAATTAGAAAAAAAAAGAGTAAGAAGAAGGGTAGCAAGGACAAACTTTCTCCCATTTGTATAAGACACACTATATTTAAATATCACATGCGATACTGAAAATTAAAATCTAATTTATTGTTCAAATCTTTTCAGCCGGCTTTATCGAGTAATTGAACCCCATTGCTTTGCTCAATAAAATGAGAAATGTGCCTATTAAATTGTTACATATTATCAAGTAATAGCTTTTGGCCGTCATTTCAAATCTAACGGCGCTTACGTGTCTGTTTGTGCCAGCTAGTCGTCTCGCTCTCTCTCGTGACCCGCATGAGATTTTAAAAGTCAGCTCAAAATTATGCTGCAAAATTTGTTGCAACATCAATCAAATTGCTGATACGCAGCACACAAAAGGCCAAAACAATTGGCCTGCAAGGGCCATAAGGGCCGGAACATGAGGCGCCAATAAATTATTTTCTTTTTATTTTGTAAAAGAACAACAGCACACAAATTGCCAAATAAAATAAATTGAAAAACATTTAGCTGTAGCAGCCATCAATAAGCGCTGACAAAGACGCTGCTGCCAACAGCTGAGACCACAACAAAAAAAACCAACAACAACGGAAAGAAATACAAAAACGTTTCGCTTGCAAAAGTTCATGACATTACGGGGAACTAATGTTGATATTGGCTCGACCCGAACCCCCAAGCCAAAGGGCCAAAACTCCAACTCAAACAGACATAAAATATATAAAAATCATTTCAGCTAACTGCATTTCTGGCAAACAGTTTCCATTCGTGTCATATGCTGCTTGTCTTGGCATCTGCTGCGCTTTTGTTTTTGCTACTGTTTTTTTATACCACTTTAAATTAGAGCACATTTCTATGATTGGCTTTCGGGCTTGGGCCATAAACTGCGAGAGGCGCCACTCTCAGTTCAATAGTTCCGTTTGTTGTCTACTCGGCAAAATGCCAGCCCAAACCAGGCAACAGACAGTAGACCAACAACAGCGACAGCTGCGACTCCTATCCCTCCTCATCCCCCTCCTCCTCAGCACACGCCTACGAATCTTGCGTCCTGTGTGCGCGTGTGTGTGTCTGTGTGTATGCTGCAGGGAAACGGTTGTGCTTGGCCTATTTTGCTGGGCAACAAATGTCAGTCATTGATATGTATGTGACTTTCGACTGGGTTAAACTTTTAGCTAAGACCCATCCATACACACACACACAAGTGTCCTTTATGCTCTTAACCCTTGCGGATAAAATATGAAAGTGATTAAAGCTAATCGTGCCCCACAGGCAGCAGTTTTAGTTATCATTCTTGCACGGGCTTTGAGTAGGGTTTTATCGAATATTTTGAAAAATTAGTTTATTTATATGAGAGAATACCCGCCCGCCCGACGACCCACCCACCCGACCAACCACCCACCCGACCACCCACACACCCGACCACCTGACCACCCGACCACCCGCCCACCCGAACACCCGATCACCCACCAACCCGACCACCCGACCGCCCACCCACCCGCCGACCAACAAGCCACCCGACCACCAAGCCACCCAACCACCCAGCCACCCTACCACCCGCCCACCAATCAAACGAGATGCCTCGGCAGCAATACGATCAAAAATATCGTTCACGAAGCTGTTCACGATGCTCATCGCCTTTTACGAAATCCCAGTGTGAGGATGGACCTGCTTCAGCACTTTGTAAATGTAGATGGCATAGCTTTCCTTCCTCTTGCGCTTCTTCTTCTTGTCATTCTTGGTGATGTTCTTTTGAGCCTTGCCAGCCTTTTTTGCTGACTTTCCACTAGTTTTCAACAGCATACTTAATACTTGTTCATACGACCACCGACCCAACCACCCACCCGACCACCCACCCACCCATCAAACGAGATGCCTCGGCAGCAAGACGATCAAAAATATCGTTCACGAAGCTGTTCATGATGTTCATCGCTTTTTACGAAATACCGGTGTGAGGATGGACCTGCTTCAGCACTTTGTAAATGTAGAAAATGCTTCTCTTATATACTATCGTTTGGACGAAGCTTTCTTGTTAAAATCCACCACTGCGCGTCGAATTACCGCGATGCTGTTCATCCCTAACCTGAAGAAGTAGGTAGCTGAAAAAGTATAAATACAACGACCGACTGATTGTGAGAATCTTTCGACATTTGTGTGTTCAGAGTGAATAATAGTGAATTGAGTAAATATGTCTGGTCTCAAGCCCTACCGCCCGCCCACCCACCCGAACACCCACCCACCCGACCACCCAGCCACTCGCAATCGCTAAGCTCTAAGCGTTTATTGTACATCCCACACCCAACTCTCAATTGACAATCCAAGTAATTTGACAGAAGAAACACACTAAATGCATTCGCATATGCAACAGTTACCAACGCCCTCGTCGCTTGTTTTGGCGTAACCCATTTATCTTGTTGGTTCGATAAACTCGTCATACTGCTGGCTGACAACACGGCGCCAATAGCAACAACAACTGCAACAACGAGAGGAACAACAACAATAGCGAGAAGTAACATTTCCACAACGGGGCAGTACATTGGCAAATGCCCAACGGTAAGGAAGCAATCTCTAACTTAATACGGAAAACTTGTAAACGGTAAAAGCGTAACAAAATGGAAAACCTGAAAGCCAAACAGCAGCAGACAACGGAGGCAAGCAATAGCAATGCAAGAACACATCCCAATTCCAATCCCTTCAAGCGGCCGATGAATGCACTGCAAAAGCAATGGTATCGTGTCCTCCTTGCCAGGCGTGTTGGCTTTGGGCAGAGGCCGCCACTAGATGAGAAGGAGCCCACGTAGTAAGTAACGCTAGACAGACGCCGCCAGGCGACTCTGCCAGATCGAATCAAATTGTGTGAAAATTGCAATTTCCTGTTGATTTAATAGATTTTACAATTTTTTCCAACCACCATCCACTCCCCGCTCAATGCAGCGCCGACATATGCCATAGACGCTATATGGCCGCATTCCGGCGCTACAACGAGCGTTTCCGCTGGGAAATGGCAATGCACGAGCAAATGCAACGCTGCGCAATTGACGCGATGCGTGTTCACAGGTGAGCACGACAGAAAAAAAAAATAATAAAGTCAATTAGCAGTTTGCAATTCAAAGTTTTTACCAATTTCAATGTACTATTTGACAAGCACTGTAATTGCATTACATTTTCTAAAGTTCTAGAAAACAAACTGTGAGCACTTTTGCTTTCATTTTTGAAACTCTATCAAGCTGGTTAATTGCCGAGTCTATTATAAATATTATTATAATTGTATATCTTCTTGTTCAGTAATTAACATATAAATAAACTGCAACTTATATTTGGGAAATACTTCAAAGAAATATATAAAATACTGGAAGCTTATCTTCTTGTCAAGTTTTATACTGATTAACTAATTTTGCATCTTTAATTTTGTATGGATAGCTCAAATAAAATACAGATCATATTCAAGTTGACTTTTTAACATATACATGAAGTGAACACAGCTTCATGTGAAATAATATATAAACTTATCTTATAACTTACTGTGTGTTTAACTTTGACAGAGATTTCGAATTATATCAATAGGTATTGAAATCATTTTTGACAACATGTTAGACTTGTTTATAGACCTATACTGTTGGATGAGGAAACACACCATTAAGATATATTTCGTTCTAGAACTTTTGCGATAACGACACTCTGGCTGCCATTGCACTCGAAGCGGGAAATCAACTCAACATTGGAAAAACTGGAAAGGGTTTTGACAGTTAAGGAAAGGCGACGCCTCGAGGAAATACTCAAACGCGGTGAATCGCAGCGCACGCGACGCCTTTAGTGGATCTGATGACTGCAGCAAGAGAGAGGAGCAATGCAAAAACACTTTCAAGTGCAGCACTTACTCGACTTCGTCTAGTGTACCCCAAACCCTTCCTACTCCCCTCGCAATTACAGCCCCTCACAGCTACTCTTTGGACTTGAGTTTCACTTTGCAAGCACAGCCACGTTTTTGAAAATTGCTTTTCCTTCTGATGCTTTGTCGTAAATATTTAATACAAATAAAACTGCGACTTTCACTTCATTTAAAGTACAAATCCTTGTTGGGGGCTCCAAATTATCTAGTCAGGAATTCAGCTGCACTTTCGAATATGCAGCAGTTATGCTAAGTAGCTGCCAGTTTACGACCCTACGCAAAGTGCTGAGCAACATTGAGCTACTTGGCAGCCAACCATCTGTACAAGAAGCAGAATGAAATATAAGTATAAGTATTTCTAAATACCCTTTGCTATTCATCGAATTCATAAAGTACCAGATTAAGTGTGACTCCTACTTACACTCAATATAGATTTTAGCAAGCTAGTTAAATTCATGTTCCTCAGTCTAACATATTATAGTATTTATAATAGCATAATATATTTGACCTTATGTAAATTTAGCTTATGACTTGAGCTTGACTTGAAGTCAATCAGGTTGATACATTTTCATGGAGCTGCCCTCTGACATATTGTAAATGGAGCGGTGCACATAAGAAATGTTAGCTTCCTTGACAAAAGCGCACCCAAATGATAAATCCTAAAACCGAAAGGCACAAATTTAATGGCAAAATGTGAAAAATGTGCTCAAATTAGGGACTGTCATTGCTGGCATATCTGCCCATTATTAACTCACCCTGCACCCAAAAAAATATAAATAACAAAAAAGAAACTGAGCTAGAGCATAGCAACGAGAAGTCCGCCTATATCTATACGACTATATCTATACATCATAGCACACACACGGAATGGCTAGAGTTGTGGCAAAAAGGGAGAAAGGAGTGCAAGGGGAGGCGGGGTGTTGCAGAGTGCAGAGTGAAAAACATATTTTCATAATGCGCACAGCTCTGACAGCGGCTGAGAAAGTAGTTTCCATTTCCGCAACGAACATGCTAGCAGCAAAATGCTGAGCAAAGAGAAAGGAAGAAACGAGGAAGAGGCAACAGCAAAAAAATTGGATTATATTAATTTGAATTAATAACATATTTTCCGGCACACTTTTCCCCTGGAATCTTGTTAGCTATGCCAGGCAGCTAAGAGCTTGGGGTGGGGGAGACTCGGAAAAACACTCGCAATTTTCTTCTTATAATTTGCTTGTCTATGCGCAGTGAAACGCGTTCTGATTTATAATATGCGAAGGCTGAAGGATTTCCACACAACACACTTACACCACCTCATCGACGTCCACTTCATTTGTCTGCATAGTTAGCTGTTGTTGTTGTTGCTGTTGTTGTTGTAGCTGCGAGGTATTCGACTCCTCATTAAAGTGCTCTTAATATAAAGTTAATTTGAATTGGAATTCGACGCAAAGTTCTGGCAACTGTTGGTGGTTTTCGGTACAGCTGTACTTCACCATAACAAGCATTTCCACTGAAGCTCGATATTTTGATTCCATAAATATATTATATTTATATTAACTAGTTGAGTTTTAACAATATTCTTCAATGATAATGTTATCCTTAACTGTATAATTTCTCCAATGGGTTTTTATTTGTCGATAACTTCTGGCAAGCTTCAAGTGCTTAAAGTGCATCGATTTGCCAAGTGGCAAAAGAAATTCGAAGCATTAATTCCATCTACGGACCACATGCTAACCCTTGTTACGTCTAAAGGAGGGGAATCTTGCACCCCTAAACCAGCAGAGACGTTGCTTCACCCTTTTATATGTATGTTTTTTTTTTTTGGCCAGTTGCTAGTGCAACGCAGCGGCAATTTATTGACTGTATTGAGACGGACTACGTGCCGCACATAAACCGCACTTATCTGGCTGACTGACTAACTGACTGAATGCCTCACTGACTGCCTTCGTCCTGCCTTAGTCCTGGTCGCATGGATCGCTCCGCTACACTTCCTGCCATTGAAAAGCGATAGCAGACAAGTCGAAGAAAAATTGCATGCGGTTTCAAGAACAGCATCTAAATTAATGTGTCTGTGCATGTGCGCTTGTTCTCCCAAATCCTAAACCCCAACTCCCATCCATATACTTACCACTGGCCATTTTGCTCCCTGCTGCAGCTGTCTCCCTCGTTCGCTCAGTTCAACTCTTAAGCAAATACTCGCAAACGTGCCCGTGGCATGCATATCAAAATGATGTATGGGTGTTAGATATGTTATAAATTTTATTCAGCTAGCGCTTCTGTTAATACTTCTGTTTATCTTCTCTCCCCTTCTCTTCCGTGCACCACAAATGCAATCAGTTATTAAACGCTTGACTGATTGAGTGGGGTTGCCATTTTGATTCTGATTAGAAATGAACAGTCACAAACTCAAAGTAAGTATCTATGGAGGAGTACATATCTGAGCAGAACACACCGTCCCTACATTATACAATACAAACCTCGCTGCTCTGGTGACTAACCAATCACACAAGTTGTAAAAATATACACAGTCAACGTTGCAAATAAATATACACTTTATATACGGTTTTTTCTTTGGTCATTCAACATCGTTTTCATTGCAGGTTATTAAGCATAGCATGTTTTCGCACCATTGACACAAATTAGGTTGCTGCATTAACTAAACTGCAGCCAGACTGCAAACTGCGGCATACTTTTAGGAGCACACAGGCATGGAGAAAATAGGCAGTAACTTTGCTGTGATATCAAAAATCTTTGTCATTCCGAAATTCTTGTGGATTTGGCTCTTATGACTAAAAACCAAAAAGAAATTATCTATAAGAAGCATAAACCTTTACAGCAATTATGTTATTAACTACTCAAATATGTCAGAAAAGCAAACGCAAGATATTATTGTATATGTAGTCTTTACAATTACTATCAAATATTCCGTGTTCACAAATGAAATCAATAAATTGTAAGTGCAAAAATGATAAAGCATACTTTACTTTTGAACACGCTGCATGCTGTGGAAAAACTGGAGGTGGCTTTCGAGGAGACGCTTCGAATTATTGATGATATTAGTGCTCGCCATCGGATTATCTCCGTTCGGAGGAAATTAGATGAAAAACGTCAACGAATTTTCGAGTCCGAAATTGAGGCTGCGATTACAGAGCCTACGTCTCTCACAAAAAACACAGATTATTCAATAAAGCACAAGAAACGCTTGAAGAAACGCTTAAAAAAACGAACCATTCACAAATCCGTA
This sequence comes from Drosophila conformis, assembly GCA_035041375.1. Classification (NCBI taxonomy): domain Eukaryota; kingdom Metazoa; phylum Arthropoda; class Insecta; order Diptera; family Drosophilidae; genus Drosophila; species Drosophila conformis. Next base: position 1,956,555 of record JAWNLE010001406.1, on the reverse strand, counting down.
AAGACGAATCAAAAGTCTGGTGAGAAGGGGGACCGAAACGTTATGTGCTTGCAAACCAACTGTTTTTACGAGTTCGACGAAGCTGACTCAAATCCAGAGATTCATTCCGTCATGGCTCGCATCCATCAAACGGATTCTGATGAACAATTTGCAACTAGCTCAAGACACAACTCACAAAAGTTTGAGCAAACAGATTTAAGGACGGGCTTCACTTGCAGATACCACGGTTCGGCTTGCCATTTCAAAAGATATCATTTTAAAAATGTTTTTTAAATAAACTTAATGTTTTTGTTAATTGATGTTAATTGATGTTGATTAGCCGTTAAAAAAGGAACCGGTCCGCCTGCATATAATTTTTCTACCAAATGCAATTCTTTTACAATTTTCAATAGCCATAAAAACAGCATCGATTACAAATACAACAATGTTCTCCCTGCCTCAAACTCAGCATTACTGTCCACCCCCTGAGTTGAACAAAGGGAAAAAGCGAAAACCGTTTCGTTATTTACGAGACGCATTTTGTATGGCAACTTAAACGCTAATGGCATAAACATCCGAAACGTGAGCGAAATGTTTAAAACCGACGCCGCAAACGAACAGGACACGCAGGACAGGACAAACAAAGGCAACGCCAGGCAGCAGTTGGTTAAGGTGCAGGATCAGCAGCAGCCTTTCATGGCTGTAATGTAGCCAAAAGCGCGTTTGCCACAGCCGCACACCAAATCAAATCTCAAATGCACGTTCCACGTTCCAAGTCAAAACCAGCAAAGGAAAGCAACAGCAAAAACGAAGGAATTGGAAGAACTGACAACTGGATTAAAAAAAAAAAGTAAGTGAAATACCCTAGCCAAACAAATAATGATAACATATGTGTTTGAAGCTGAAGAACATGTGATTTTATATAATATATGTGGGATTAAGTTTGAAATTAAATACAAATAAATTTTAAATATAAATAAAAATCTATACCGCACTTGGATATATTATTCTAAATTTTATTCAAATTTAGCCAAGTCATATGCCCTCTGTTAGGGCATACGAAAGTGAACGCTGTGGCACGAGGCACGAGTGCTACAACTCTGACTTTGCCACTGACTGACGGCAAATTGTTTGAAAATTCAATTCACACATCTGCCAGTTGTCGATGATTTTGCTGTGATTTCGGCAACGCTTCCCCTTCTTAACCCCACTGCACTGCTGCAGCAACGGCGAACCCTTTTTTTGGGGTCTATCGCGTTTTAAAAATAAAGTGGAAAATCGCAACGAATTGTTACAATGTTGCCAGGATGAAACTGAGACTGAGATTGCAAGAGTCTCAAATCAGACAGACACATAGCTAGAACCAGGACTACAAGCATAGACTCAGACACAGACACAGATACATGCCATGGCAGTAGGCAAGGGGCACGTGCATTTTGGAGGCATTGTTGTTGGGCTGTCGATGCGTCGGCCTGAGGGTATCATCATCAGTTGCAGCCAACTCGCGACGCTTATGGCATGTGTTTTGGAAATCTGAGACAGCCTTTTGAAGCGTCGACTATTTGGTATGCATAGAGCTCTTTCAAAAAATTTAATTTATTTAGACTTTGTTGTTGTTGGTGGTAATGGTGGTGGTGGTGGTGGTGCTGGGCCAGTTTATTGTCTGCAAATGAAATGCGTCTGTGCCCCGGCCTTGGCTTTCTTTTTAAACGAATTACCATTTGCCGGCTTTGATGTTGCTCGGTTTCTTCTGCAGTTGCCGCTGCCCACTTTTCCAAGCTTTTTCTTCATCTTGTTGTTTCTTTTTTTCTTCTGCTTTTTTCGGGTGGTTCCTGCTTTGACGCAAACTTTGCAGACCATAAAGTTTTGACTTCATGCAGTTTTAATGAGTTAACGAGCGCCACGTTGGCCAAGTTCCTTTGACAAGCCGGCAACTGGCAACTTCCCATAGCCAACTCCCAAATGCCGACTGCCGACTGCCAAATGCTGGCAACGGCAGCTAATTAGGCAAACGCGTTCCGATTACCACACAATTTGCACTTTTCCTTTCAGGCCAAACAAACAAACTTTTCACTCTTTGCTGCCGATCAGACGGAGAACAACTGACTTGGCTATAAATAACATTCGACAAAACTTATTGCCAAAAAAAAAATATATATAAATAAACTACCAACAACCTTAAAAGTTTCTCAAATAGCAGTCAAAAATGTTGTTTTCCTTGTAATATTGCTTACCTTATTCTGATATTCTAGTTCTCGATTCTCATGTGGTCTTCATCGCTAAAAATCTCCGCAATGTCGCAGATCCTTTTTTAACAACATAAGTGTCACAAATCGATTTCAATAATTTTGAAAATCCAAACAAAATTACAAAACAGCTTTTATCGAATAATGTTTTACATGTTTGTTGTGTGTTTTTATTATACGTAGTTTTAATTTAGACAAATAAATTAAGAATTATACGATATAATAACTATGGTCAACATATGTATTATTGCAACTTGATGGGGTGGGAGGGCTGTTTGCTCTTTTGTATTTTTTTTATCCAAATGGAGTTTTGTTTCAATGAGCAAAATTAGACGATACAAATTCCTGTAAAATTAATTTTTTAAAACAAATTTAAAAATGCGCGTCGAATCGAAATAAATCGAATTATTTGAATGATGACACATTCAATACTCATGAATAATGATGCAAAACAAAAATTAGCATTTGATTGCGTCGTTTTTAGTATGACTAACTAGAAGAAGACGAAGACTGTGTGTAGCTGAGCTGTTGGTGTTGTTGTTGATGTTTTTGTTGTTGTTGTTTGTTTTTGGGGTGAGTGAGTCGATGTCGTGGTTAATGCGGCATCCGAATTATCTTCATAACATGTCCCTGAGCACCTCCTTTTGCGCGGCAGTCAATTTCTCCGGAAATTGTATATCGAAGGCGACAAGTAGATCTCCCTTGCGCGTGGTATCCTTGGGAAAGGGCAGGCCATAGCCCTGGATGCGTTTCACAGTGTTCGGCTTGATAATCTCCTGCATGGTGCTGATGCGCAGTTTATCGCCGGACATTGTAGGAACTTGGAAGACAACGCCGCACAGTGCCTGAAATACATACAACAAGAAGGGAAAACAAAACGTATCAATAAATAAATTGCTCTTAATACTGCTTGGCTTATCAATCAAATACAATGTTGTTTGGACCAAACTTACCCCTACCCCAAGCACATAACATAACAACTCAATTTCCTGTAAATTGTTATTATGCCACTAACAAGAAAAAATATAAATCGAAAGAGAAAAAAAACTGGAGAAACAAACGCACATGGGACTTAACTAGGGAATCTATCAATCTTTTTGGTAATCCTGTTTATGTTCTTAGTTGCCACTTGCCACAGCAGCAGCAGCAGCAACAACATGTTTTGGAAATCGAAAGAAAATGCTCCCTATTCCGTTTATCGTCGTCTTATTGTGTTTGCTTTTGTGTCTTGCATAAATCCTTTTTATGCTTTTTATGTGCCTAATTCGTGTTTAAACATGTTGTTGACATGTTTCCCCACTTCCAATTCAACCAAAATCCACACAGTGCCGTCATCCCTGTTTGTCCACTTTTGGACCCCCAGCAAACTCGCTGACGATTTCATTTTGGCCAAGCTGACATTCGATCTGTTTAATTGGCCCGCTAAAAGATAGCCATCAATCATGATTTGTATTGAAGGATCAAGCTTAGATATTGCTTTGCGGCCTTCTTAATTAGTTAACGAGAAAGTTGCTCATAATTGAAAGACAACTGCTTTGTGGCTTGCTCATATATTCGATTAGATTCGTTACAAAAGTTTTTCGTAATATTACATTATTGATGTGGGGGTTGATAGTCACAAAAATCAGTCAAAACCATTCAGACAGATAGTGAAATCTTCAATTAGTTCTAGTATACAATGACTAGAAACCTCTTAAACTATTAAATGCATTGAATGACAGAAATAATCATTATTTTTCATATATTTATATATATTGATATTTCAGATTGCATTCTAGATCTGTAATATAACAATATTTATTTATTGCATGTTCTTGTTGCATTTAAACTGTATTTTCATGGTATATTTATGTTTTCATAAACATAATACGATAAATCAGATACGCCCTCCTAAAATAACTTTTAACTGGCTGTTGACAACTAAATCGCGACACTTGTCATATGTATACATATGTAAATGTACATAAATGTATACGTATGTAGGTGATTTGGTAGCCAGTTACCCGCATCGGACAGTTTACCTAGGAGCATGAAACCATGTGAATAGTGCGAACAGCTGCCTCACCCAAAAGTGCACACCTTATGAATATTTAAATATATGTATATGTATTTATTCGTCGAGTGGTGAATTTAAAGCGATGACAGCATAAACTGATGACGCCGGCACCAACAACAGCAACAACAACAACAACAGAGGTGGCAAGCACCACTAAACCACTACAGCAGGCAAAATACCACTGATGACGTAGACGGTGTCGCCAGCATTGATATTTTTAATGGAAATGTTAAAAATTTTGCTGTAACGCACCGAAACTCAACAAAAAGAAAAAATACAAATAAAACACTAAAACCAAGCAAATAAAAAGCGACAACTACAAAAATCTGTAACATAAAAACGCTTAAATACTTTGCTACCTTTTACGGAAGCTAAGCCATAAAAACCTGAAAAAAAAAAAAAAAACAAGGAATACAAATGCGAATCGCGCGATTCGAATACAAGCAACAACAACTGGAATCAGCTCGGTGGCAAAGGGAGTGAGTGGAGTGGATGAAAGCCCTAATCCCAATATGACAATTGGATGTTGAGTATAACAGCAAAGTACGGTAAGCATTACAGCATTTGAATCCAGAATAGGTGATTAAAATTGTAGTTATACGATTTAAAGAAAACGACCAAGTTTATACAAATCGAAAAGTGGCCTTAATTAAATGTTGATATTACAAAATATCTTTGGTATAAAAGCATATTAAAATAACATTTAATGAAAAACCCAAAATATTATCAATATGAAATTTTCTTTTTACAGATCAATAAACAAACAATGAGTTTCGCAATTTTGTCAAATGCTTTTTTATATTGAGTTTTAATATATTGCACAAACTCTCTATACGTAAAGGATCGAACAGCTCTTGGAATCAAATGATCCAATAAAATAGCGAAAATAATAAGAGCACCATTTACGGATTATTGTGTACAGAAATTTGTATGTTTCGCCGAGTTGCTTGTATATAATATATTCGATGTACTTATACATATGTATACATATGCCAAAGGTAATAAAATCAACTCCCTGATTCGGCGAAAAAACTTTTTCAAAAATCGAAAAAAAAAAATGGTCAACAAAAAATGCTTTAGAAGCAATTTAAACGATTTTTGAACAGTTTTCGAGTTGGTATTTGTGAGTCTCGTTAAGGGAAGCAGCAAACATAAAATACTTCAATTTCCCGCGGCGCTAGACAATTATGCTTGCAAAACAAAAAAAAAAAACAAAAACCAAAAAAAAACTAGAAAAAAGTGTTTGAAAAACAAATCAACGACATTCAATGGCATGTCATAAAGCATTTGGTTGTCTGTTTTTCTTTTTTTGCGCTTTGTTTTATTTTGCGAGTTGGCAATATTGAGGACGATGACGACTGTCATCAAAATGCAAACGAAGCCGTTGAATGCTTTTTGTATTGAGCTACCAATTCAATGCAGCAGTCGAAAAGTTCTCCAAACCAAAAATCACAATGGCAATGGATAGACTATATTTCAAACAGCAGCAACAACAGCAACAGCAACAACAGCAACAGCAACAACAATGATAACAAAATTTGTGACGTCTGGCCATCAGTTACACGACCATTCCATACACATAGGACAACACATAGCCAACAACGACAACAACAACAACAACACTCAATGCTTGTTTGGCATACATCAATTTTTTTTTGGGGGTAGCTTTCTGCATTCGGGAATGTCTGACGCAGACACTCGAAGCGTCAAATATACATTTTTTAATTTCTGTTTTTTGCCATTGAGCTCTTGAATTTGCATTCCATCTAAAATTTACGAGTATATTAAGTATTTCGATTGTACATCTATTATATGCAGTGGGTCAGTGTCGTGTGTGCAGCGTTATTTTAATGATCTCATTTCAATTGTGATTTATCCACACACACAAACATCGCCGGGTGTGGGGGTGTGTGTGTGGGGGTGAGTTTAGTACGATTGCATTGACGCTGTCTTTGAATCGCGCATGCAGGTGGCCCGGGCCCCTGTATCCTCAGGAGATTCTCAACTCCATGGTGTAACCAACAAAAAAAACACACACAAAAACACACACACACACAACATTTAATATGTAACAAAAATTATTCGTTGCTTGTTACTGATTTGGAATTCATATTTATCGCGTAAGCGATGATGTAATTTATGTCAGTTTTTAAATTTAATACCCAGCAAAGGCAGCAAAAAATAAAACATTCAAAATTGTTGCGGTCAATTATGTGAAGCACTTTTATGGCGCTTTAATTGTTTTATGGCGCACTTTTTGTAAAACAAAGAATTCAAATCGAGTTGAATTTTCTTTTCTTTTTTTTACAACAATGTTGAAGTTGCAAATATGCAAAATGCATGGTGGGAAAAGTCGACTTAACTATAGGTTTCCTACATCCGACACCGAAATTTAAACTATTGAAACTACAATAGGCAAACAGATTTTCTAATTTTTTATTTTAGACTTATTTCAGTTGTTATATCAGGAAACTTGGCCTGGTCTTTCTTACTATTGGCTAGCATATCAAAATAAAGATAACCATCCTTACTACTACAGCTGTAGCTAATCTTGATCTGTACTTTACGCTCTATCTCAAACCAAAAATCAAATCAAGAAATTCGTGTAAAAAATGCTTAAAGTTTTATAATTGAGCAGCCATCATAATTATCACTATCCGAGACAAAAAACCGTGTCAAATATTTCTAAATAGAAACAACAACATGACACTTTTAGCTAAACTGAGACTCTACCAATAAGGTAATCATAATTTATATCTAGACACATATATCTATGAAAAATGAAAATACCACCAAAATGGGCAAACTGAGACCCCAAAAATATTTACTAAATTTGTCGCACTAACAAGCAATAAAATGTTGAAAATGTCAAAATAGTTGGAGAGCAACTATTTAATCTAGTTAATGCAATTAACAATTTTAACATGACTACGAACTGGCCGGCTTGTAATTTTTATTTATTTTTGTTGTTGTTGTTGTTGTTGTTTGTGGTCATTAAAAATTGATGTTATTTTGGACGTTTCCCATATGTGCCTCGACTTTTAACGCAGTTGGCTGTGAAAAATTTAACACCTTAGCGTCATGAACTGCCTACCAACAAGTCGCATTCAGTCGCATTTGTGTACGTGTACGTGTACGTGTTGGCCCGGCCAACTGCTGTGACCGCCTAATTGAAACTTGACCATGTTGACCAAATTCGCTCAACCAACCAGCTCTCGGCTCGCACCTCCCGGCCGGCTCCGAGGAGCTCCCAAATCTCAAGCACTCAGCTCTTGACTCGTTTGCTGGTCTGGTCAGCGGATTCAGGTGCGTATATGGTAAATTTGCCATAACCATAACATAACGCTGATTTCATTATAATTTGATTTAGGCGCTGCTCGGCTTTAATTGGGCGCCATGCTGTGAGAACCCCAGGCTCCAAGCCGTCGTCTTAAAGCTGACATTTTTTCAACAATACAAAACCTAAACGGCTGACAGCGGCATAACTTAAAGCTAAAGGGTCAGTTATGGTCAGCTATAATTGTCAGGACACCGTATAATCAGTTTTATATTTTACGAGCTCATTTAATGTTTTGAATTTTTACGATAATCAGCGAAGAACAGATTGTGGCATACAAAAATAACAGATGTTGCAGTTTAAGCACTAACTTTATCCAATTCATAAAGCAGTTGCAACAACTTCCTGTCAAAGTATTAATTGTCTATAAATTCATCATTTCAGCGCGGTTTTAATTTGAACTACAGCGCACAAAAATAATCTCTTTCAAATGAAAACTTTTCTGAAATACAAATAAAACTAATATAAGTTCTACACCATATTCAAATTTGCCCACTCATCAACTCCCTCTCAAGTAATATTGATCATTTTTGTAGACTCACCTGCTTGAGCGTTAGCCTCGCCGTATAGCGTAAATCGCTTCCTTCGCGCTTGAACATGGCATGTGGTTTATCCCGGATGATGAACACTATATCCGCTGGTATTTTTCCGGGCGCCTGGTCGCCTTCCTTTTGGAACGTGACTTTGGTGCCCGATTTCCAGCCGGGCTTAATAGATATTTGCAGGACTTTGTCCTCCTTCTTAGAGCTGCCATCGGCCTGAACTACACGACGTGAGATTTTCATTTTCTTAACACAGCCATGATAGATTTCCTCCAGGGTGACATAGAGATCATGCTCGACGGGTGGATCCTGTTTCTGTTCCTTTTTGAACGGTGTGTGCACATTGAAGGAGTGTGATCTAAAAGAGGGTCTACGAAATTTTAGCAAAATATTGTACATCGAAATTTCAAGAGTAATAAAACTACCTGAAGGCGCTGCCTAGTCCATGCCTAGAGCCGAGGCCACCAAATGGCGATGAGAAGAAATCGGGTTCCGTATCCAAATCAAAGACATTCTTATCGAACAGATTGTCGCCCATGTCAAAGAACGAGGCAAACGGATTGCTGTTGCCAAAGAACTGTGTGAATGTGGCCCGTGGATCACCATGGAACTGATATGTAAATGTATTTTTACTGCCACCGCCATTACGAGCACCTGCGCACAATAAAAATAATTAGAAATCATTTCTTATGGTATGGAAAATGACATACATATATATGTATAAGGACGTAATTTTAATTTGAAACTGATTGATCAAGCATATGTAGATTTTATATATGTAAACTCACCGCCACTTTTCAGACCATCCTCGCCATATTTATCGTACACCTCACGCTTGCTTTTATCCGAGAGCACCTCGTACGCCTCGGCGACCTCTTTGAATTTCTCCTCGGCATTGGCGGCTTTGTTTTTATCCGGATGATAGCGAAGCGCCAGTTTTCTGTAGGCCTTTTTAATCTCATCATCGGTGGCAGTTTTAGTTATGCCTAAAGTCTTATAGTAATCTTTGCCCATTGTGTATATATATGTGTGTGTGAGTGTGTGTAGGTGGTTTTGAGTTGCTTTATATAGTTATATGAAGTTCCCAAAAAAGGCGACGTCTTTAATTCTATGCGCTGTGCTCTAAGATCTGTGGAACACAAATAAATATAAGTATTAGTTATTTGATACTTGCGGATTAAATGTGATTATCACTTACTGTGTATATATCATTTGTCTAAAGTCCATATATACATATACATATGTATGTATATGCATATATATATATGTATATATATATATATGTTTATAATTCCAGACGTTACTTATTTGCTATGATACTGCTCCATAAAATCTCCTGCTTTCTATAATGGCACATACATGTTTGCTGATTTGTTGTTTTCTTCTTCTGCAAGTAGAGAAATGCGTTGGATTAGTTTACAGTTTTGTCGATATACTTATTCAAATCACCCATAAGTATTATGATAGTCGCCTCCATAGCGCACATAACGTCACAAGCCTTGGCCATGTTCAATGCTAAATCGCCCACGCGATTTGTTAAATTTAGCACTCGAGAGCGAGCAAAAAATAAATAAATAAATAAAAAAAAAATTGGAAAAAGCTCAAAGATTGGGAAATTTGTTGAGAGAGTCATATGACGAGTTGAGATATCTATATTTACGAGAACATACATTTAAATTAAATATTTGCGTATGCAAATTTCAAATAGAACTAATATTATTTATTTGGCGTTGAAAACATTTAACAAATAAACAGCACAGCTGGCAAAACACACGAAGATGCCGGGAAACTCTTTTAAATGTACATAAGACAAAGTGCACATACATACATTATAGTATATATATAATATATATACACACTTATGTATATGCTTGGCATTTTGTGCGCTAGCCAATTTGCATTGACCTTAGCGAAAGCTCTAAAATTCCAATTAAGTTTAAGACAAGGCGCAAGAATGAGAATTGACGATGACATTTCTGAATGTCTTCATTAAAATATGACAACAACAGATCATTGTGGTTCTACAAACGTATATTATATACATAAATATATGATAGTTGTACAAATGGTTGATGCGCAAGTGATTGGATTCGCACATGTTATTTGAACTGTTCCTGGTTTGGGCTAAATGCAACCACAAAATAAATCATCTAATAGTTTCTTCTAGTTTCGGTTAAGCGAGCAATCACTCACCTACATCATAGCAAACAATATTTTTAAAACTTAATCAAGCTTGGCTTAGAGCAGCAGATCATGCTAACCACAACAATAAAGCCGAACTGACAAATTAAGAAAAACTTTATTAATAACATTTAATTTGCAGCTAATTAAGAGATAACTAATTAGAATTAAGCAATGAACTACAAATTAAGATAGCAAATGCGGAACTTTCGAAAAATAAACGCAACTTTTTAATTATTTGACAGAGCAAAATAATCATTTTATTACTGAACAAAGCAAAGCACACATCAACCTAAAGAAACTCCACAAACTCAGCTGATTGAAACGATCTTTCCCTGAAGACGAATCCCGGCGGCATTCGAAATTAAAATACAAAATAAAACCTAAATAAATTATGAACAGATGTCACCAAATAATAAACAATCGAAGCCCGACCAGAAAATGGAGCTCGGGCTAAGTTGTAATTCCCAATTGTCCTCTGACAAGTTCAAGTTGATGAAATTAATGCGATACGCAAGTCCAATTCATTAACATTCAACATGTCAACGCCTGACAATCCCGTCTCAATGCAATTGCTAGCCTTGAATTTAACTGATTTCATCTTGGAATAAAATTTAATTTTTTTCATTTTTTTTCTCTCTCAATTTTGCTGTAATTTTTTAACTTATTTTTCGCTTGAACAACAATATTTTCTGCTGGCAATTTGCTGCCTTGAATCCAAATCTGAATCCAAATCCGATTGCTCTATTCCACACACACACGCACACGCATATGTATATATGTATGTCTCATGGGGGGAGCGAGAGCTGCGAGAGCTACACGCTGTCAATAATGGTCGCAATTTGGAGGATTGATGCGGTCAGCGCCATTTCATTCCAGACATTATTCGACTGCAATATAGATGACGATATGCATATAATTCATTTGGCCCGATATCTATCTATTTATCGATCATTGAATCGTGCCAAATGTGTGCCGCTTTGTGTAAGGGGGCGTTGGCAAGGCCACCACGTCGTGAACATAAATATCTTTTTTTTTCCACACATTTTGACTCGGGCGAATTTTTGTTTTGGGTGACAAGAGTATAAAAATTTTGCGTGCGGCCGAAAATAATTCTTGAAAATGATTACGCAAGGTAGAGTCTTGGAAAATATGTTCATGTTCTTGTTATTGTTGTTGTTTTTATTTTCTCTCTGTGTATATGCAAAAGTTGTGATTTTCTTTTTGACAATTTAATTGAATTTGCATTTTTCGCACACGTTTCGTTTGTTGCTTGTAATTGAATTATTAACAACATTCGCATTGTTCGTGCGAAAATAATAAGTGTTGTCTGGATATAAATTCATGCTGATACGAATATTATATGAATATGTATTCAAACCCCATTGACAATTACAACATGTTTCTGCGTGGGCGAAACTTCCGCATAAATTATTTACATACACACACACACACACACACACACACACACATACACATACATACACACCCACTCACCCACACAAAACCGAATCGAATTCGTTGCCTATTGATTACAATATAACATTTGTTTAATAATTTATGGCAATTGCATATGCAAATGTATGTGTGTGTGTACGGTATATATATATAGAATGGAATATATGCGAAAATAGTACTATTGTTAAGTTTTGTTTTGACTCTGTCAAAATGGGTTAGTTAGATAGAAATTCACAAATTTTCTTTATTTTTGTTACTACTCTAATTGTACAATATATTTAATTGAATTTAAAAAAAAAATGGATCTATTTTGTACAGTATTTATTTCAATAAAAATATAATTTGAAAACCAATTATATAGAGAAAAATGTAATTTTTGTACAACTGAATTAACTTCACTCATCTTCAAATAATCATCCACACAGGAAAGGATATTTGCTAGTCATGCACTCCATATTAATAGCTTTCTGAAATGTTTTAGTGTCACTTCTCTCATTTTGTTTTTGTTAGCTTTTTTGCATATGTGCAATTTAAATTTCTATTTATACAGCACACATACACACACATATACACACACACTGAAAGTACACTCTTGATTTGTATCTGTGTGTGCTAAAATTAATAAATTGTCGTAGGTTATGAGGCCAGCGCAAAAATGATGGCGCCCCGTGCACTCTAATTGAATTGAACTTGATTTATAATGCCGCGCTTTACTTTTTATCCACATTTTGTGATCGCAAAGGCCTCTCAATTCATAAATTTGCAAAGCAAACGCAAAACTAAAAACTCATTTTTTTTTTTTTGGGTGCAAAATACAAATTTTGAAAAATATATTGCTGTGTGATTTATGGCAAAGCTTTAAGGTTTAATTTATGAATACCAAAATGACCGCTGGCACACAAGTAAAATATGTTGAAAATAATGCGTTCGATAAGCTTAGCGATTCAATTTAGAAGTGGAAAAAAATGAACTTGAGCGAGAAAAAAGGTTGAGGTATTTGGAGAAAATCAATTACTTTTAATTTGCAAAGGCAGGTTGATTTTATTAAAGTGAGTGCAAATAACATGAGATGAAAACTTGTGTCAACGTAATTGGGAATTATATTTCCAGTTTTCGACTATTTAATATGTGGATATATGTATCTGTCTCAATATGTGCATACATATATACATATATGTAGAAGATACACATATTCTTGATCAGCATCAATAGCCGAGTCGATCTAACTGTCCGGCTCGGATACTATAGCTACAAATTTAAAGTCTAACTTTATCGTTATCAATTCAAATCGATTACCACAGTTATACAGATATATCTTTCTATAATATTGACAATACAAATTTCATCAACACAGTTTGAGAAGCACGGAATAAATATATTAATATATTAATTTTTACAGACACACTTATGGATAAGTAAAACCTTGGGTTCAGGGTACATCCTATCCGATCTCTTTCGATTAGAGCCTTCGTACTTTTTTGTGGATGCAATTAATCAACAGTTCGAGGGAACTCAGCATCATCTGTGTAAACTTAACGCAACTCTGAAATTTCAGTTTTCAAGGTTGGTGAACTTTGTTTTGTGTTGTTCTCTCCCACTTGACCAACTCGATTTTATTCAACTTGAGTTAAGTTGAGTTGAGTTGCGTTGGGCACAAAGCGCCTTCATTCACTCTCGCTCTCCGCTTCAAAGTCAACAACTGTCTCATTCATTGACAACCACATTTCGCCGTTGTTGTTCTTGTTACTCATTTGTGCTATTTGTTTTGCCAATTTTTTGGAATTAGTCAAAAAATCAAGCAGCGTGAAGTTTGTTCACCCACGTTCTGCAAAATACATTTTTGTTGAACAAAGGTAGCCAACATAAACATCATACCAATCGTAAAAATCAACCATAACATTTAGGCAAACAGACGGAAGAAAATAAGCAATATTAAAAAAAATATATTTATAAAAAAAATATTAACAACAAGTACAATTCCAACTTTTGATTCCAGAATGTTGTATTGTGGGTGTTTCTAAGCCGCAAATCCGTTACGAAAATAGACGAAATGACTAAGCGCAATTTAGTTTTTTGGCGGCCTTTACCTGTCTCCCACATGCAAATGCGTATGAAATATTTTTGGAGAAAACATGTGGCAGGCGTTTTTTTTCCTTTCTTTTTTTTTGTCTGAATCACAATTTTGAAAAGCACTAGAGTCCATGACGTTGCCTTCAATTTGAGAATGTGACGAAAATTCTTTGGAAAATTGTGGGAAATTTTCGATTGTAGATGATCAAAATCGATAAAGATCAAAATTGAAGCATGTGTTTTATTATTATTATTATTACAAAAATTATGTTCAAACATATTTTTATTTCCGGTGAATCAAATTTCCAAGCACACACTGTCTTCAGTTACAATTACTTGGAAAAATCAAAAAACACACAATTCAAAAATTCGTTAATTGAAATTCAGTTTCCGCTAAGTTTTGCATTGTATTTCATATGTAAGCAAACAAAACAAGCCGTGAATATTTATGCAATTTGCATAAACTAACTGTGAGAGAGAGGAAAATACAAACAAAAATAGAAGATTTTAGAATTTTAAATTTGATGGCCAAAATTTGCATATTCCACTATGAAAACCTGTTTTCATTATTGAATTTTATTATGATTGCTGATGGAATAATTTTTGTGTGCACATTGTTTTTGTTGCACGATACAAATTTTATTAAATTATAGAATACCTATGTAGATTATACATTATTAAATTATTTCAAACATTTATCAGCACTTCCTTGGCAAAAAACAGGTAACATGGAAAAATTATATTTTAGTTTTAACAGTTGTAAAATGCGAAACGTGACAGCGCTATAAGAATAATTGTAATTAATGAAGTACAATAATAGTCGAAAAAGCTCTTAAAATGTATTTTCCTATGCTTTGCTTGCGATTACTTTGCCTAATTTGCCAGCCACAGCTACACAATACAGTTCTTCGTGCTTATCTGCTCTCTGCTTATTTATGACGAGCTCTGTTTTGTGTTTTCTGTTTTATTTTTTTTGCGGCTCATTTGATCCAAGTGTGGCAAATTTAAAAACAACAACAAGACCAAGACAAGCAGAGGCCATGTACCGGCCACCGCCTACGTCTGCGCCGCCCACTCAGCAGCTGTTCAAAGAGTTGTGAACGAGAGAGAGAGCGCTCGTCGTCTCTCTCTCTCACTCTCGCAAAAGAGACAGCAGAGCGCAAGAGAGAGAGCGAGAGCGGGTGTGATGCGTTCTTCGTGTGTCATAATTTAAAAATACAAATAAAAGCTGCAGAAACGATAGACTGCTAACGGTAAAGATTGACAATCTGCATGCTTGTATGTGTTTCTGTAAGTGATTATGATTATGATTACCGTTCTCTCTCTCATCTTCATAATTTGTTTTCATTGTCTCCCCCCTCCACACACACACATACAAGGCAAACACATTTGTTTTGCTTGCTTTTTATTTCTTCTGCCACTTTGCTTTGGAGGCCAACAATCTTCACAATGTTTTTTAATGATTTTTACACTTGAATCATAATCGCTGTTTACTTTAATATTACTATTATTATTATTGTCATAATGAGAAGTGTGAAAAATACATCATAATTTTGATTTTTTAAAACTTGTATTAGTTTTAGAAGACCCTAATATATATATGTACATGTATATGCATATGTATTAGGGCAGGCAAAGCTTTTTACACACAAATCTGTTCGCGCACACATAAAGTATGTGTGTATGTGTGTGTTTACCAATTGGCTGCCTGCGTTTGTTCCAAAGAATCACCAAAGAAAATCTCAAATATAAGCAAAAGCAGCAAAATTGGTTTGGTGAGGAAAGAAAAACACACACGAAAATAACTAAAATATGCTATAAATAAAACATTATTTAAAGAAATGAAACCATGAAAAATCAAAAACACAGGCCAAAAACCAAAAGTAAAACGTTGGCTGGCAAAATATAAATTATCAAGAGAAAAGAAAATTAAAATAGGAAAATTTCGTTAGTGGGAAATATTCTAGTTGGATTTTGCCTATTTTGCAGATCATCTGTGAAATGGGTTTCTCAATTACTCAACACGTGATCTGATTGGGATTAGCCTGTTACACATTCCAATACGAATACGATTTTATGCTCAAAAGTTTGCGACAGAACTCGCAAAATTTCAAGCCATAAAAAGCACTTTAAAATGCACAGTTTTATCTGCGTGTGTGTGTGCTTGTGTGTGTATTTATATGTATTTATATATGTATGAAGGTGTGTATTTTGTTATTTTGCTTTGACCACATTTGGCAACACAGGCAGCAGAACGTCACACGTTAAGAACACACACACACAAACATAAGCACACAGCAACAACTCCAGCAGCAACTCACACTAACACACACACACACTTGCAGTTGTTGTTGTTGTTGAAGCTATAAATGAACAATAATATCTTACAATTGGTATTGGCTTCACAAAATTTCGTTTCTGTTTTTATACTATTCTGTATTATTATTAGCGCGATAATTCCTTAGTGTATTAGCCGAGAAAAATGCGTAGAATGGGCGCTTGAAAACCGTTAGAGCGCAACAACCGACGACAACGACAAGCGAGCGAACGACCGATCTTACCGACGACGACGACGCTTTGAGACTCACTGAATGGCCTGCCAGGCTACGA
Source organism: Drosophila conformis (assembly GCA_035041375.1). Lineage (NCBI taxonomy): Eukaryota > Metazoa > Arthropoda > Insecta > Diptera > Drosophilidae > Drosophila > Drosophila conformis. The sequence goes on along the minus strand of JAWNLE010001406.1, from coordinate 1,940,076 downwards.
GTGTTGTCAAACGCCTGCTGATCTCTGCCTCTGACGCATGCAGCCACAGAGAGAGAGGAAGACAGAGAGCGCGAAGTAAGAGAGACAGACAGACGGAGACAGAGAGCAAAGGCACACATTTTTTCTTTTTTCGGCAGACGAATGTACAATACGTCTATACAGACACATGTCTGTATGTATGTCTGGTGAACTTATTCAAGTACTACAAACACACATTCACACGGCATGCAAGAAAAGCAAAAATAGAGTGCAAATTGGAAATGAATTGATCCTCTTCTATGTGCGAAGTTCGTTCTCACATGCGTCATGTGTGCGCAGCTTTTTCCCATAGATGAGTTGAGAGCTTTTTAACGCTAAACACTAAAAGCTTGAGGCTGTCATAACAAATGCAAAACGGGCTTTTTAATACCCTTACAGGTTGAGATTAAGTCATATTGAATATTTCATTAGAAATGCTCGTAAGTACACAATTTTACACTTTACTTTTTTGAATACAAAAGTCAATAAGTCAATTGTTGGATATCAATTATTTTAGTTTATCAACTGCTTGCTACTTTCTCCTCCTCCCCCTTTTTCTCCATCGTCGAATCGGGTGGCAGTTCAATGTTTACAGCTTTTAATGCTTCACGAATCCAATTGGGCAACGGTTCACTGCCAAAATGCCTTCCCATAAAATCACGCACAAATTGTGGAAATTGATCTCGTTGGATTGCTTCACGCATGGAGCTCATCAGGCGCAGCTGATAAGCGACGTTGTGGATGCTGAGCAGGGTGCACGAGACACTCTCGTTGGTGGCAATGTGATGCAGATAGGAGCGCGAGTATCGTTGACAAGTGCCACAGCCACAAGACGCATCAATGGGCTCCACATCGTGCTTATATTTCTGATGCTTCAGATTCAGTTGTCCGCTGTCCACCAAGGCACAACCAAAGCGCGCAGTTCGCGTGGGAAATACACAATCGAACATATCGATGCCGAGGGCAACACACACAACCAGATCGTCGGCAAAACCCACGCCCATCAAATAACGAGGTTTATCCCGTGGCAAGTGATCCGTGCAGACATGAACCATACGCCAAAAGTCGTGTTTGCTCTCGCCTCCACTTAATCCGCCAACGGCAAAGCCGCGCACCTGTCGCTCCATCAAGGCACTCACACATCGCTCCCGCAACGGAATCTCCAATCCACCCTGGACAATGGGAAACAGAGATTGATCGTCGTCGCGGGCGTGCGCCTTCAGGCAGCGATCCACCCAGCGTATGGTGCGTTCCATGGCCTCTTCGACGCGTGGCCCCGTCGTCGTCGTCTTCACCACATCGTCCAACTGCATCATTATGTCCGCTCCAATGGCATTCTGTATTTGCATCGAGTGCTCCGGCGTCAACATGCACTCACTGTTATCGAAGGGCGAACGAAAGTTGACACCCCGCTCATCGATCTCAGCCAGCTGCAGCAGCGAGACCATCTGAAATCCACCCGAATCCGTTAGGATCCCCCGTGGCCAACCCATAAAATTGTGCAATCCTCCGGCGCGCTTAAGTGTCTCGATGCCGGGTCGCAAACCCAAATGGTAAGTGTTGCCCAACAGGATCTGGCAATCCAGTTCGATGAGCTGATCTGGCAGCACGCCTTTCAGTGTGCCCTGTGTGCCCACGGGCATAAACACCGGCGTGCGCACTTCGCTGTGCCTATATAAAAGGAAAAACAATAATAGTAAAAACCTCATTGTAAATTGATCATTCAAAATATTTACCTCAGCGTCATTAGGCCAGCGCGCGCCTTGGACACGGAGCACTCGGCTACAACCTTGTAGGTTAGAGGTGGTAATTTGCTGCTGCTCATTTAAAACACGTTTATTACAACTACTAATAATTTATTAATAATAATGCTAAAACACGTGTTACACAAAACGTAAACAAAACGCCTTTGTGCAGGCAAGTGTGACCGCATATCGCAAGCATCGAAATAACCAACTTTCGGGCCGATTATCGATTATTATAGAAGCGAAGTTTCACTAGAGGTAAATAACTATATTTTAATGTAGTACATATTTGTTATATACAATTATTGCACTAGGCGTATTTTAAATAATTTATGCGTTCGCTACACTATAAAAAATTGTGAAAATTGAGGTATACAATTTGCTTGTATGTATAAATACATCATATAAAATCAGACCTAATTAATAAAATATGATCAATAATAAAAACAATAAATAATTAGTTAATGTTAAGCATTCTCGTAACGAGATTTCATCATTTTCTTAATGTACGTTTTGTAATCGTCGCCTGGCGCCAGTGTGCCGCTCTTGTTGCCCAATCCCACATTGTTCGAGCGCGCCTCAGCCTGAAAGATGAAATAATATTTAAAATTGTAATTGATTTACTCCTCTGATTGTTACTATCAAACCTCAATGATCTGTGTGCGCCCCTGGTTCTTGCGTCCCAGTCCTTGGCCCTCGGACCAGCCCATTTTCTGGAGCAAACGATTGCCCACATTGTTGGAGCTTATGGGCATTGCTGGCGCTGGTCCAGTCTCCTTTTTTCGTGTCTGCATATTTTTGATCTCGTGCTCAAAGCGCTCCCGACTCCGATTCGGCGGCGGGGGATCGCCTTCACCATACTTGAGGCGACGCTCCTTGGCACGATCCCGATAGCTGTAAATGTGGAGGATTAGCAAAATTTTCAAAATTAAGCTAAGAAAATTAAAGATCTTAAGACTTACGACAAGCCCGCATTAGCTGCATCATCGCCAGTGGCGCCGGCAGCGTTGCCCATGTTGTGCTTGGCCAGGTTCTCCTTGTGCAAATTGGAAATTTTTAAATGCTTCTGCAGAATATCGTGGGATTGAAAGGCACGCTTGCAAAGCAGACAGGTCAGCTTCTGAAAGTCCACATATTCGCTCTCATCCAAGGGCCCAGGTGCAGGTGCAGGTGCAGATCCAGGTCCAGGTCCAAGACTGACACCTGACTGTGCAACGACACTCTGTGCGCCAGCGCCGCTGTTGTCTTCCTCAGAATCAGAGCCACCGCCATAGGCATTCATCAGCTTGTTCATTGGCGGAGCCGCTGGTGGCACATAGTCGTTCAGCTTGCCGCGCTCCTTCTTCTCGAGTATGGAGAAGCCGACATCGGCATAGGCACCGGCGGCACCGCGAGACGTGCTCGGCCCCTCGCCGAAATCACCGCGTCCGGGCAGAATTGGCTGTGGTGTGGCCACCACTGTATAGTCTTTTTTCTGATTCAGCTGTTTGGCCCATTTCTCCATGTCCTTGACGATCTTCTTTGCCACCTTGACCTTGTCATGCTTGTTGCTACTGCTATTGTCCTTATCCTTGCCTTTGTCCTTCTTCGACAATTCCTCATCCTTCTCAGCAGGTGACTCCTTCGCAAGGGATTCCTGCAGCGCCGCCTGCGTTGAGGCAGGTGTGGCAAGTATATAAGTGCTACGCCGCTGATCCCAGTACAAATAGGCGCCCGTCTCATTGTTGTAATAGTACTGCGAGTGCGCATCGTAATATAATCCAGTGCTGGGATCGTAATAGTAGCCAGACGTCTCATCGTACTGATACCGAGTCACATCAGGAGTGGCTAAAGTGGGTAGAGAAAAATTCATTTTTTATTTAAAATCAAAAATGTAAAATTCGGTTTTTTTTACATTGATCTACACTAAAATGATAAACTCAACTCAACAAAACCCAGTGTTGAGTAAAACTTAACGAAACGGCGAATATTTCGTTCAATTAAGCTTGATTGTGACTCCTGTGAGCTCGTGTGAGATCGTTTTGTCGTTAAGCAAATGCAACTTGTATGTTGAGCAAACGCTGTCTGCCAGAGATGAGGAATTGAGAGCAAACTATCAAAAAGCTGACAGCGCAAACACCTATTGTTTTGATTTTTTCTAATAATACTCATATTAAAAATGTATAAATGAACTCACGATAAGTTTTGCCATCATTGCCCCTTGGTGCAATCACATTTTGTGCGGCAAACGTTGCCTTTACCGCAGCAGCGGCATGCGCCGCAGCTGTGGCCGCCGCTGTCGCCGTCGTCTCAATGATGCTCATCTTCTTCTGCTTGCGCTGGATGGCCGAGAGGGCGACAGCTGCGCCCGAATTGGCCTCTGTCACTTGTCGCTCACCCGAGCTGCTCAGCTGGCCACCCTTCTTGATCTCGACCAGATAGTAGTCCGTGTAATACTGTACATAGTGCGCATGCTCTGCCGGCGTTGAGGCATACAGCGAGGCACTGTACTCGGCAAGACGGGGCACATCCGCCATTGTGTAGACACCAGCATTGGCGTCCGATGGCGGCATAGCGACCACTTCACCGTTGTTTTGAATGATGCCAGAGGTTCCGCTCTGAGAGGCCGACTTCGGCGGCACTGAACGATTTTCCAAGTCCATGCAGTAGCTGATGCAGACTGCAACATAAACATAAATCAGAGATTAAATCAAGGTATTTTATTTGAGCATTAAATATATTATTAATGTAGAATAATTCGGATAAATAATAAATTTCAATGCATTTAACTGTAACAAACAAATCAGAGATTAAAGGTGAACAATGTATAATAAATCTCATAAATAAATATATACTTTTCCATTAATGAGAGTACCCCAAATATGGAAAAAAAAAAAAATCTCTTTTTTTTGGCAGTAGCTTCAACTCACCATCTCGATCATCGATGCGCAGCGGAGGCTCCAATGTGGTCAGAGCATTATGCACATCCATGGAATCGATGAGTGTCTCAAAAATTAAATAACAAATGCCGCGAGACGTTTGAGTGAGGGTATCGCGACTAATGAGCACCTTATGTATGGTTTTGGCCAACTTGGGCACCACCTTTTGGAGAGCAGTTAGGACGCTCTCCTCGTTGGTCAACGCGTCCAGGTTGCGCAGCATGATCTCTGCATTGAGTTTGGGGGGAAGCGGTGGGGAAATACGTTTCAGTTAATATCCAAAAACAAATGAATAACAAAATAAATTCGCTCAACGAAACAATTGAAGGGCAGAGTAAAGTTGGTAGTTGGTTAGTATACTTTTTGTTAGAATCGGGCTAACTTCATCGATGCCTTCGCCGCCGCCAGAGAAGATGCTTTCGCTTTCTGCACGCGATGCCATGCACATGAAGCAGGAGAAACGTCTCTTGAAATTGTATACGCCACACTGTAAATGGAAAAAATGGTTATAATTCATCTAGCTTGATATGATTATCCACCTCTAATCCATACCTTAACGCAATGCCAGTCGGTGATGCGTTTGTGGCTATATTGCAGCGAGACACGTTGATCTCCCAGCTTGAGTGTGCCCTGAATGGAATAGAGGAAGACAGAGAAGAGATGGCCATCGATTAGTCATTGATATTTGGTTTGACAAATGCTGCACAGAGTACACAGTCACCAGATCGCTTCTGTGTGCTTTAAACGCGCGCAGTTGTTTTGTTCTTTGCTGTTGTTTGTTGCCGTTGCAGTTGGTGTTGTTTGTTGCCGTTTCATTTTTATCCACAATAAACGCAATCAATGGAAATGTTTGCATTAAGTTCAGTTCCCGCCAGAAACAATCATATATATTTGTTGATATATTTAAAAAAAAAAACCAGACGGTTGTACACCGAAATGGAAAGTTCTAAAAAATAAATGGGGGCTAAGGTAGAAATTTATGCATAATATGCCATAATATATATAATACAATACGATGGGGATGCGATATCTTTTTGGTCTTTCAGGCTGTGGCTGTTTGCTGCTGCTAATGGTGAGCGTTGGGGAATTTTGGAGAAACTGAACTTAAGGCGAACATACTTCATAATTATTGATGTCAAGTTTTTGGTTTGCTTGATTGGTTTCTTTGTTGTGATACCTGAGTTATTTCCATCCAACGTGTTGCTTCCTCAACGGTATTAAACTCGACAAATGCGAAACCGCGTGATGCACCTAAATTTTAGATAGAAGCAGATACAAAATGTTTTTGTCAAAATATGTTGTTTGTTTGATATTTTTGTAACATTTTGGGTATTTTTGTATAGTTGGTTTTGATTGATTTTTACTGGAAGGCCAAGTATGTATATTCAATTTGGTTGCTGGTGCGAACTTTGCCGGACTACTGCCAAGTTAACACAAGAGAATACTTACGCCACGTGTGTTTATATTTATCTTACTACATAAAGCTAACTTATGTAAAGCATCTGCAACGATATTGTAACCCACCTGTTGGTCTTTTCCGTATCAGGCGTATAGATGATGGCTCCATATTCACTTGTATCAGCGCGCCCATAATCTGTAAAGCAGTAAGACAAGAATTACTGTCATTTATAATTAAGGGTGGACACTTAAATATTTGAAACTTACATAACTTACAACAAATAAATACAAAGAAAGAAATAATAAAAATGGAATATATATAATATTACATTACAAAATTATACAAACATAATAACTAGCATTACGGTTTGCATAAGGAAACTAATTAATTTAGAACAATCGCATTTTAGATTTAAACATTGCTCAAAATTTGTAAATATATCATAATAACACTTGCAACACTTTCTGGTTGTTATACGACTTTAATCAGACGCTCTTCAAAGATCAAAACAAGAAAAATATTTTTATATTTTATCTACTTTTTACACGATAAGTGTTAACCACATTTCACAGCAAGTTCAGTTTTGTAGCCTATTCTCAATATGAATCACTCGAAAGTAAAAATAATTTTGAAGCAACGCCGTATTAAACAAATCGAATGTGTTAGATTTCTAAAGTCTATCTTAAGCAGCTGCTCTCTGCTCACGTCTACTCACGTCCGCCTCCGTGATGTGCTTTTTCAGACCAAATATAATTATCTGGTTGAGGGCCTCGTTGCTCGTCCTGACGTGATTGCGACGAAACTGGCTATCATCGCTCTCATCACTGTCGTAGGTATCTTCGTCCGAGGGACAGCGTCTGTCGCGCTCCCGACTGTTGCCAGTTGTTGCAACTACGCTGCCATTGCCATTATGTGTTCGAAAATCGCGGCTAAACGGTAAGCGAAATGCAGTTTTTGTTAGTTTATCTTGAACTATAGGGAGTACTTTAAATGTTACCTTCTCTCCATGGCACGGTCATAATCTGAATTGCGGTCGCGAGGCTCTCGATCATAGTTTTTCCAGCGCTGATCACGCTGATCGCGATCCCGCTCCCGATCACGATCACGCTCCCGATCCCTATCTCTATCACGCTCCCGTTCACGCTCGCGATCACTATCGTAGTTGTCGTCGCGACGATTGTGATAATTATTATTACGCGAATTGTTGTTGTATTTGCTGTTGTAGTTGGTGGCGCCACGCTGATCTTCGACATAGTCCTCATGGATTAGATCCCGATACAAATCCTTGTCCGCACTGCCAGTGTTCCGATGTTGTTCGCGACTCTGCGAACGCGAATTCCCTCGCTTGTAGCTGCTCGTCTGCTCCCGATTCCGCTCGCTGCAAAACACAAATTCGCAAATCAATAAAATCTATTTTTATATAACTATATATATATAAAATATATATGTGTATATATATATATATACATATTTTAGTTGCTCTGCTTACCGGGAACGCGAACGGGAACGACTATGTCGTCTGTATTGGTTATTGCCGCTGCTGTTGTTATTGACCCCAGCAGCGCTGCCACCAGAAAAGCTGCGACCATATCGCGAATGCGACTCCATGTTACGCGTACCTGCTGCTTCTCAATTCGTCTCGAATCCAAACCCAAATCGTTAGCAAATGTAATTTGCACGGAACGCTTTTATTAAGTGAACCTACGATAGAAACGAGAGAGACTATTGTAAAGCACTGTTTTTTTGTAATAATAAACAATAGGCACAAGCACAATACAATTTATGGAAAAAATCTCGGCCTTCTGCTGCCATTCACACAAAATGCCTACTATTGTTCGTTGTTATCGATTTTATCTAGTATAAATACAAATACGTCATTGGGATTAAGCAAACGGGAAAAACTCGTTCTTAGTAATGAAAATAAAAATACTTTTTCTTGTGTAAAAAAAAACCTTATTTAATCGCACTAAAAATTACCTTTGGCAACTAATGTCGATAGGTGGCCATGGCGTAATCTTCTTAATGCAAAACTCTTGAGCAGTGCTGCATAAGACATACTGTGATAAATTACACTAGATGTGCAAGAAGAAGCACAAATTAGTAACCGTTCCATACGATACATCGTGGAATCAATTTGTTAGAAAACTTGTAAGCCTTTGCCCTCTTTACTCTCAGCTGTGCTGCAAATTTGACGCATAGTGGTTCCGAAAGAAATAACCATAATCTTATGTATTTATAGTTTTATTTGTAAGTCCGTTAACTTATCAAATTGCCTCAGTTAATTATTCGTAACCAGTGCTGCAAAATGTCTAAACCCAACACGATATATCGATTGCATCTCAGTTATGCGATTTATTTAGATTGTTAGTGCAAGCGTGCTGGGGAAAAACCAACTTAATATAATTTTTATCAAATCAAAACGAGACATCCCCCGAGTAACGCAATTGTCGTAATCACTACGAAAAAACAAACTAGCGAACGTTGTCAGAGTGAAATAAAGTGCTAACAATGAAAAAAGTGCTTTTAACGAAAACACAGCACATACGTGTGACTGCCCCAGATGTAATAAAGAAACCAAACCCAACCACATCATCATCGTTCGCAATAAATAATGTGTCAAGCATGCGTGGATTGCATATGCCAACGAATGTGATCACGAACACGTATATGCAGCGCAAATCCTTTCAGTCCATCTACGAGGACATATTCAAGCTCTTAATGCGCCTGCCCGACAAGGCGCTGCAGCAGCGCGTTATCGACGCTATCAATGGGCGTAGTGATAAGTCAGCCGCCGCTATTTTTGGCTCCCATAATCAGTGTAAACAGTGCTCCCTTAATGAGCAAAAACCCCAAAAGGTGAATGCGTCAACACAAACCGAAACGTTAACTGAGACTGAACTCTCGCCCCCCCGCGAACTTCTTCAACAAATCGATGAAACGACAACGGCTGCTATCGTTGAGAAAAATGAAACGACAACACCAGAGAAAGCTAGTGAGGCTACAAGCGTGAAAAAGCCGCGAAAACGTGGACGAAAGCGTAACACATGTGTGCCACAGGTGGTCAAGCGATCGGCGGCTCAAATGGCCTTGCAGGAGCGCGAGGATAAACAGCTGACCCCATTGCCCCCCGTCAAGAAGAACAAACTTGATGGTGTAGTAAGAAATTTTGAACCTTTTTGATAATATGGATCATCCATAAGAATTTAGCTTTCAATATATTTATAAAGTGTAATTTTTAAATTTGGTGATTGGAGCTCTAAAGGGAAAAATTGATTTTCGCGATTTGTGGGGAAGAAAAAGCGAAAAATTTGCATTGAAATTAGTTTATATAAACTCCTCTTCTACCTTCGATGTCAGAGTATTAAAGAAACATTATAGTCTTTAATTTTGCTCTCAACATTCATAATACTAATAATGTTTTTCTCCTTTTTAACCAGTTACCCAGTCCTGCTGCAAACACATGTGGCATGCAACGTCGGGAATCTGTCATGTCAAGTGGTCTTGGGGACATAAATTTAATTGATATGTGCTTTCAAGTGGATAATTACATCAAGAATGATAATCAATGCACAATTCGAACCATAATGGCCAATGAGTTGGTGCGCGCTCATATTATGTCCGAGGAGGGTTTGCTGTATGTGATTTGTATTTAATTTATATTAATTTAAGCTGAGACACTGAATTAACTATAATTTATTATATGACCCATAATGAATATTTTAAATATGTAAAAATATAAATAGTATTGTAATTCGATATGTGTATTTTATTATAAAATATTCACATATGTATAATCTTTGACTGTATCGGCCCTCGAGTCGATATATACATATATCTACTGCATCATATAAATATATCTATAAATCGAGATCATAATATCATACGTTCGAAATTTCCGATTTCAAACAGTTTGTCAATTCATCACCTCTTTGTTCCTACCCAAGTCTCAGATGAGCTAACCAACTAATTATTTCCATTGTTTATTGTTATTATTGCAGGCCAATTCATGATGCAATTTTAAATGGTGATGTTTATGGCGTACAGCGACAGGTTTTTGTGTGGTCCAAGCTTAAAAATATGACGGATTTCAATAATTTAGTGAGTGCCGATGGCGAGGATTGCCTGCAGCTGGCGCTGACAAATGACTGTGAGCCGGAAATAATTAGGGTATTGCTTAAAACGGGCGTGTTGCCCAATTATATCTATGATGATTCAAATACGGCGCTGCACATAGCGATTATCAATAATATACAATTGGAGTCGTTGCGCGAACTAATGCTGCAAATCGACCTGAATTTACTGCTGCAGACCAACGATGATGGCTACACAGCCCTCCACATTGCCGTGCGACACAATCGCTATAAGATGGCCGAGATCATTTGCGACACCATCGATCAGCGGCAGCTGGGCGCCTCAATCTATAGGCGGAACATAGACGAAGGTGAGGAAACGAGCAATGAGCACTGCGCCAAAACTGTCGAGGCGAGGGAAGAGAAAAAGTTTGCGAAATTCTATGAGAGAATCTGCGATCGATTGGAGCACAACAATGAAACACTGCTGCGACGGCAGCTGAAGCATGAGATTCTGAATGCGAGCGAAGCTCGTGCGGGCAACACTAGTCTATTCCATGCCGTTGAAGGCGAACTGGAACATCTATGTTACTTCCTCTTGGCCCATCTGAGTAATCCCGATGAGGAGAACCTCAGCGGGCAAAGTCCAAAATCTTTTCATTATGATTTTGCGCGTATTTTGCGCATCAATTTAAAGGTATCTCGCATCATGGACAAGGTGACTGGCATTCTAAATGGTAAAGGAACAACGAGATGAAATAGATTGTATAAAATATATTATATTTATTGTTTAATTACAAAGTGTTTTTTTATATTGTTTAGCCCCAACTCAAATCCCAATTTGATTGCTTCAGTTTGGCGATATCCGGGGGCTGTAGGGAGGGTGGAAAATTGCGCTTAGCCTGCTGTGAATTCTTTTTCTTTTTGGAGCGCTTTTTATTCAGTTGATTTACTGCAAAAAGAGATTTTTCTTAATGAGTATTTAAAATATTAATTTATAGCAAAATTCAGTTGCACCAATTTTTTCCAGCTGCTTCATTTGTTTATCGCTGTAGTGGCGAAAATTGCAGAATAATTGGAATTTACAGTAGCCAGCAAAGAAACGTTTGCAAGGCTTCTTAATGCGCTCCGCTGTCAATATTTTGCGTGGATCTTAAATAAATAAATAATTATTTTCGGCTTTATTTAAGAAAAACAATTCAGCTCACCCTCAAATTGGCGCATATACGTTGTTTTTGCAGCTGTGTGCGAAATGCCCGAATTGTGTAATTTGCGCACATTCAAATCGTTCTTCATGAAGCAACAGCAGTAATCACAATAATAACTTTTGCCACCCATTATTAACTAAACTTGTCGCATAATTAAATTCAATTTTGTTTTGCGTTTAGCATTTGTTTACAAACAGTTGCAGTCTGCAGCGCTGCCAACTTGCTGTAAATGTGGCTGCACCTTCCAACACTGTTCGATGGATCTAATTAAAAACAACAGTGAAAATGTCGCAAAATACTTATAGGCATTAGTTTAATAATAATAATTTTAAGTAAAAAGGTGAATTATTAGTGATTAATTATGTTTATGCCCGAAACCGCAGTGTTCTGCATAACACTGCTAGTTTATGGCGCCATATTGCTGCTATTGATTTACTATGTGAGTTAATTCTTCTGTGTGCAAATTGCAGAAACAATATGATAGATGCACAAATTTTGAATTAAATATTTATTATGTTTTGGTAACAGGTGCTAACGCTGGCCGACTTGGAGTGCGACTATTTGAATGCCCAGGAATGCTGTCGACGCCTCAATTTCTGGGTCATACCCAAATTTGGCTCCCATGCGCTGCTCTGCATTCTGCTCCTCATCTGCGGGTAGCTTTAAAAGAAACTTTTTTCCTCAAATTTAAACCCAACTAATTTTATTTTTTGGCTTGCAGCCATTGGGTGATGTTTTTGCTCAATTTGCCGATGGTTGTTTGGCTGTATTATGAGCTACATCGGCAGCGGAGGGACAGCCTCGGCGTCTACGATCCAGTTGACATCCACAGTCGGGGTCTGTTGAAGGTGCATCTGAGGAACTGCATGATCTATCTGGGCTACTATTTTGTCATGTTCTTCGTGGGCCTCTATTGGTTAGTTCATGTCCAAAAATCCCTATTCGATATGAGTAATATTTGTGAAGTCATCTGATCTGGGAATGCAGTTAAAGCCATATTTGATTGACTGAGCTAATTGTACTCAAATTGAAATTTGTTTTAATCCATAATGCTTCTACTTTTCAGTTTGATTTCATCGCTGATCAAGGGTGATCCCATCAAGCGCCACGAGGATGACGAAATTATCACAGGCTTTTAAACTACGCAGCGAACTAAATCAAATTTATTTATTGATTTAAAGTTTGACAGAAAAAGATTTGTGAAAATAGTCCAAAAGATGGGCATATCCTAACCCGTTGGGACAGTTTAAATGGTTGCTGATAGTTCCGCAAGGGCTTCCAAAAATACGCTCACAAAACGCAGAGAAATTAGTGAAATATTTTGTAGAATAACTTGTGGAAATGAGACATTCGATATCTGCGAGAGATCAGTGTAAAAAAGTCATCCTAGTCCCACAACGAATATGAAACAAAAAACCCAGTTAGTGAATAATTTTATATAATTTTTTTCTTATCTTCTATTTAGAAACGAATTTTGACCAAAATTAATGCCTACTAACAAAATGTCATTTGCTCATATTTTAACTATTTATTTCGTAACTAGCATCTGCTGCAATTTAAGCGTATTCGAATCACAAATTCAAAAAATATAGATATAAAGATGTATATGTACAATAAATGTTGTCTCGATTTCACTGTAGAAAATCTACTACTTCCTCCAGTTCCCGTTGACGGGCCTGTTTTTGTGCCCAGCGCGCCTCCGCCGTTTTCACATTGACCACCCAACGGTCGTGAGCCAGTCGAATGCCGCAGACGCCTCCGTCCGCTCTCTTTTGGCTGCCAGCAGCTGTTGCTCCAGCTCCAGTTGCAGTTGATCGATGCTTGCCCATGTAGGTTTGGGCATCGGAGCGCGGATGTCGTCGTTTAGCCGGGCACAGTTTGCCGCCCTTGGGGAAAGGTGGCTCCGCGAGATAATGCTTGAGGCAACCCTGATGGAACAGATGTCCGCAATAGACACGCTCCACAAACGCATCCGCATGCTCGTCCAGCACCACCGACTCCGGTTCCGCTTGCAGCACGGGCTTATCACAAATCGGACACAATTCCCGATGGAAATCACGTGTGGCCTCCAGGCAAAATTTCAAAGTGCGATAAAGACTGCGCACGGGTTGAAAGTGGGCCAGTTCATCCTTGCTGAGACGCAACGGGGGCTCCACACACTGACGTGCTATCTCTCGCGACTGTCCGTTCAGGTAACGCACCAGCACAGTGGGCAAATCCGACTCGATGCTACGTAGCTCCACACTCCGGCTGGGATAATCATCGGGCACCGCAGCCGTGACGCGATAAACATAACGGCCGCCACGTGCAATGAGCTCCACGCTACTGGTGCGCTGGCGCAGCTTTAGCTGACTGGCCACATCATCATCATTATCAGTGGACAATTGTGGATTTTTCATATCCTGTCGCAACTGCTTGATCTCGTCGAGGCACACGCACAGCGGATTGTCCAGCAAGTATTGCTGAGCGAAGCGTAGAACGAGCAATGCTTGTGGTTCACCCATCTGATCCCGTGCATAGTTGTCTATGAGGCGTGTCAGCTCCGCGTGCAATTTCTCCGAATATCCGCGACTCTTCAGCTCTACGAGAATCGTGCTGCGCGGATAATCCGTGGGAAAACGTAAACAAACTGTCAGTGTTCGATTTGGGCGATTCGACAACAGATCGACACGCACTAGCGTTGAGTTGCAGCTGATTATCCGGCTGTTGGCAATATGCTTCTCGCACTTGGTGCGTATCTCAACCAATTCACTCTCAATGTCATCCATGCCGATTAAAGCTTCCCAAAGAGAATGTTTACAAAAACACAAAACAACACAAGATAGCAGGCAGGGCTGACGTGCTGAAACCCATCGATAACAGTTGCAATAGCGATTAATCTCTTTACGATATTTATACCTGAACAATACTCGTGACCGGTAAAAGTTACATTGCACACATATTACTCATCACTGCCGTCGCCACGTTGTGGTTAAAAAAAACGCCGACAAAGCGAAAGGCTGACGAAATCCGGAGTGCAAATTGATTTATATTAAAATAAAACACAGAGCAAAATGGTATTAGACTTGGATCTGTTTCGCAGCGACAAGGGAAGCAATCCCGACGCGGTGCGCGACAATCAAAAGAAACGCTTCAAAGATGTTGGTCTCGTCGAAACGGTGATCGATAAGGATGGTGAATGGCGGCAGCGACGCCATCGGGCCGACAACCTGAACAAGGTGAAGAACGTATGCAGCAAAGTCATCCGCGACAAAATAATGAAGAAGGAACCAGTTGGTGCCGAGGAGGAGCTGCCCGCCGTAATTCGTGATGAGGATCTGACGCTCTTGACAGCTGAATTGCTGCAACCTTTAACGGTGAATCAGATTAAAAAATTACGTCTGCTCATCGATGAGGCGATGACAGAGAACCAGAAATCCCTCGAGCTGGCGGAGCAGACTCGGAATACAGCGTTGCGGGAGGTGGGCAATCATCTGCACGAATCGGTACCTGTGTCCAACGATGAGGACGAGAATCGTGTGGAGCGCACTTTTGGGGATTGTACGAGGCGTGGCAAGTATTCGCATGTGGATCTCATTGTAATGATCGATGGCATGAATGCGGAGAAGGGCGCTGTCGTCTCGGGTGGCAGAGGCTATTTTCTAACGGGTGCCGCTGTATTCCTGGAACAGGCACTCATCCAACATGCGTTGCATTCGCTGTACGCAAAGGATTATCTGCCACTGTATACGCCCTTCTTTATGCGCAAGGATGTGATGCAGGAGGTGGCACAGCTCTCCCAGTTCGATGAGGAGCTCTACAAGGTGGTCGGCAAGGGCAGCGAACGCGCCGAGGAGTCGGGCGTCGATGAGAAGTACTTGATAGCCACTTCGGAGCAACCGATTGCCGCCTATCATCGCGATGAGTGGCTGCCGGAAGCATCGCTACCAATCAAATATGCTGGACTGTCTACCTGCTTTCGCCAGGAGGTGGGCTCCCATGGCAGGGATACACGTGGCATTTTCCGTGTGCATCAGTTCGAGAAGGTGGAGCAGTTTGTGCTGACCTCGCCGCATGACAACAAATCGTGGCAGATGATGGACGAGATGATTGGCAATGCGGAACAATTCTGTCAATCGCTGGGTATTCCATATCGCATCGTTAACATTGTGTCGGGCGCCCTCAATCATGCCGCGTCCAAGAAACTTGATTTGGAGGCCTGGTTTGGTGGCAGTGGCGCCTACAGAGAACTCGTCTCCTGCTCTAATTGCCTCGATTATCAGGCGCGTCGTCTGCTCGTCCGCTTTGGCCAGACGAAGAAGATGAATGCCGCCGTCGACTATGTGCACATGTTGAATGCCACAATGTGTGCGGCGACGCGAGTAATTTGCGCGATCCTCGAAACCCATCAGACGGAGACGGGCATTAAGGTGCCGGAGCCCCTCAAGCGATACATGCCGGCCAAGTTCCAGGACGAGATTCCCTTTGTGAAGCCAGCGCCCATTGATCTGGAACTGGCCGCCGCCGCTGACAACAAGCAGAACAAGGCCAAGAAGGAAAAGGCTAAAAAGGATCCAGCAGCTGCATAAATTTTGGGTTTCATTGGTGTCCAGCGTCACTGCGCGTCGTATTCGCCACACTCAGCTTAAGCTAAGCTTTCACGTCTAGAATTGTGTTACTTACTCCTAATCTATATATTTATCAATCGATCGCATTTATTGCCCAAGTTTTACAAGTAAATCAGAACAATTGCGCTTCAAAATGCAAGAAAATTCATTTTTGTTTTCATTTTATGTAGAGGAATTTTTCCAGGATTGCTGATGATTTTCCAAGTCGAATTGGAAAGTTCACACCACTCCATTCAAGGCTCTTATCTGGCTAACAAATTTGATAGCCAAAATGTAAATATTAATCAATTGCTTATCTTAAGTTTTATTTTAATTGTTTTCCATTCTTTAACTCTTCAAGTGTTTTGAATCTTGGAATATATATTTGTCTATTTCCGTATCAGGTAAAGTTAATCGCAAATTGATAAAACCACATATCTCTGGCAACTTGAAAGCTAAGTCAACAAATTAAGTTAGCAGATTTCTGGTGTCAATTTTCAAAGATAAACATAAACGAATAAGTAAATTTCAGTTCAGGGTATAAAAAGTGTTGCATAAAACATTTTGCTTCGTTCAACGTGAAGTGGTAGATGTGATTCCCAAACGGTTCTAGTTTCGAGCAGTTGATGAGGCTCTTGTTGATCTTTCGAAATGCCTTTCGACTTCCTGCGTAATTTTTACTTGATCATTTTTGTTTTTAATTATTTTTTTTGCAGTAGTCAGTCGTATCTTTGCCGGTCAAGCGCATGCGAGAGCGATATGAGGTCTCCAGCTGGTGACGACAATTGACGCACATCCTTTTGGGAAAGCTTTCAGTTGATTTCGCTTGCAAAGCGAGGGGCATGCCCAGCGATATGAGAATAACCATACTTTCTGACGCACATTAAAAGCTGGACTCAACAAATTTGAAACCCTAATAACTGGTAACTCCTTTATCACAGAAAAACTGCCCCTTTTTTGAGAATAGAGTTAATAAAATTTGTAAGTTAGATTCCAACGCATCTTCACAATCTTAGAGAACATTACTCAACCTTCCACTGCTGGCCAAATCTCAACCCAAACAGATAACTATTTATATTTATTACCCACATGCTGTCAGCTGGTCTCTAGAGTAATTCCCAGTCGATTGTTTTCTGTTTGGTGCCTAGCAACGGCTCTGATGCCTGACAGTTTAATAATATTCCCGGCGACTTTTAGTAGCCTTGACAACGTCTTCAACTTGTTTAGTATCAATCTTTAGTTTTCCAACGAGCCGAAAATAATAATAAATTTGGGAATATGTCGAAACGTCGCGAGAAATCGAATAAACAAACACGCTGGGATCGCATTCGAAAGCGTTATCTGAATGCAAATCCGCTGGGCCTCAAGACGGATGCAGTGCGTCGCTTCATTGAGCTGGACTACATTGGCCAGCGGCAATCCCAGCTGCTCATCGATGGCGAGCAGTCAAATAAATTGAATCCCAGTGTCGTCATGGATATGCGACATCAGATGGTGAGCTGAAGGAGAAATCTCTCTCTCGCGACTTGGAGGAGCCAAGATTCCATTTGGATTGAAATTTTTTTTATTTTTCATAGTTTTCGCAGATACCACGTCAGTTGCCGCTGGCGACAGTGGCGCATGACAGCACCT
Source organism: Drosophila conformis (assembly GCA_035041375.1). Lineage (NCBI taxonomy): Eukaryota > Metazoa > Arthropoda > Insecta > Diptera > Drosophilidae > Drosophila > Drosophila conformis. The sequence continues at coordinate 1,922,500 of JAWNLE010001406.1, read as the reverse complement.
TGGCCTCGACGAGGGCACACAATCTGGAAGTGGAGCAGCGCTACATCGACAATCAATTGCAAAAGTTTCGCCAGCAGCTGGCCAGGCAGCATCCGCCGCGCCAGCGCCAGGAGCGCAGGATACGAGTGCGTCCCACCAAGCCGGACTTTAAGCTCAATCATGGCCCATTGATGCAGAGCCTGACGCTTGCCTCGCAGCACATCGATAACTTCTACCAGACGCCGGTGGACGCACTCGGCCAGGCGGCCATGTTGTGCTCCATGCAGAAACAGGTGGCGACAGTGTCGCTGCTGCAGCAGCTGCAAGCCGAGCCGGAAGCGGAGGCGGAGGCGGATCTCGAGCACACCTGGCTGCAGTTGAAGCAGGCAAAGGATGTGAAGGAAGTCCAAGCGAATGGCGAGCAACTGGACATGCTGGAGTATCGCAAGTTTGTCAAGCAGGTGCAGTTGGACGAGAGCAAGCTGCAGTTGCTCCAACGTTGCCGCACACCAAGTCCGCTGCTGACCACCGAAGAGCTGCTCAAACCGATGCGCGCTGCTGCCGAGCGCCAAATGCTGCACATGCGCACCGTGCGCCAAGAGGAGGAGCTGCATCAGCAGGAGCAGCAGCAGGAGAATCCCTCAGAGCAGCCTCAATTGCATCGGGAGGCATCCACTTGCTCCAATACGAGCGATGGCATTGATTCAGTTATATCAGATCTGGCGGAGGAGGCGTTATTCGAGCTCCAACTGGAGGCAGCCGAGCAGCAAATGGAACAGGAGCAGGAGCAGCAGCAGCAGCACAAGGAATTTCTGGCGCCTCCAAAACTCGTGCAATTCCAGCTGCCTACGACTTCACCTGAAGAGTTGATCTTCGCCGAACAGGAGGAGGAGCAGGAGGATGAGCAAATGGAAGCTCTGCTAATCCGTCGCATTGAAATACCCAAAGTTGTTGTGCTGCCCAAGCAGCTGGAGCAGTCAGCAATTGATCAGAACTGCAGCGAGAATGAGCTGCAACCGGTGCCACTTGATGAGAAGCAACGGATAATTGATGAATTATTCCAGGCACGCAGCAATACGGAGCTGAATCTGATGCGTAAATACTTTCTCAAGTGGATTCATTTCACGACCATGGAGAAACTTGAACGGGAGCCGGGCACAAGGCATGCCAATCGAGCGACAAAGATCAATGCATTTCTGGACAAGATCAGGCAGGAGAAGCGCCGTCAGCGCCAAAACACCAAGAGGCCAACAACTCCAGACAATGCCGAGAAAATAGCCCAAAAGTCACTGGAGCAACGTGAGGAGGCTGTCAAAATGGCCAAACAATTTAAGAATAAGTATGAATACAATTTTAATAATCTTAATCTTAATACAGAAACTTCGCAAACACATAAACGTTATTTAGATTGAGTACAATTTGCCGCAATCGAAGTAAAAATACTTCACAGATTGCAAAAAGTTATTTAATTTAATTTAATTAATTCATTACGAATTTAATTCCTTACTAAAAAAGGATATCTCTTATTTGAGAACGATTTTTAATTCGATTGCAAACCCTCGAAATGGGAAAAGCTTTTTTAAACAGACAAACGTTTGCTGCTGTTACAGATTATACATATTCTTCTTAGTCATACCTCTTTTAACCGTTTCAACCGATGGCACTATCTTTTTTTGTTTGTTCCTTTTACCCGCTTGTGAAATGTAATCAAAGTAGAATCGAAACTATGCACATGTGAGTGCACTAACGGCATTTCTAATCCTCTCCTCTTTGGTTGTTGTCTCCACTGCTCCTAGCTTTGTATAGGTTTTTTTTTTTTTTATTAAACTAATTTAAGTCTACGATTTGTGTGCTGTGTCTGTATCGAAGCTAAGATCAGATAGTGAATCGGCTAAAATCCCAAATATTTAAATTAGTTTGATTAGCTGCTTTTAACTGGATTAATTCACATTTCGATAAAATGCTTTGCAGGCTGAAGGTGCAGCAGGATATTATTGATTTGCAGCGCATCAAGCTGGAGCGGCAGGAGCGACTAATAATGCAGCTAAAGCTGCATAAGCTCAGCGACGAGGCCAAAGAGGCGCGCGAGGATCTCAAGCAGGAGCTGAAAACCGTTATACGCTGCGGCGATCCCAAGGCAAAGGCAAAGGCCAAGTGTCTGCAGCTCATTGGCAGTCTACGCGATGCCGAGGACGAGGAATTTGAGCGGTTGCAGGGCAGGGCGCTGCTCCAGCCACGCTTCCTGCAGCACATGCAGGAGCGAGCATTGGAGCGCAGTGTGCGCCACGAACAGGCGCGCCAGCGTCGAGCTCAAGCGGATGCGGAAAGGGAGGCAGCCAAGATGGCCATCGAGGAGGCAAAAGTGAGACTCAGATTAGGTGCTTAAGCATAAGATTTAACAATCAAATTATTCGAACAGCGCCAGGAGGATGAGGAGGGGAAACGTTTGCGCATCGAGGTGCTGAAGGAGAAGCGACGCCAGGAGAAAATGGCCAAGGTGTTGAAGGAGCGCGAACGCCAACGTTTCATTGAGAATCAACGCAAGGCTTTGGAGTTCCATCGCCGCATGCTGCTGCGCCGAATTGGAATGGAGGGCTTTAAGCGGCTGCTGCAACGCAAGCGGGACAATCTGGTCAAGTGCGAGGAGTTCTCCCGGCGCCTGTACAAGCGCAACAGTTTTGTGGCCTGGCACAAGTACACCGAGTGCCGGCAACGCGAGAAATGCATCCGGGCCGATATGTGCCATCGCCAGGCACTGAAGCGACGGGCGCTAAATGCCTGGCTGCTCTATGTACAGGCGGAGCGCAATAAGATGCAGGTGGCCATTGACTGGCATGCACTGCATTCCATGGAACATTGGTTTGGACGCTGGCTTAACTATGTCACCCACTGTCGCATGATTGAGGACACCAAAATGCGTCAGGCCATCTCGCATCACGAGTGGTAAGTTATAAAATATAGAATTAAATAAAATCTTACATTTGCATCTTATATTTAGGCACTTGAAGTGGAAGGTGCTGGACTGCTGGCAGCGATTGCCGCAGATCTTGCGATTGGAAAAGGAGACGGAGGAGCGTCGTCAGCGTTGGCGCATGAAAATTTGGGAGCTGCTGCCGGATTACAAGCCAAGGGAGGATAGCTTGTGGTAGTTGAGATATTCGTTTATTATCATAAATTTTTTTTGCGAATTTGACTTTTAGTTTATGTTCACTTAAACTTTAAGTATTCTTTTTTTCTCGGAATAAACTGCAATTTGATTTCAACTAAAAAGCTTAAACACGTCTTTTAATACATGGACTTATTGTAAAGTGTGAGATGTTATTTGTATATATAATTATCATTGAAAGAAGTCTAATTCCCTTTTCGATTAAATCAGTAGTTAATTGAAAATAATGCGCAACTTAATTGAGTAAATTACTGATAGTTGTTTACATCTCAACAGCTCTGGCTTACATTAATTTGATAAAATCTGAATATTTCATTAAGTACATTCTTACACTCAGCATATTTCGATTAATTGCTCAATCGCGACTAAACGTCGTAAGCGCTAGTTAACACGTTTAATTCTACGCATACTTACTAAAAGCATAAAGTGTGCGCTTGCTTAGTGAGTAAATAAACATGGATTGCTATATTCTAGTTGTATTACACACAGCGTTAAGAGATTAGTGAGATTACAATCGCTTACGATTCGGCTCAGACAGGCAAAGCACTTTAGATTTTATAAAATTGCACTCCTCTCAATTAATTGGGGCTCTTTTAGCTGTTGCATTTTGCAATCGTCAACGACATCACTTTAAAATGGCTCGCCAATTGCTCCAAATGCGATTGCGATTCCCATTGGAGGCTGGTACACGTTTATATTCGTGCAGCGTGGTGCCGCGCCAGTACAAATACAATTGACGCACCAGGACGAAGCTGATGTAGCCAGTGATGAGCATCGCATAGCCAGCCACAACAAACGATAAGCCCAATCTGAAAACAAAAACCGCAACGTTAATATTTAATTTATTCAAAAAATTATATTAAATTAAATTATGGAGGCAGTTATGCAGTAAAGAAAATTTAAAATATACTTAAGCCCAAATTAAAATCACTAATTTTTAACCCAAGCTTGAGCACTTACTCAAAGCTCTCGAAGACCTCGCTGCAGTCATCGGGCAGCATCAGAGGAATCCCCAGCAGACGCACCACCAAAAATGGATGACAGACGGCTGTCAACGTTAAATTGGCGCCCAGCAGCAACGCACATTCGGACAAGGCCAGCGCCAGTAGATACCATCGATAATTGCGCTCACCAATGCAACAGTTGAGCCAATAGCTGTGATGGGAGCGGCGCTTGACGCAGCTGCCGCACACGGAGCAGTGATAGGCGCGCCTCGGTGTCACCTTGCGGCAAGTCTCACAGATGTTCGGCTGGGCGTGGTGAATGAGACCCGCTTGTTCGGAGCCAACGTCACCGTCATCATCATCATCATCGTCATCCTCTATGCCAAGAACAGTGTCTTCGATTTGTACGGCAGCCTGGTGCGACTGCTGTTCGGCCAGTTCTTCGCCACTAGAGGCTTCCGTGATGCCCGGCAGCTCATCCTTGGGCGTGGTTCCATATTGTGCTGTCACCAGATTGAGTGGTGCCAATTTCTTGGTGCGATATAGTGCGTAGATTGCAGCAAACGATAAGAACACCAATATACAGTTCTCCTCGGGCAGCAGCTCTAGCAGCGGCACTTCGCACTCAAATATCAACGCCATATAGATCACCGAGAAGACGATCCAACTTAAAAAGAAGTTGGTTCGCGTTGCGGTGCGCTCCGCCAGCTGCAGGCCCCAACCAGTGAAGCCTACCAGCGTTAGCATTAGCACTATAGCAGTCTTCGCGTTCAGTGCGGCCAGTCCCATCATCAGGGGCACAATCAGTGCGGGTGCCAGTGCAGCGGGAGCGATGCGTTTCGCGCCGCCACGCCATGGTAACCGTAGGCGATCCTGGAATGCAATCAACATGCCGTCTATGTTGCGTTGTTCAATGCGCTCACACGTGACGAAGCTGTCGACAAGATGAGTTCAATTATTCAAGCGATATTGAGTGCATACAATTGAGAGATCAAACGGATAACTTGTTGATCCCATTCCTCAATTGCAAGAAGTGCAATGCTCAATATTTGTGCCTACCGTGTGCAGATCAAATCAAAGTCGACGCAATTACAGCAGCATCCTAAGATGTGGAATTGCTGATTATCGTTGTCAATGTATTCGCAGCAGCAGAGGGCTCGGCCCTTGGCGTTTTCGCTACGTTCGTCTTCCGTGGCTGCTGTGAAAAAGTTCAACGTCGTCGTCGCCGTTGACATTGGGGCGCATCGATTTATGAAAGGGGCCGGTCGGTTAGAAGATGCAAATTAAAAAGTTTTCCACGCAGCGTGTGTAGGAGAATAATTTGTTGAGATTAATTTAAGACCAAAGCACTATACAGCTGACGTTTGTACATACGCAAATTAACGATTTATTTTATAATAATTAATAAGTTTTATCGTAGGTCAAATTACTCAGCCGCCGCTACTCGCGACAAAAACAAAACATCAGCTTTTTCCCCACCCCAACAATCACAGGGTGTTTCGAGTGCACCGTAAAATTGGACAAGAAATCATCGGCATCGCAATAGTCTTCTGATTTATTTCAACTTTATTTCAACGATGCCGCGCTTCAAATTTTCATCTGAATGCCACAAATTGTTGCTTTGGAAGACTTTACCACATTTAACCAGCTCAAGAAACTGCTCTAGTCCACCGCCAACTCCAAAATAATGAGATTTGCCAGCGACTAAAACAATGCCGTCTGCTTTTAGACGTTTACTAAACGTGTCCAATAGCTTTCCTTGATTTTCTACGTTGTATATTGTTTCCGATGTCAGTATTAGATCATATTTCTCGTCGTACTCTGTGAGTTGCGCAAAATGCGACCAATCGCCAGCGTAAAATTTACTTTCCATTTGTAGCCGCTCCAATTTCTCATCATCAGTGAGGGTGTCTGCGAAATTCAGCGTTACATTTGGCATTGTTATTTTCTCCAAAACATCCTTGTTCTGCAATTTTGGATGTAAAACTTATTTCAAGAAACGACATGCAACTTTTAGTTAGTTAGTTACTCACGTAATCCTGGAAGTCAACTTTGGCCCCACATTTTAAGGCATATATTCCCAAAAGTCCCGAGCCGCAGCCTAAGTCCAGGACCCGCTTATGATCCCAATATGCTTTTTCATAGGTTTTTGACAAATACATCAATAAATCATCGGTGCATTCCCAAATTTTTGCGCCGCCTGCCAACAAAGATGGTTAATAAATTATAATATCGAGCTATATGCATATATTTAAATGTGATATTAACCCTCATATACGCCTGCTATTAAATCCGAATGGCCTTCTTCAGATTTCCTGATATCTCGGCTGTTTATATCGCTGTGTGTTTTAATATCTTCAAGGAGCGAACGAGCAATAAGATATCGTATTTCAATGCTTCCAATAGTTTGCTCTTTTGCATTCAGCTCATACAGGTCCAAATTATTTATAACTGATTTATTTGGCGTTACTTCCTCGGCCTGATACCATTCTATGTTATTGTCGGTAGTTGGCTTATCTGCATTCGACTTTTCTAGTTTAGGCTTTTTAAATGGACTTTCCGTGGCATCCGATGTATCCGTTTCGTTCACCTCAAAATTGAACTCAAACATTGTTTAGCCTGAATCACCCTGTTTGGTTCTGTTTACCGGCAGACACATAAATATGTGGGATTCTGCAAAATACAATTAATATATATAATTTATGACACTAAAGTTTAGATTGATTAATCTTGTTAATTAAAGCGATAATAAGTTGAACAACAGCTGTTTAACAAATATATTCACAAACCACAGAGTACAACCACGCTAAATACGCTAGTTATCGATAAGCACACATAGTGATGTGAGTTGTCCAACCACCAGGCCACTTACAATATCAATCGATAACACAAATTGGACATCACCAAAATTTGCTCTTTTGCTTGAAATTTTGTTTATTTTATTTTAGAAAATATAATACAAATGGCTGATCAAATTCAACCCGATGTAAGTGCAGCGCCAATAAACAAAACCTCACAAGATTTCTCACATCATTTTGCACAGGGCGATCAACCGGCGCCTCTTATGTCCGTTGGAACCGATCAGCAGCAGACTCACGATAACGGAGCTGCCAATGGCAGCGATGCCGGTGACGATGATGACGCCCAAGCAGATGACATCGATGACGATAAGGCCGCTGAACTGGTGCTTCCGAAGGCACTGGAGGATGTGCTCGCGCTAAAGGATCAGCGTGTAGCCGAATTCGACACCGATGGGGATGCTCGAGGCGGGGGCCTCTGTGTGGACGGAACTTCGCAAGACGGCGACTTTGCCGACGTGGGCGACGACAGCGATGACGCCGATGATAACTTATTGAACGGTGTTGGGAACGATACAACTGGCAAGCCGAGTAAAGCGGACAAAAACAAAAAGAAGAAACGTCGCAAGAAGCAAAACAAAAAGATACGCCAAAAATTGGAGTACGAACGGCAACAGCAAATGGCGCGTCGCTCCGAGCCACGGGAGCTGGAGCCCGAAGAGGGTTCAAAGACGATTGGAAGCGAGGAAGACCGGCCGACGGTGGAGAAGGAAAAGGAAACACAGCGAGAGACGCGCAGCAGTAAAAAGAAAAAGGAACGCGCAGCCGAAGAGAAGGACAAGGCCAAGGAACGCAAACAGTCGGAAAATGGAAACGTCGAAGCAGATGTCACAATTGAGTACGTGGTAACAATTTTAATCGAAGTTTGTCTTATTTTTGTTGATGCATGAGTCCAAGGGACATAAATAGATTAAGGGTGAGAAATGCATCCTTTTGACCAAATTATATACATTCATTATAAGATGTATTCGTCTCTCTCAGATTTCGAATTCTTAAATCGAAAAAAATTCCCCCTCCTTTAAGGAGATCCTTAAGTTTAAATATAGAACGTACTCAGACCAAGTTTTTTTTAATTTGTTGAAACGTTCCCCGCTTTATAGTTTTGATATTCGAATCAATTGGAAACTGGTTATGAGGTTCTTAAAAGTCAACCTCTACAACTAGAGTACTCCTAGCTTAAGGCTTTTTCTCCTTAGCATTAACATTTCAATTCGCCCACAGATATGTTCCCGAGAAGATAACAATTGCAGATCTGGCGCCCATGTATCGACAATTCTATCGTGTCTTCGAAATTTTTAAACTGGAGAACAAACCGAAACAAGCTGAGAAGGACAAAGCGGCGCTGGATGCGGAAGCATTGGCCAAAGCTAAGAAGTTGACTAACAAAATGCACGATGATGACGACGATGATGCCGATGATGACGATGACACTAAGGATGACAAGGAGAAGCTCTCAAAACGCAAGCTTAAGAAACTCACACGTCTCAGCGTGGCCGAGCTGAAGCAGTTGGTCTCACGTCCAGATGTCGTCGAAATGCACGATGTAACGGCACGGGATCCAAAGCTGCTCGTGCAACTGAAAGCCTATCGCAATACGGTGCAGGTACCGCGTCATTGGTGCTTCAAGCGCAAATATTTGCAGGGTAAGCGTGGTATTGAGAAGCCACCATTCGATCTGCCTGCGTTCATCAAGAAAACGGGCATCATGGAGATGCGTGAATCGCTGCAGGAGCGCGAGGATGCCAAAACGCTCAAGGCCAAGATGCGCGAACGTGTCCGTCCCAAAATGGGTAAAATTGACATTGACTATCAGAAGCTGCACGACGCCTTCTTCAAGTGGCAGACCAAGCCGCGCATGACCATCCACGGTGATCTCTACTACGAGGGCAAGGAGTTCGAAACTCGTCTCAAGGAGAAGAAGCCTGGCGATCTATCCGAAGAATTGCGGATTGCTTTGGGCATGCCAGTGGGGCCCAATTCGCACAAAATACCGCCACCATGGCTGATTGCTCAGCAGCGCTACGGACCGCCGCCCTCATATCCAAATCTAAAAATACCCGGCTTGAATGCGCCCATACCAGATGGCACCTCGTTTGGTTACCATGCAGGTGGCTGGGGCAAACCACCAGTCGATGAGCACGGCAAGCCACTCTATGGCGATGTATTCGGCATGAATACGCTTGATTTGGATGTGAGTAGCAGCAAGATTTCAAATCAAAATCAATAGTTATATAGATATATATATATATTTTTAATGTAAAACATAATTTTTAGAACGGCATTGACGAAGCTGACATTGAGCGTAATCAATGGGGCGAACTGGAGTCTGAATCGGAGGAGTCTTCCGAGGAGGAGGAGGAGGATGGTGAAGATCTGGGCAATCAGCAGGATGAAACCGGCCTGGTTACACCAGTTGAGGGTCTGGTTACGCCGTCGGGTCTAACTAGTGTGCCAGCTGGCATGGAGACACCCGAGAATATAGAATTGCGTAAAAAGAAAATCGAAGCCGAAATGGAGGAGTAAGTTTGCCATGCCATACCAGCCATCAAACAATTGATTGAAACTAACCAATTCCTATTCCTTACAGCAATGAAACGCCTGTGCTGTACCAGGTGCTGCCGGAGAAGCGCACAGACCGCATAGGTGCCTCAATGATGGGTTCCACGCATGTTTATGACATTGGCGGAGGAGGCACTGGTGCAAGTAAACAGCCACCAGTGCGATCTACAACAGATCGTGAAGGCATTGTCGAGCTGGCCTTGGATCCCAGTGAATTGGACCTGGACAACGATGCGATGGCCCAACGCTATGAGCAGCAAATGCGCGAGCAACAGAATCATTTACAAAAGGAGGATCTGTCGGACATGTTGGCGGAGCATGTTGCGCGTCAGAAATCGAAACGCAAGCGACAACAAACCGATCCAGCAAAGACCACTAAGAAGTACAAGGAGTTCAAGTTTTAGTATAACAATAACAATAATAATAACATTTCTGTATTCGCGTTTTGCCGATTACTTGGTATTTATAGGCGAAAAGATTCATGTAAAGATTTTCATTAAACAAAAATTAGTAAAAATGTACATAGCATTTTTATTGGCATTTTGTTCAACTTCTCATTTATCAAATCAGAATTGGGCTCAAATCTGACCGCTGCATGGTTGATGAAGATCAAAATCTTTACTAATACTAATCATTCAACAATTGGCAGGTTGGTGGGGTTGTTATATATTATTGTTCAGACCATAAAAGAGAGATTGTACATTTTGTATATATAGCTGGGGAAAACTTTAAGAAAAAGGTCTTAAAAATATTTATTTATTTTGTTCAGCCAGCGAACATAGTTCACAGGATAGATGTTGCTTTTTTATATTAAAATAAAACGTTAGTTTGAGCCATGTTGAAAAAAGCGGAATAGCTAAAAGTTGTTCATAATATTGGTGCTATGTTTTTGAAAAATATCTTATTTTAAGAGTTTCGATGTGTTGCGAAGACAGGTTATTTTTGTTTGTAAATGAAAAAATCGTGTTTTTTTTTTAGTTATAGAAAATATGTTGTTTTATAGAAGATATTATATTTTTCATTGCATTTCGTTTCATTTGTGTCGGAAAACTTACATTTGTTGCCTGTGTTGGATTGAGTTGTGCTAGAGGGCCAGTATTCCAGAACAAAGCCACGTGTCCACGTGTCCTGAAGGAGAAAAAACACCTGCTGGAGCTGGATTAGCGTATGTTTTTGTTTTGGTACACTACTAAAGCACACTGCACGGACTGTCTATATTATGGCTATAGCTGACTAATGCTAACTGCTGTTATTGTTAATTTAGCTTTGAATCTTGCAACCTGGGCTGGTCATTCGTCCAACTGTTCATTGAGCTGGGCTAGCAGCGCTGCTCGTTTTGATTCCAGTTCACCATCGCTAAGCGTTAGCTCCTCATTCCGGGATGTCGCTGAATCTGATTGGGCGGCAGGACTCAGAGGCGTTGTGGACCGATTGATTCGATGCCTTTTACTTTCCTTGTCCCTTCTGGTGCGCTTCTCCTTTTTCTTCTTTTTGGCCGGTGAATGCGAATTGGAATCGTTTTGCTGCAGTGCAACGCTTGTAATTGGCGTTAAATTGCCCAATTCGGATTCATAAGAAGACTGCAGAAAATGATTAAAAATTAATTTATTCAATTTATATGTAAATGCTAAGCGATTACTGAACTTACAGCTCGTGATTTATTTTTACGCTTTTTCTTCTTTTTCATCAGCTTTTCGCTCTCAATGCTGCCAATCGAACTGAGCGTATTCTGTGTGCGATGAGAATATTTCGTTGGGTAAGTTGGTAATAAAATTAGTTTGTTAATAGTTAACTCACTGAGCGTGACTTTGAGCGTCGCTTCTTGAATTTCTCCAGTTCGACCACCTCGTTCTCAATATCTGATCTCGAGGTGGAGCGTACACGTTTTTTATGTTTTTTGTTCTTTTTCGATCTACGCGATCTCGAATGATGATGACTGCACGCATCTTCGCTCTCCTTGATAAAGTCCTCCCAGATCTTTTCCACGCCAATTTCTTTCTCGTAAAGTGCAAATGCCTCCAAATGTTCGACCAGCTTTTTGGCACTCTCATACGGCTCGTCCACAGACACATTCACCTCCAGCCATTCGTTCTTGATCTCATTTTCCAATTTACGCAATCGTCGCACTTCCTCTTTCATGCGCTCTTTTTCAATTGCTTCAGCCTATAAACAAAAAAAAAAACAAAAAATGTTCGTATTTTTATGTATGTTTGAACTATACATTTTTCTTCTTTTTTTTTACCTTCTCCAGCAGCGAATTGTAAGTTAGCTTAACATTGCCCGCATCCAAGCTGGCGGACCGTTTATCCTCACACACAACTGTGGCAAAGTCCTCAAAGGATGTCTTGGCCTGGACAACAAACTGCTTCTCTTTGAGTATTTCGCGTATAATCTTCTTTTCGTCGTGGAAACGTGCCTTCAAATTCTCCACATAAAACTTGAAGAGATCCAGCGGCGTGGAGCCACTCTGACCCAGCATGGCTGAGAAACGTATGTCCGCCGATATAATGGGATACAGTTCCACCCACAACGACATCGAGGTGAGTTTGCCCTCCTCGTGCAGTGAGTCAAGAAGAGCCAGGAAACCATCACGGTTTTTACGCTGCTGACGTTTTACACGTTTCTTCTCCCTTTCACGCTCCTCCTCTTCCTCCTTCTCCAGCGTGCGTATGTGCTCCTCGAATACTATTAGTGCATCCTCCTTGTCCATGCCAAGCAGCGTGACATCGTTCTTGAATGCCGCATTGTCCAGTAACATCACCTGCGCCTCGGACCATGTGCTGGTATATGTAATGGAGGTCATTGACTCGAGGAGTTCGCCAAGTACTTTCATATTTCGTTTCTTGAGCAGACGCGCCTCGTCCTTCTCACGCTTAGCCAAATTAAAAATGCAATCCTCGTAGATATCGCGACGATCCTGTTCTGGAACCGTTGTCCATGTGCGATTGCTCGCAAAGACCTCCTCACAGCGAAAGTATTTCATTTGTGAGTTCATCTTATCGCTGGACATGAGAAACTGTTCCAAATCCTCCTTAGCCTTTTTAGCACGAAGTCGCGACTCCTCGCGCTCATCCTTTAGCTTTTGTGTCTTATACGCATTAAACGTTTGTTTTCGTTCGTTGAGCGTTTTGAAAGCATTGTAACGCGGATCCTTTGATATGATCTTAACGCACTGATCCCAGTTTGCCGTTGAGGGCACATTTCGATCGCGCAACAGCTCCTTGAATGCCTCAATTGCCTCGCGTTTGTCCTTAAACACAAGCGAGTTGTTATCTCCGTTGGATCTATCCTCTTTTTTAGCTTAAAGTGCAATAAGTTAAGCATGAAAAGCATAAAGTGCAAGCTACAATTCGGCTACTCACAATTCTGTTGAGGCACCTCAATGGCCGCCAGCGTTGCAGCCATTGCCTGATCCATGGCCGAGGAGCTGTTCTCATTGCTGCTCGGCGTCAACGGAGAGTGTATCTCGGGCGTGGGTATGCGTGGCGCTGCGGGCAATGCAGCTGGCAGGATATTAGCTAGGGCCACATGCGGCACCATTCCGGCTAGGCTGGAGGACGTCATGGCGGCAACGGCTTTAGCCGCAGCGGCTGCTCTGCGAATGCAGAGGTGTTTTTATTATTATTATTTGTTTTTTCTCAGTAAATGTTTTTTTTTTTTTGGTTTTTGTATGTTTTATGGAGCCTACACTTAGCATTAGATACTTACTCCTCCGCCTTAGCTTTGGCCTTCATGTCCACATACTCTGGCGGTGGCTCCCAGCACGTCTCCTTTGTAGTCACATTGTGATAATAAACTTTGTTCGCATCAGAGCGATATTCCTTCCAGGGGCACTGATTGTGCAGCAGCTCAGCGGGCGTCATAAGCGCTTCCGGTTTCTCCCACGAACTCTGTTTTGTATTCTGATTGTAGTAATAGGGTCGTCCGTCTGGCGCCTTATGCTCCGTCCATTCCGTGCTTGAGGCGAGCGCTCCAAATGCGGCAGCCAGCTCCGGTGGCGGCGGCGCTCCAAATCCTGGCGGCGGCAAATTGAACGGCGGCACCGGCACCATTCCCGGCGTGTGCGTGTATCCCATGCCGCCCATTGCGGTGGCTGGCGGCATCGGCATCGCTGCGTTGCCATTGCCAGCGCTAGGAGGAACATTCATTTCACTATTTTTCTAAATGATTTAATGGATTTAACGTTTGGTACGAGTACCGGTCGTATTGTTGCGGCAGCCAATTTGATGCTTTTTACAATTACAAATTTTTACTAATTTTTTTACACTTCTCCTCGTTTTGCCATTCACAATGTTGGTGCGTGGTTGTGGTGTTACCAGATTTTGAAAAAAAAATGGTACTTTTTTTTTTTTTTTATAGTTTTTTTTAGCTTATCTTGAATGTATCGAGATATGAATTTCTTCAAGCATAATTTGAATTACAATTAATTACAATTGTTGACGAGGCTTGATAATTTCGTCGAGAGTGCAAAACTATAATTAGTGAATAACATATATGAATAGAAGCTTCACACAAAATTCTCTTTTTTTTAATATATATTATTAAACATTAGTATTTTTTCACATGCAAACAAAAAAATTGAAATCAACTTGAAAGAACTTACGACTCCACGGCAATTTGAGCCCGTAATGATCGGCCTCAAAGGAAGACGACCGCTCTACTTTAATATAAAAGTCGAGCCAATAAATCTAATTACACCCACCTCTTTACGGCCAAGACACGTTCCACGAAACTTGGCCGCTACACGAAAAACCGTATAAGGAATCAATTATCGTAATAAATATTCATACAAATTCAATGGAATCGGTTCCAAATATGTTAAATATGTAACATGGCTTCTCATTCAAAGTGCATTTTATCTTTTTATTTCATTTAAATCAAAAATACAAACATAACATTTGTACATAAAATAATAACAGACTCAAAAAACCAACAATTATCTATCAACAAAAATGAAACAAATTCATGTTAAATAAAATTCGTGTATGTATACATACATACATTTTTTTTAAATGGACTTAATCTGAAGACGATATACGAATGGTATACTGTATACTGCCGTCATAGTGAAATGCGAGGTATGGGTGTACTTGTTTTCGAATTTTAATTAGGAGTTGTGCAAATAAATTGAAGGCCAGCTCGAAAGAACAGATCAGTTCGAAACTAAACGTCGTCTCTGCTTGTTTGATCACGCAATAGACGTGTCTCAACCAATTTACGTAGTCAGATTAAATTATTATGTTTCTACGCTCGGTGCTGTCGGGAAAACGTCTTCTGATTGCAGTCGTAATTCTTTGTCTGATATTGATATTTATATTTATTGATGTTCGGGAAAATTTACATCAAAATTACAATACCGAGAGCTTCACAAGCCTTGAGGATGTTTTACTTTCGAGTTCAAATCCTATTCCTGGACGAACCATTTTCTTCCACGACACCACTTGCAACCATCCAGATTCGCAAAATTCTCACTACCACGTGATGAATTTGACTGCCAGACAAGCTTGTGCTATTGAATCGGCAGCATTACATAATCCAAATTTTGAAGTGTTCGTTCTGTTTTCGTGCCCTACGCTCCGTCCTCTGTCCACCGCCAAAAACTCCCTCATCAACGTCATAGAAAGTTTTCCGAATGTTCAGCTTCGGCAGTTGAATCTACAGAAGTATGCGACAGGTACTCCAGTCGAGGATTGGGTTAAGAAAGATTATATGCTTAAGGGACTGTAAGTATGAAATTATATTTGTGATTTTGTTGTTAGTTTGATAAAATTGTCTCTCATTCAGCCATCCGATTGAACATACTTCCGACCTACTTCGTTTGATAAGTCTTCATCGATATGGAGGCATCTACATGGATATGGATGTTGTTGTCCTGCGCAGCCTAGAGAATGTGCCAATGAATTATGTAGGTGCATTTGACAATGAAATCTTGGGCAATGGTGTCCTTAGTCTGGAACCCACTGGAACAGGTCATAAGATTGCGCAATTATATCTACTGGATTTCAAGAGGAACTATACTGGAAACGAGTACACCAGAAATGGTCCCCAAGGGGTTAGACGAGTGGTGAAAGCAATATGCGGCGTAGAAAAAATTGATAAAGCCATTAAGGAGGGTCGCAAAATCTGTGGAGGATTTCAGGTATTTAACTCTACGGCGTTTTATGCACTTCCCTGGCAGCAATGGGAGCGATCCACAGAGCCCAAATTCTTAGAAGATTTAATGGAAAAGACAAAAGACTCGTATTTGATTCATTTATGGAATAATCTTGCCCATAATAAGCTCATCAAGGTTGGGTCCAACACATTTTATGGCAAGTCTGCGGAAAATCATTGTCCCAAGTCTTACTCGGCAGCTGGTGAATATTTTTAATAGATGTTAACATATGCACTCCAAATATTTATATGATAACAAATAAACAGACATTGCATCAAAAATATACATATATAATATATTTTATCTGTAATATTCCCATTGGTAATTGTTATATGATTCCTACGGTGATTCTACCTGCGGACAGGGTCGCTTTAGTTCAAATGTCGCATCAGCCGACTGTAGTTTACATAATCCAGCTCCGATGCTTACATAATTATGAGTAGCTCTGGTTTGGTTTGTGCTGACGTTGAATATGTAAGCTACCGTCTTTTTATACAGCTGAACAAACATAGCGTCAACTCAAAGAAGTGGAACAAATTCATTTAGTAATAAACACCTAAATAACAAGTGAGAACGTTGCCGTCGGGCGTAATCGACTGCGAAATACTCTCATACCAATAAGTAATCTGATGACAGATGCTACAGAAAAGGGTGAGTGTAGCTTTGAAATACCGATCTTTGAAGGAGGGTCCTATCTACTCTATTTGCCTTTAAAATTGCGAAGCGGAGTGTCCTAGTAATCTACTTCAAAGTTTTGGAAAATGGAACTTTAGGGGCGAAAGTGGGCGTTCCCGAAAAGAAAATATTGGAGGAGTTTCTAATTCTTGGAAGATACACTAGAAAAGAATAATGGAATAGGGCTTCTTACATTGATCTCATAATTGACACGTTCCACGAAACTTGGCCGCTACCCGAAAAGCCGTGTAAGGAAGCAATTATCGTAATAAATATTCATACAAATTCAATGGGATCGGTTCCAAATATGTTAAATATGTAACATGGCTTATCATTCAAAGTGCATTTTATCTTTTTATTTCATTTAAATCAAAAATACGAACAACATTTGTACATAAAATAATAACAGACGTGTATGTATACATACATAAATTTTGTTAAATGGATTAAATCTGAAGACGATGTTCGAATGGTATACTGTAGATCACTGTCGTCATCATTTTGCGCTGGTAAGGGCCTGGCTTAAAAAAATTGTCGAACGTTGTTTGTATTGCCTTCTTGTCTATTTCGTTCTTCAGTGATTTATAACAGCCAATGGCTGAGTTAATTCCTAGAGAAACCTTAGCGCTGCGTTCGACGTCGGGATCGTTTTTTGCCGTTAAAGAGAAACACTTTAGGCCGTAAATCGGAAACGTGCCTTAATTGAAGAGGGCCTTTATAGCGAAATGCCGTATAAAGAGCGGCCGTATAGCGAGGTATGGGTGTACTTGTTTTCGAATTTTAATTAGGAGTTGTGCGAATAAATTGAAGGCCAGCTCGAAAGAACAGATCAGTTCGATACGAAACGTCGTCTCTGCTTGTTTGATAACGCAATAGACGTGTCTCAACCAATTTACGTAGTCAGATTAAATTATTATGTTTCTACGCTCGGTGCTGTCGGGAAAACGTCTTCTGATTGCAGTCGTAATTCTTTGTCTGATATTGATATTTATATTTATTGATGTTCGGGAAAATGGCTTCACAAGCCTTGAGGATGTTTTACTTTCGAGTTCAAATCCTATTCCTGGACGAACCATTTTCTTCCATGACACCACTTGCAACCATCCAGATTCGCAAAATTCTCAGTCCCACGTGATGAATTTGACTGCCAGACAAGCTTGTGCTATTGAATCGGCAGCATTACATAACCCAAATTTTGAAGTGTTCGTTCTGTTTTCGTGCCCTACGCTCCGTCCTCTGTCCACCGCCAAAAACTCCCTCATCAAAGTCATAGAGAGTTTTCCGAATGTTCAGCTTCGGCAGTTGAATCTACAGAAGTATGCGACAGGTACTCCAGTCGAGGATTGGGTCAAGAAAGGTTATATGCTTAAGGGACAGTAAGTATGAAATTATATTTGTGATTTTGTTATTAGTTTGATTAAATTGTCTCTCATTCAGCCAACCGATTGAACATACTTCCGACCTACTTCGTTTGATAAGTCTTTATCGCTATGGAGGCATCTACATGGATATGGACGTTGTTGTCCTTCGCAGTCTACAGGACGTGCCTTTGAATTATCTGGGTGCAGAAGATCCAAATATGTTGGGCAATGGTGTCATCAGTCTGGAACCCAATGACACAGGACACGAGATTGCAGAATTATTTCTACGGGATTACCAGTTGAACTACAAGGGTTCGATCTGTAATAGTAATGGACCGGCTCTTGTAACACGAGTGGTTAGAGCAATATGCGGTGTAGAACTCGTTGAGGCCATGCAAGAGGATAG
Organism: Drosophila conformis; assembly: GCA_035041375.1. Lineage (NCBI taxonomy): Eukaryota > Metazoa > Arthropoda > Insecta > Diptera > Drosophilidae > Drosophila > Drosophila conformis. The sequence goes on along the minus strand of JAWNLE010001406.1, from coordinate 1,904,398 downwards.
CAAACCTTGTCGGGGGCTTCACCTATTTAATTCAACGGCCTTTTATGCGATTCCATGGCATCAATGGGAGCGTTACATGAAGCCTGAATTCTTGGAAGAAGTAATGGAGAAGACGAAACACTCGTATTTGATTCACTTATGGAATGAGGTTTACAAAAGAGAACTCATAAAAGTCGGGTCCAACACAGCTTATGGAAAATATGCGGAAAAATATTGCCCCAAGTCTTATGCAGCAGCTGGTAAATATTTTTAATAGATGTCAATATATGCACTCCAAATATTTATATATATTTATATGACAACAAATAAATAGACATTTCATCAAAAATATACATATACATATATTTTATCTGTAATAGTCACATTGATTATTGTTATATGATTCCTACGGACAGGGTCGCTTGAGTTCAAGAGTCGTATCAGCCGAATGTAGTTTATGTAGAAGTTATTGTTCATAGGATGGGAGAAAACAAATTTAGAAATAATGGACGAATCTAATAACACCCCTCCGCCCACTCAGGTCAGGTTTCGTTCGCGCTGACGTTGAATATTTAAACGACTGTCTTTTATACAGCTGAACAAACATAGCGTCAACTCAAAGAAATGGAATAAATGCACTCGCTAATAAACGCATAAATAACAAGTGAGAACGTTGCAAAAAAAAAAATATTAGCAATTTCATGGTCAACCTTCCAAGTTTGTTAACCTTAGCTTTAAAATGGAGGCTGGTTAAAGCTTTAGAGAATTTTAGGTGCGAAAGTGGACGTTACCGATAAGAAAATATTAGAAGAGGCTCCTAGTAATCTACCTTCCAGGTTTGGTATCTTTAGCTATTATTAGGAATTATTCGGGGCGGGAGTTAGCGTGGCTGAAAAAGTATTAGAGAAGGTTCCTTTAAAGTTTAATAACTTCAGCTCTTAAACTACAGGAGGTTTATATGCTTTTACCGTTTTTGGGGCTAATTTTGTTCTCTGCCGTTTGAAGGGTGTTACTAGCAATATACCTTTAAAATGTGGTAACACTTGCTTTCAAATTGCGTGAGATCACTTTTCTCAATCAGTCAACCTGCTTGCCATTCACTGCCTGACATCCCTGTCTGTATGCAACAGAAAAAATGGATTTGGCAAATTATCGTCACACATTTCTTTGGCTAATAGGTAAATATAATAGGTATATACTTGGACACATACTAAATTATATCTCATTTTCAAACACTTTACTTTGTTCGCAACGATTAAGTTCTTCTCTCCAAGCCATTGATATCGATCTCATTTGTTAAGTAGACAGTTGCATGTTATGTTACAGATGTGATGTTACAGTCTTAGTAGTACATCACTAGTGGCTTGCTTCAACCCGACCATTCTGTTCATGATGTAGTCCTCTATCTCAGATGTACATTACAATATTTATCTTTTAATTTGTACTAACAATTTGCGCTAATTTTCTAACAATCTACTCGTATTGTTTAACAATTTACAACGAGATGTCCAACTAATCTCTTGTTGAAGTGTTGAGTTCAGATCACCTTGCGCTCCTAAAGCATTCCAAACTTTTTTCGCATTCATCCATCGTTGTGCCTGACTCAGCCGCCGTCTCGACTGAATACGTTGTCCGCTTCCTGTGGCTTCAGGGCATTGCATATTGCAAATTTTGGTCGGGAAATTTTTCGTCGATCCTTAAAGTGGGTTTAAGAAGGAAAACGTCACAAGTTTCTGTTGCTGTTTGGTTAGTATGACCTGTATTAAATTTATATTGTTGTGGGCTGAGAACTCATATAATCAATCAATCTAACATACACCGTTTTAACATTATAGAATGTGGTTGCGCAACGAAGGGTTTGTGTCATCTCGCATATGTGTTGATAAGGATGAGCTGATCAATGCAATCGGTGAGGGAATACCAGACGGCAACTTGCGCAGACAGGCGCGCATGCAATACATCGCAGATCGAGCTTCCCAAAGCAGCAAAGCGTCGCAAGTATGTCGCGGTACTATGGAGCACCACACTGTGTGAACAAAAGAAAAAGTCTGTTCTTGGATTGCATGATCGACTCAGAAAGCCCAATAAGTTTTATACAAATTTCTTTCCCATACATACACGTTAAATAATAAGTTAATTCAAATCAGACTGTATTAAAGGATCGTGTTAAGTTTCTTTTTAAATAATACAATTTATAACAGCGGCTAATGGGGGAAGATATGCAGCGTCATCTGTCGGTCAATGTAGCGGCTATCGATAAGTGCCACGATACAGTCAGCATTTAAAAGAAAAAAATGCGAGGGGAAAATGTTTATTAAATTCAAACAAAAAATACAATGAACTAGTTAACACCATCAGCACGCAGTCACAAATTGGTCTAGCTATTTGGATGGTAAAAAAAAATAAATAAGCAAAAGAAAAGTTAGCTTGGCATTCAAAGCCAATTTAAAAATTTATCGACAGTATTTTTTCTTGCAAACAAAAATGCAAATGTACTGACGAATACAGCAGCGTGTTAACCATTAACAAATAAAAAAATTGTATTTGAAGCTTAAAATTAAGATCGAATATATAATAAATTGTATGAATAAAATAATAGAGCTCAGTTCAATTTAACAAGTTGACAATTAAAGTCAAATTATACTAAATACAGTAACAGTAAGTTAACAGGGCAGCTAACTGAATTACATGCATCTGTTATGTTAACATTACATAGTAAAATCCTCTTTGCACAAGCAAAAATTGCTGCATGGGAAGTATAAAATTGAACTCCATTTAAAAATGTTGTAAACAACGGTGAGCAAGCCTAATATTATTATTTTTATGTTGGTGATTGTGAAATAAGTACGTGATTTGCTCAAATTGAAAGTTTAATCGGTAAAACGGAAAAATACAATACCTATGTAGGTGACAATTTTATATATGTTGTCGATGTGTGTATTTGGATTAACGCAAAAACGGTTGCTTTTGCCACAAAGGGTGAAATACATATGCATCCATGCATACATACATACATAGACACTTTTGAACTCCAGCTGCTTGAACGAATGGTGTTAAGGTGTGATGGGAATGATGCTGGGTCGATATAACTGGTGGAATATTGCAAAAAAATACAAATAAAAACATCTGCTTGCACAAGTAAAATGTAAGACAAAATTAAGACAGTAGCTTGATTTTTTGAATGATTTTTCTATTTTCACTAGCTTGCCAGTTGGTATTCGTGTCACCACAAACACACACACACACACATATCTCTTCTTTGTACGCTCTGCTCATTAGCGGCTTTTCGGACGTCATTTTTGTGTTCACACATACACACTGGTATAGTTTTTAATGTGTGTGTCTTTGTATATATACCTAGGCAAATATAAATGAATTATCTGTTAAACAGCTATTTATTGCTGGAACTTGCTTAACATACATACATGCAACATACACGTACTCATATCTATTTATGTTCATACGTGTATATTCCTTGCTGTGTGATAAAAATTATGTAACTTGCTTCTTCTCGGATGCGCGAGTTCAAGTAGCTGCTAAATAAATTGTAATCAATTCTTGTTATGAATGACTTTTTAATGAAATGCATGCACGCCCCCCTCCACCCCCAAATCCAGCGTCCTATTGACTGTTGATAAGAGTTATTTTTCAAAGACAAAAATTAATTCAATCAGTGCGTTAAAGTTTTACTCAAAAGTTGGTTTTATCTGCCCAACATATATATTTTATTTTGTTTGCGCTAATTAAATTATTATCTTTCATTTCGCTCTTAGACGTATGTTTTGGTCGATTTTGCTAGTTTTCACTCTTCGCCTTGTGGAGCGGCTTAAATGCACACATAATTTTTCTAATTTTCCGAGGTTTTCCGACATTTTGGTACTAAGTGAAAATCCGGCTTATTTTTCCTCTTCTAAATCTGTTCCTCTTTACACCTCATAATTTTTTTTAATGATTTATGAGACCTTCAAAAATTTCAATTTCTTAAAAATGTCAATTTTTATGTAAAATGTATAAATTAATTAATTTAAATCATAGCACTTCAAATCATTATTATTTTTATTTCTGCAATTTCAGATACTGGAATTAGTCGCTATTAAAATTATCGCTGAGCAGTCGAAACGTTCTAAATTGAGAGCGATCGTGGTAATTGAGCCAAATACACAACGATTTTCCATTTGCTTGATCTACATGGAGATTTGGTAATGAGTTCGTCCTATTCCTTCACAGGTGTACTATGCGAGCGCAGGATGAGACACAGATAATGCCATATACGTTTTTGAGATTGCACACGGTAAAATGGAGGCAGTATCCACGATCTCCTTGATATTGGCTGCTTTGTTCATGCACAATGCAGTCGTCGCCATTGGTGCAAATCAACTTGGCTGTATTTCGGTCTACAGTCCAAGAAATACCACAACACAACCGCTGGAAAGAATCCATAAAGCGCCAGTTACGACTCGCACTTGGCAAGAGCACGAATTCTCATTGCTTGGCTACAAATTCTATTTGCCCTTTGTGGGCCATGCAGTCGATCAATTGGATGAGAGTGATGATAGTCTTGATGATGGCTGGATCCTAGATAATGGCGCCCAGCTATATACCAGAGATGAACAGGAGGAGGAGGATGAACTGGAGCTGAAGGAAGTTGAAATTGCTGCGGGCCAAGCGAATCCATCCGGCAGCATTTTAAAACTGCGCTGTCAGAATGCAACCATAACAGAAATTAATGCCCAGCTGCAGCTGCAGCAGATTCATCAAAATATCAACTATGAGCAGTTGATATTGAAGCAAGTGCCAGGACAACCAGGAGCATCATTGCAGTTGTTGCATCAGTATGCAGGCTTACGTCAGCTTAAATGGCGAGAGAGTGCGCTGTTAGATGAGACATTGCGATTGCTCTTCGAGCAGCATCCGCAGAGCTATGAGACGCTCGAAACACTGGACGTGAGTGAGAATCGGCTGAACTGCACTCATTGGGCGCAATCACAAGTGATTCGCCGCCTTAAGGTACTCCGGTTGACTGGCAATCGCTTGGCCAACTGCAGTCTGGCGGAGATACGGTATATGAATCATCTAATGGAACTGCATCTAGATCGCAACTCACTACGTATGCTGCCCACGAACTTTGTGCATGAGCTGAGCGAGCTTCGGCTGTTGAATTTAAGCGATAATGATCTAATGGAACTGCCGCGCAACATTTTCGAGGGTGCACTACAATTGGAAATGTTGCATCTGGCCGGCAATCGCCTGAGTGTCTTGCCCTTCCAGCTGTTCCAGACGGCCCGCGAGCTGCGATTCCTAGATCTCAGCAATAATCGCCTGCTCTCGTTTCCGGACAATTTCTTTGCACTGAATGGTCAGCTGCGTCAGCTGCAACTGCAAAACAATCAGCTTAAGTCCATTGGCAAAAATAGCTTATATAATTTGCGCGAGTTGCGTCATCTGGATTTGGCCCAGAATGAGTTGGGCAGCATCGATCGTCGGGCCTTCGAGTCGCTAGCTCATCTCATTACTCTGAACATTTCGGGCAATAGGATAACGATGCTGTCGTCCATCATATTCCAGCCACTTGGCGCACTCCAGCAACTGGATCTGAGCCGAAATCAGTTCAAACAATTGCCAGATGGCCTGTTTCAGAAGCAACGGAACTTGGTCTTGCTGCGCATCGATGAGACGCCGCTGGAGCAGCTGCCTAACTGGATATCCCGCAACGAGGAGCATATCGATGGACAGATTCTGCACCGTTTACGTTACCTGTCCATGCAACAGAATATGAAACTCACTCAGTTGCCCGCAACTATGTTTGGCAATGTACGCAATTTGCGTGAGCTACTCTTGGCCGATAATAAACTGATCAAATTGCCGCCACAGATTGGCAGTCTGACACGTCTGCAGCGTCTCAGTGTGCGTGGCAATGAGCTCGGCTCGCTGCCCGAGACCTTGAAGGATCTGAGCCAGTTGCACTACTTGAATATTCTGGGCAATGAGTATCAATGCGATTGCAGCATGTATTGGCTCTCCAGCTGGCTGATGAACGCAACGACCGCGTTGCGCCGCGTGATCACAAATAGCAGCAGTCAGACTCTGGACGCGTACGAGCACATCGACAATCAGATTAATGCACTCAAGTGCCAATACACCTATCCGGGGGATATGCTACGTGTGCTGAGCACCCTCAATTGCAGTGTGCCCGTCGTGATGCAGTCCTCGGATCCCAAGATGTACAGATTGCATGCCACGGCCAAGCTCGAATGCATGGTCTATGGCAGTCCTACACCCGACATAATTTGGGTAAGTCTCAAAAGGAGCACTTAAATGCCGCTAAACTAAAAACTGTAGCTTGCACAAATTATTATTGTCCCGAAAATCGTATCATAATGTGAATGCCTTGAATATACATTTTTACATAGGTTTGCCATTTTTTTGGGACATAAGTGGGCACTGAGACGGGGTTTTTGGAAAATTTCGCACCACAATTGGGGAAAAAATGGTGAAAATTTATGCAAATTCGTTGGTGTTTCAAGATCTATTTATAAATTTATTTTATTTTTCATTTGTTTTTTTTTTTTTTTTTAAATATCTCTCGTATGTTGTATTGGAAAAGTTAAAATTTGTTCGATTGGCTTCAGTGGCATCTTGATTTTTCTATTGAATACCGATTTTGGGAAATCGGAAAATGAATGGAACTGAATGGCATGCAACTTTTTTTATCGTACAATTTATTTTAAGTAGTCTAAGTGTTCTTTAATTTATTTTCTTTTGGAAAATCCACACTTCTGGTAGAAAAATTAAGGCTATAACAAATAATTTTCCGATTGAATTCGAAAGTATCTAGAAAATGATACACGAGATTTAAAATGGGAATGAATCTGAAATTTTGTTTTTCATTGAATGCACATATTGCAAAGAAGATTGTTTCAAAATGCTTCAATCACTTCTGCAGGTAACTCCACGTAACAAAATTCTGCGCCATCATGCTGATCCCGACAAACGCCCCATCATAATCAACAGCGATACTGAGCATCAGCCCAATAAGTTTGAACTGTTCGCCCTGACGGATGACAACAATCCGTTGCACGTGAACATTAGTCGCCAGAAGAGCATTGTGGGAGAGCGTGTGGTTCTCATCGAGAATGGTTCGCTGCTGGTGCACAACATCTCGCGGGGAGACAGCGGTCTCTACACCTGCTATGCATTTAACGTTATGGGCAATGCATCGGCAGGCATCAGGTAATCCATATTGAAAGAGTAAAAAATGAGACACAACTAATACAGGTTCTATTAATGCGATCTACACAGGCTATACATCGACCCAATTGTATTTTATCGTGTCAAAATCGAGAGTCTGCTGGCGGGTACCCTGCTAGCCACGGCTTTTTTGCTGCTCACCCTCATGGTGCAGGGATTGCGCAGCTGTTTGGCAAGATTTAGTTGCTGCGAGCGTTTGCATTGTTGTCGGAATCGAAACAAGAAGTCGCCAAGATCGAGACAGATTTACGCCATGCTCGATAGCATCGAGAGCTACAAGAGCCAGCAGTTGGAGCGATTGCGCGAGAATTATGCACAGCAGGTGCATCGCATACGGGAGAATTGCACCCAACAATGCGAATGGATACAGAGCAGCTACACCACACAAGCTAAGCACATTAAGGAGTTCCGTGACATAGGTTCCACTCATCTGACAGCACTGAAGGATCAATATTATGATCAGGTGAAGAAGGTGCGCGACTATTCCACCGGCCAATTGAGCTGGGTGCGCGAGAACTATGTCTTCCAGCGCAACAAAATACGGAAATTCAGTGCGCATCAAGTGTTGCGATTGCGCGAAGGTTACAAGTACCAGCAGCAGTCGTTGAACAAGGTGCTGGAAAATTTGCCTAGTTTCTACTTTGAGAACTGTCGCGGTCGCTGCGAGGAAGACATTGTCGAGGGTAAGTGTTGCTATCTAAATTTGTGTAATATTTAAATCAATTCTTTGCTTTATTCTGCAGACATAGACTGCTATTTCAAGGGCAAAATGGATAAAGAGCTGCACATGCAGAAGATAAAATCACGTCTAATGGCCACCAACAATTCGGCTAGCAAGGCTTCCGTTTACTATACGCCGCCGGAGGATGATCTGTTTCAGTGCTCCCATTTGCATATGCAAACATCGCCGATACATATTAACTATATAGACGAAAATTTGGATCATCAGAAGATCGAACTGCACGACTTCAAAATGGATCCACAACTGCTTTTTTTTAGTAAACCCCTAGTATATGTGAACCCAGAAGGGGCGAGCAGCAGTCAGGCTGCTGCGCGTTCAGCTTTAGCTGCATGCAGCATCGAGGATAACAATCAAAATGCGCAGCTATCGGAGGAGCAAATAGTCAGTCAAATGGAGATGAATGAACTGAAGGATGCGAATGATGTGAAAAATTCCAAATCGTGTCCTGCTATTTATAAGGTATCCAAGCAAAAAGATGGAAGCACTCTGCATGAAATTCTAACCACAGACGGAGCACCACATCAGATGGTACATCTGAATGCAATGGATGAGACGCCACTGGCACCGGTGCACGTGCCCAAGGAGATGCTTAACATCATTTTAGATGACTGCGGCAATGATCATCATAATCATCATCATCATCATCATTCACAGATGAAGACAGAAGTAGACAAGGATTCCAATATGACGCCATCGGGATACAGCAGCTGTCAATCATCAAATTCGCTGGCTGATTCAAAGCTTGCAAATAACATGTAGAGATTTTATTAATTTTAAACTATGTAATTAGAAAACAAAAAAGGAAACATCAAATGACGCTAAAACTAAAACACATTAAATTGAAGTTAATGTTGAAAATGTTGAAAATGAAAAGGCATCAAACAATAATTACGTATAGAGTTAATTAGTGCAACTTTAAGAATTTAACTGCTGAATATCAAATGGAAAAAGGAAAAAAAAACAAAAACAAAAACAAAAAAATCATCAATAAATTTATAACAAGAAGTCATACGATTTAAATGATAGTGAAACAAATTGAAAACCTGAAATGTGCTGGTTTTGAAGGTATCATTAATTATGTCAATAATACTTGAAAAGCCCCCATTTGTGATTGCAACTATAATAAAATGAAGCGATTTATTTATAGAGAGCGCATCAAATCTACATAAATAAAGCCGAGCATATTTTAAACAAAAACAAATTGTATTCAAAATTCTAAAATGGCAGCAAATGCAACAAAATAAAGAAGATATTTGTACAAAGCTGTGCAGTGAGTTTCTGATAAATCAACCAACTAATGGTATAAAATTCGAAAGTTTATATTCATAACAATAATTATATAATATACAATTTTTTATAATATATAATTTGAATATTTTTGGAGTGCTTATGGGCGTTTCCTATAAGGGTTGTATTTTAATACTCTTACATTAATGCGTCGTATATTTATTATTTTTGACATAATATTATTGTTAACTTTGTGTTTTAATTAGACATCGTGACAGTCGGACTGCTTGAGCACCTCAATGGCACAGGGATTGCCATCGATTTTGCATGGATCGGTCTCTGTGTCGGCTTCAGTGAGATCATAGTCGCACTCGCAAGGGAAACACTCCATTTCACCCTCCTCGACGTCGGTTTCACCCTCTTCGCCCTCGCCATAGAAGCTAATCTTCTCCTGAGTGAGCACACTCGGCTCTGTGGTTAGTGAGCATATCGATAGCTCCGAGTCGGAGACGGGCAGTGGTACCGGCTCTTGCGGCAGCAGTGAGTAATCATAGACAGCGATCTCCTGGGCAAACCATAACGTCGGCTTCATCTTCATCTCCATGTTCATGTCCTCTTCTTCCACTTCTTCGTTAGTTTCATCCTCGCCATGGTCGACGGTAGAATGACGATTGTAATCGCCCGGCAAAAAGTAGCCAAGCAGCATATAGCGATTATTAAAACTAAAGACGGCCGGACCAGTGGGATATAGATTATCCCAGGTACCGTGCAAAATGGTGCAGTTATCATCGTTGCCAATGTAAAGCTCAAACGGACCCATCCGCACATTGCTGGTCCAAGTGGACTTGAGGCGCACGGACATGCAACAGTTATCCTTCTCCGATTTGAAGCTATAGATGCCAACACCATGACGTTGCCCCTTGAGCCAATCGCCCGAATACACATCTCCATTTGCATAGTTATAGCGCCCCTTGCCGTGCTTCAAATGCTTGCGCCAGTTGCCCTCGTAAACGGACCCATCGGGATAAATAAAGATGCCGCGTCCACACCGCGTGCCACAGCGATATTGTCCATAATAACGAGCGCCATTCTTAAAAACATACAAACCAATACCATGGCGACGACCCTTGCGATAATTGCCATCGTACTGATCCCCATTGGGCAAAATTGCCCAACCGCGTCCATGGCGCTGTCCCAAAGTATTTCGTCCGCCTATGTATTTCTGTGGGTGGCACAAGGATCAAGACTATAAAGCCCAATTGGTGATGTATGAAAATATTTGACACCTACACCAATATTGGGACCCTCGTCTTCCTCATCAGGCACCGATAGTTCCGACTCGTCCGATAAATCGGTTGCGCTCATGATATAATATTAGTTTTATTTACTTCGCGATTGATTGCTATGAAATATATAATTTTGTTCTTAAATTAGCTTTTACTCGGGAACTGTTGTGTTGTAAGAATTCACATAAACTATTTAAACAGTTAAGGCAAACGCTTGCTACAAATAGTTGGAAAAGATAAAGCATCTCAGATTGATGACTAAGTTGCATAAAAGAAATTGGCCAGAGGGTATCGTATAAAGAGGGCCAGGAGTGAGCAGAGCACCTGGAAGCCCATAAGCATTTCGGTGGCCACACGCTCATGCACCGGTCCAAAGACGACCAGCAAAAAATTTATTAGTGTAAAATTGTTGGTCACAACTCGTCCGTCGGCCTGTTCCTGCCAGCTGATAACGCGCAATGCTCGCAGCACTGTCACCATTAGCCGGCCCAGGCTGCTCAGTTCGCTCATGCGAAATTCTGTGGTGCTGATGTGCAGTAAATCTGATTTGGCATCGTATTTGGGCAGTCGATGTCTTGGGCAGGGCACAAAGTGAAATAACTGTGGCGTCGAGTACAGAAAGTTCAGGATCTGTGGCAGAAAGAAGAGCAACAGAGTTTTGCTAAAATGACCCAAAATACCAACGACGGCAAAGGACATGCCGGCAAAGTAGCAATAAGTATCGCCCACAAACACCTGCGATGGATATCTGCAAGAAAAGCAATTACAATTTTTAAAATTAACGGTCAATATTTGAATAATTGAAAAATGTAACACATTAGTCAATAAAATGTTTGCATGCAGGCAAAAAGAGGGTTAATTCAGTTAATTTAGCGCTAGCTGTGAAAACGTGTGTGACGTCACTTAGTTGCAATGTGACCAAAATAAAAAAAATTCAGCTATTGCATTCGATGTCAATGTGCAATTGCATTCGATATAATAAGGATGCAATCGAATCAGCTGAGCGCGCACATAGTTACCTATACAAGGTTGTACCAGTCTTAACCGCTGTTAGGCTTTGCCTGTTTCACAGTACCTGGCAGCAGTTAAACACACTACAATTTTTAATTGCATTTATGCAAATAAAATACATAAACACAAGCAAGACAAAAAAAAAATCTTTCGTCTTAACTACTGTCAGGTGTGTTTATAACTCGAAAATGAGACGCACATTCGGCATTGCGTCACCTTGTATTGTTAACCATGAGTTCAAAGAGAGGAGCATAATGTCAAAGCGACAGCTGTGAGCTGTGCGGGTGGGCAGCCATGAGCAAAAAGTGGGTGTGTTAACTGCAAAAAAAGCAAAGCCGAAAACTAAACTAAAACGCAAAAGCAATCTGAGCAAAAATAAGAATCATGTGCTGCTGTGTGTGGTAATTAAGAGCGGACAATGGCCCGAAGCAGTGCAGCTGGGAGCCACCACACAATAATAACGCTGGCAAACAGTAAACGGCTTGTTTTGTGGGCTGTGGTTCTGATCCAGTTGGGTTTCATTGGCTGCATTTGGCTACTGCAGAATAATCGCAGCCAACAGATACAGCAGCAACCCGAACTGGACCTGATGGGACGTGTGCATTTCGTGCGGCAGTCGCGAAATGCCAGGCTTAAGCTAGATGCGAAGCAGCAAATTCGGCGTTCGCATTGTTTGCTCAGCGAGAACATTAATCACTATCAGCAGGATTTCTATCAAATGAAAGCGGATCAAGTGAATCGCTCGGCGGACTATGCTGCACCAATATACATGGATCTGGAGCTTGCGCCAGCACTGTGGTGCTATCGGGAGGGGACACTCAACGAATCGCGCAACGAACGCAACAACATTGACTATCTGCAGGCACAGCCGCAGTGTCTTTGTGCCAGCGGGTGGCATGGCAGGGACTGTGGACAGCCGGAGATTATATGGAGGGCATTGATGACGCATCGACGCACCGGTGGCGGCAATGATGAGGCGCCATTGAAATTGAGAGAGGCGAGCAGCACATCGTTGAAACGCCTCTATTATATGCTCGAGCTGGGCGATTGGGAGCACATTAATATGGAGCTGCTCGAACTGCAGCTGCGAACCCTAATCCACGTTGTGGACTATTTTTGTATCTATTACTATGTAAGAGAGCGAACCACCAAGCACAAGGATTTGATGAGGCGCTCGCTGGAACGGCAACTGGACGCAATGCTAATTAGCAGCTATGTGCTGTACCAGTGCGAGAATCATTCTCACTGCACCAGCGCCGTGGCCTACAATTATTTTCGTTATCAGCTTTGGATGCTGTGCAGCATTCAGATGCAGCCCACCGATTTGCTATTGTTTGGCAATGGCGAAACAGTTTATGCACCGATTGCATTGAAATTTCTCAAGTACTTTGCCGCGGATGTGCTGCCTCTGCGTTTCCGGCTGAAGCACAATGTGTATGGCTTCTACTGGCAACATCCGGAGCGGACGCGACTGCAAGGCGTCATTGGGTCAGTGATGCACATACACGGCGATCCGCAGCGAATGGAGCGACAGGCGAGCTATACGCTCGGTGATCTCAATCATTATGGCGGCTGGAGCTGTGAGCTCTGCATGCCTCCCGAGCAGATTGTGTACAAGCTGACGGCTAGTGCTTTTGAGGGGCCTGGGACGAGCAGCACCGTGCGGTTGCCCAATGGGACCCGAAGTTCCCGCATAGATGCCGCCTATGTGCAACAACTGATGACGGCTGGCATGCATCTGGATGGCAGCACAATGTTGCTGCGTCTGCGGCAACAGAGCGAGAAATATTATGCGCCGGATACGGCGCTGATTCATAGCAGTCAATTTGGTCAATTGCTTGTCAATTTATATGATACGAATGAACTGGACGATGTTCAGGAGGACGAAGACTGATGACTTATGACTAGCACATTGAAAGTCACGGTTAAATCCTATTCATCCTATTCACCCGACTAGTTGTACTCATATACATATATATATATATATATATATATATATATATTAATTAATGTGCCTGCTTTCCGATCTTACGCGCTTTACTTTAAGCTACACATATCGTCATATTTAATCGCATCTCATTCATTGAATTAATTCAAAATTTAAAATCTAGTATCAGCAGGCAGACAGCGCCGCCAGACGACGACCATCTCTGTGATAAGAAACTAAACTAGAGAAATGTATTTCAAATGATTCTCAAATTTCATGGAATTTGCTGTTGTGAATTAAGTTATAAAGTACGTAATTTAAGTATGTCAATCCAAAATATAAACAATTTCATTTGTTTATGAATCTATTAAAAATGTTAACAAAATAATTTTCAGTAATTATTAAATAAATCGGGAAAAAATGTCATACGACTAAAGAACTTTTGATTATAATTTTGAAATTTTTTGAATTTGAATTATAATGTTATGTAAAGGAGTATAACTTACAGAATTAACTTACCTATTGTATTTCCATAAGGCCAGCGAGGTAGCAAAGAATGGTATCATGAAATATAGAGAAAACTGATGCGATTCCACTTGATGACCCAGAAACAGCTCTATGAAGTTGAAGATAATTACTGAGCCCGCTATAATAAGAGATTGGCCCACCTCCAGGCCATTGATACCAGCGAGTATATTAATGGCATTCGTGCAGAACACAGCCAATTTGCCCATGAAAATGTAGTAGAGTATGCCTGTAATATATCATTCGATTAGATGGGATCAATTTCAAGCTGCTCTCTATTTCGTCATTTATTACCAATGTTAACAGATGTACCAAGGAAACCACGCGCAAAATTGGGCATCATGACGGTGGTGGAGTTGTAGTTAACATAGTAAACCATTAGGAGGGGCAGAGTAGCTATCGTTGGCAGCAGAAGTTTGTTTCGCCAGCGCAGGTCAAGCACATCGTCGGCGAAGCCAAGAAATATCATGCAACATATTGATAACAGGGCGGCAATCAATTCCACAAACTGTCTCAACGATAATAATTATAATTTCGATACAAATGACAAATGAGTCAGCATTTATTAACCTTGTCATGTGGAAAAGTGATCGGTTTGCCGCCGGTAACAGCATCCGTGGCTGCATCCTCATCGAAGGCAAATGGTATGGGTATAAAAATAAACATCGAGATCAAGAAAACGCACCCAATAATCACGCCATAAGATTCGGGACTGCAAGAAATAATGGATTGGTAAGAATACAAGGACAATATGAGGAACTCGACTTACACCTGTGGCTTGTCCTGCTTGCACAGATCCTTGCCGTACAAGTTTGCCTTGATGAACATCTCACGGAAGCGGGGAATCATGCGCACCGTCATAAAGTACGCACCCACGGATATTGCTCCATTTATTGCAATTGCAGTCGTGGACATTTCGAAAGCTGTAATTGCACTAATTAGATTACAGTACAGCTGATCGTATAGCTGCACCAAACTGTTGATTTTTTTTTGTGAGTGACTAAGAATTAACTAAAGGGATTATCCCACAATCATTATGCCACAACTGAAGCTTGAACTAGGCGCAAAAGAACACGCAATGTCTCCGTCTACAGATAATAACAAATACAGCTGTTTGGCTCATGTTTACAATTATCGCTCAATTTGAATGCAATCGATTGGGTGAAGCATCGCTTTTGTACACTAAGTATCGATAACGATAGGCATCGTAGTTCAATTTGAAATAAATTTTAATGCGGTTTATTTATTTTATTTAATATTATATTTTATAGAAATTGGAGATTTTTCTTGTTATACAAACTTATCTTCCGATTTACACATGTACATAAGCAATTCCATAAACATAACAAAATGTACTTAACTAGTGAGAAACAAATACTTGAAGCATATTAAGTTTGGTCCAGTTTGCATGCCTTTTATAGCCGAGACTTCTGCTATCGCTCACGAAAAAAGGGAAAAACCTTTTGCAATTCGGCTTTCGATTTGCACGCCTCCACCTTGGGCAAGGCCTCGACAATATTCAAAATATATATTTGCAACTGCTGGCGACGTTCCTCAACAAAAACGAGATTCATGTTGCCAAAATGCTTCTTGGGCGGAAACTCAATCGAGCTGATAATGTTGGGATGCGTGCGCAGCAAGGATTTGTGGAGCTTATTAAATTCGCTATAGCGCCGAAAGACAGTCCAATGCTCCAGACGCTGTCGCATTGTCAGGTGCATCTCATACTCGTAATGTGAACTGGAGCGATGCGAGTTGACAAGCTTCACATGTGGAATGGTTATAAGAAAGTTGGAGCAAAACGATGAGCTCGGATCGATGCCAGTCTCATTGAATTGCTTGGTCAGCCGGCGAATGAGCTGGCGATTCTGTAAATTGAGTTCGGCGACGCGTGTCTCTAGCAGCGCACAGCGTTCGGTCAATTGAGTCACCTGCTCTGCCAGCTGCGTCGTCTGCTGGATTCCGTTGAGGCCATTCGCTGAAGAGGAGGATTTGCTCCACTGCGACGAGGTATCACTGCGATCCTCGAAAAGTTCCTGGTCCGTCACATTTGCGGCTGCTTCTGCAGTAAATTGTTCCTGTTCCTCTGCTTGGCAAGTGGTGTACACGTCAGGTAGGGGTGTCTTAAGGAACTCCAGCTCGGGTTCTATGGGATCACAGGGCATCGAACATTGAGGCAACTCGGGCATTTGCTTTAACTCCTGCGCCACTGCTTCCCTAGAAGTGAGTTGCTGCACCTCCAGCATTTCACGCGGATTAAGCGCACCCAGCAGATCCTCTGTGGAGGCAGCACACACAATGGGCCGCTCCACAGCTGATGTGACACGTCCACGCTTCCTGGCCATCACAGGCACCGGTTGTGGTACATAAATAATGGGCTCCTCTTTCACCAATCCCGCTCCAGGCGCTGACAGTCGTTTGGCAGCATTCAGATGAGGATTCTCCACATTCAAAGCAAAGAGAACATCCTTGAGGCTATCCAGAATGTCGGGCAGTTTCTTCACCGCCTCCTCGTTGAGCAGCAATGACCACGGCGTGTAGAAGCGTTGCAATTGAGCCTCATCATTCAACCAGGTCAGCATGTGACTCTGTAGGCGCTTTTCATTGAGCGTGGCGCGTATGAAGGCACGTCCACGTCCATGTTTTGTCCAGATCTGTCTGAGCTCATCGTAGCGCTGACGTTCGTGTGGTGTCAGCTGCGTTTCACAGAAATCCCAAAAGGTGACTTCATTGCTGTTGTTGCTGCTGCCTCCGCCTGTTCCACCTGTTACTATCTCGTGCATATTTTGAAATAAGCTGGCAGCGGTAAACGTAACATTTAGTGTCTGTCGCAGTCCGTAGTTTAGTGTTTCCTCGAGTGCTTCGCATAGCTCCTGCACCACATCGTCGTTTTCCGTTGCTAGTTCGCGTTTTCCACTATAAATTTGGCTCGTTTGTTGCGCACTTTGTTGCAGTCGTCGAAATATGTCCTCTCTGCGCTGGCCAAATGTGCTGCCACCTAAAGTGGAGCGTATTTGCTCTGGCAATGCACTTTCGGGCATTTTCTGCAATTTATATATATTTAATGTTTGTTATTGTTGTGGTTGGTTATTTATTTATTTTCGTTGTCATTGTTTCCCCTTATACAATTTCAGTGTTGGGCAATGTCGCTTTGAAGTGCATCTTCGATATCACTGCTTATCGTTGATACATTATTTTGTATAGTTGTATGCCTGAAAATTTTACAGAATGAAAGAATTAAGCACATTATCATCAATTTAAATAAATAATACATTTATTATTATATATTTATCAAGTTAGTATGAACTACATTGTACAACACTGGCTGGCCCACGCGATTCACAGCCACAATAACATATCGTTAAGTATCGGCTAAGTGGCGTTTACGCATCACCAATCATAGCAAAACCAGCATTAAATTTGCGCGTAAAGGAATACCAAAATCTGGCAAAATGTTTATAAATTAACAAATGCAGTGAAAGCCCTGCACTAAATGTGAGCCGAAACAAATTACACGTATTCCACGGCGTATTAGTTGTGCTAATATGTAAGTTTTCTGATGCGCGAGGACCAATTTGTGTGTTTTCTTTTGTGTTCGTTCGTTCGTTCGTTTGTCGTCTGGTCTCACGGTGCGCTTCATTGACTTTTCGAGCGAGTGTAAACCATATAAAATGACCAAAAACTGCACAAATTAATTCGGCTCTTGCAAGCAACAATTTGATATAACACTGCAAATAAGTGAACTTTAAAATAATTGAATGCAAATGCAACGCAACGGAAGTTGATGAGCTCTTCAATAGCAGCTGCTGCTCCACAAAAGAGAGA
This sequence comes from Drosophila conformis, assembly GCA_035041375.1. NCBI lineage: Eukaryota > Metazoa > Arthropoda > Insecta > Diptera > Drosophilidae > Drosophila > Drosophila conformis. Next base: position 1,886,628 of record JAWNLE010001406.1, on the reverse strand, counting down.
AAAAGACAAAAAAAAAGGGGAAACAAACAGAAGCGGAACTGAAGCAGAATTAGAAACAGGCGCCGCAGTTGTTGTTGCTTGGGTCCAGCATATGGTCACCAAGTGCAGCAGTTTCTTTAATGTGTGTGTGTGTTTGTGTATGTGTATTTGTATTTGTGTGAGTTTCCATTGCAGCTGAGAGTTCGGTTTACAAATGCCACAGCAGAAAGACAAAAAAAACAATAATCAAGTAACTTACTGAAGTGACAACAACAATAACATCAACAATGAATCCAGCTGAATTGCACATGATGTGGATGAGCAGCCAATACAACTCGGAGCGCATTTCCTTCGAGGATGCGGCCCAATTGCTCACTCATCCAACGGTTGGCCTTTCCGTCATGGAGGACATCACACATCAGCCCACATTGGTAAGTCCTTAAGTCCATCCTTCTCATAAGTAAATACGGCTATAAGGCTGTTCCCAATTTCCTCCTAGAAACTAATCAAACCCCTTAAACTCTGTAGGCTAAATATTTACTTGGGAATTAGGCAATTTGTCTGGCTATCTATGAATGTAAATACCTCAAATACCTCATTAATGTAAGGTGCAATTATTTTCAGAAAGTAAAAGAATTTTCAATTAAGATCATTTCAATTGAACGTGTAAAGAACTAGTTGCTTTTAGCCGGTATTGCCGGTCAAGAATTTTTCAAGTGCCTGCTAACCAATTTCTTTGTATATCTGTATCCGGACTGATTCTGGCCTATAATTTGAATCGACATTTGACTAGTTTTTGTATAATGCACCACAATGGTTGGAAAATGAGTTAAAGCTGAGTTGGTGCAACTTAAAGATAAAATATTTAGCAGCTGGTTTTTTAAATAGAACCCATAAAATTACCATCCATAAATGCCTGTAGATATATTTGTACATATATATAAAAGTATATCATGTGTTTCTGCTTTAGTTAAAAATTGGAATTTGTTTACTTATTTCTTCTACTTTCTTTTCTATGATTTATGTATTGGTTACTACGTTGTATCCGTATCCATTCAACTGTCAACTGTATCCAACTGCCAATTAAAAAAAAAAACAAAAAACAATCAACACAAAACTGCACACCTCCCAAAATTGACACACATCAACATCAACAACACCACAACAAAAAAAGGATATGAGTCCAATGATGAGCATTGTGGGGGGAGATTTTACGGGACAGGCTGCTGCAGCCGCAGCCGCATTGGGCGTTCAGCCCGGAACGATAATTGCGACGAATACAAATAATTTGTACGGCTTTGCGCACATGGGCGGACTGCAGCAGCAGCTGTTGCAGCAATCCGCTGCGGCGGCTGTCTTTCAAAACTATGCCGAGGTGATGGAAAACGATAATGCTGGTGGCGTCGATTCGTCGACGGGCGTCGATGATGAACAACAGATCTATGGCCAATTGGATGATGGTAGCTATGATGATGGCGGCGCCAGTGGCGGCATGTCGGATCTAGAGCCAAAGCAGGAGATCATTAATATTGATGATTTCGTTATGATGAACGAGGAGAATAATTCGTATGATGGCACTGATTTTATGACCTCATCGGACAAGGACATATCACAGTCATCGTCCTCGTGTATGACCAGCATGCCAACCATCAATAATAACAATGATCTGCTCGTGCCATTGGGCGATGGTCTGTTGCATCACAAGCTGCTGGGCACCACGCATGCCATGATCAATGCCACAGCGGCCTCAACCCTAACCGCCGGCATGACTCTGTCTGGTGCTGGTAATGGCTTCACCAATATTCTCATATCTGGCGAGGATAATGTGGCAGCAGCAGCCGCAGCAGCAGCAGTTGCAGCTAACGCAAAAGTTATGCGTTCCTACAGCATCGCTCCGGGCGGCTGTAAAGCTGGCAACAGCAGTTCCGTTTCCGGTCCTGGTTCCGGTTCCGGGTCCAGCACATCATCGATTCGTGCACAACGCAAAACTCGAAAAATTGAGCCAGTTAATAGACCAGGACTTGTGCTTAAAACACCGATTGCCTACAAGGGCAACATTGATCCTTCGGTAATACCGATACAGAAAGATGGCATGGGTATGTTTTTTCACCTTTCTTCACTTTACCTCACTTTACTTTATTATTATAATTTTTCGATCTAAACTTATTTTTACTTTTAATTAATTAATTTTAACTTAACCGTGTTTTTCGGGGATTTCGGTTTTGTCTGGCAATTAATTAATAGATTTAAGATCCTAAAGTAATTCAAGTAATATGTACATTTAAAATAACAACTACTATTAAACATGTTACATAGTAATAACTTAATCTTTTAAATAGACCCAGATATACTTATGATCTTTTGGGAAATTCTCTCAAGGCATCTTAAGCAGTAATAAATAAGTTACTCTAATCGGGACTTGCTATGCTATATACCGATATCATTTTTTATTGCTGTCATTTTGACTAATTGATTTTTATAATTATTATCTGCTTCTGCAGCTGTCTGTGAGCGTTGTGGCGCCATCGGTGTGAAACACACATTCTACACGAAATCGCGTCGCTTCTGCAGTATGGCCTGTGCCAGGGGCGAACTCTACTCGATGGTACTCAATAGTAAAATGGAAGCGAGCAGCCCGCCAGCGGCGCAGCCACTTGAAATGACAGAGACGAGCGCATTGGATGTGCTTGCCTCCGAACAGGATATACAGGATCAACAGCAGCAGCAGCAGTCGGACATTGAGCTAACCCTGCAAGCGGCACATATCAAAAACTCCAATTATCGTTTTCGCATTACGGATCAATCGAAGATCACACAGCTAAATGGTTTTGGAGAGCCGATGTCGCTGGGCGGCGATGCGGCCGCCAACAATGTGCAGATGGCAACAGACGAGACAATTGCGGCGCTAAATGGCGGCGCCGTTGGCGACGCTGCCGCGCCACCAGCCGAGGCTAGCGGCAGCGAAACTAATTCTAACGCCAGCAACACCACATTTGTGAATGCGGCACCGACACCGAAAGCGTTGCGATTATTTCGCGATGTCTTTCCGCAGGATGATCTGCCTCAAATCCCCAAATACGAACGTCTTCCGGCACCGTGTCCCCAGATGGAGAAGATAATTAGCATACGGAGGCGCATGTACGATCCGACGCATTCGTACGATTGGCTGCCTCGACTGGGCAAGGTTAATTTTTATGCGGCGCCTGTGACCTGCTTCCCGCACGCGCCCGGCTATGAGGTGTGGGACAATCTGGGCGTGGGCATGAAGGTGGAGGTGGAAAACACCGATTGCGACAATATCGAGATAATTCAGCCGGGCCAGACGCCCACATCGTTCTGGGTGGCCACCATACTGGAAATCAAGGGCTATAAGGCGCTAATGAGCTACGAGGGATTCGATACGAACACACACGATTTCTGGGTTAATCTCTGCAATGCGGAAGTCCATTCGGTTGGATGGTGTGCGACGCGCGGCAAGCCATTGATACCGCCTCGCAGCATTGAGCACAAGTACAAGGATTGGAAGGATTTTCTCGTCGGACGCTTGTCCGGTGCCCGGACATTGCCATCCAATTTCTATAACAAGGTCAACGATAGTCTCCAGTCACGTTTTCGCTTGGGTCTGAATCTCGAGTGCGTGGACAAGGATCGCATTTCGCAAGTGCGCCTCGCCACTGTCACCAAGATTGTTGGCAAACGCCTCTTTCTGCGCTACTTTGACTCGGACGATGGCTTCTGGTGTCATGAGGATTCGCCCATTATCCATCCCGTTGGCTGGGCAACAACAGTTGGCCACAATCTGGCCGCGCCACAAGATTACCTGGAGCGCATGTTGGGTAAATTAAATGCAATCTCAATTCGTTAAACCATTGAAAGTAGTCTGGCAAATGCAAAGTTTTGTTCATAACATAAAATAACTTTTTTAGCTGGCCGCGAAGCCATGATTGATGTGCACGAGGACGATGCTACTATTGAACTGTTCAAGATGAACTTTACGTTCGATGAATACTTTCTGGATGGCAAAACCAATGGCTTTATGGAGGGCATGAAAATCGAGGCCGTCGATCCTCTGAATCTGTCCTCCATTTGCCCCGCATCGGTGATGGCTGTGCTGAAGTTTGGCTACATGATGATACGCATCGATTCGTATCAGCCGGATGCCTCAGGGTCAGATTGGTGAGCCAGCAACGCTTAGTTGAATAAAAATCATCGCAAACGAATGAAACGAAAATAAATTGTTGCGCTTTCTTTCAGGTTCTGTTATCATGAAAAGTCACCGTGCATTTTTCCCGCTGGCTTTTGTGAATCGAATGGCATTGCGGTGACACCGCCCAATGGCTACGATGCGCGAACCTTTAGCTGGGAGGGCTACCTGCGAGACACTGGCGCAGTTGCGGCCGGTCAGCATTTATTCCATCGCCTGATGCCCGATCACGGATTCGAGCCGGGCATGAGTCTGGAATGCGCTGATCTCATGGACCCGCGACTCGTTTGTGTGGCGACAGTGGCGCGTGTGGTTGGCCGCCTGCTCAAAGTGCACTTCGACGGCTGGACGGACGAGTATGATCAATGGCTGGACTGCGAATCGGCGGATATATATCCAGCCGGTTGGTGTGTGCTCGTCGGCCATAAACTGGAGGGTCCGCCGCGCGTATCCCACCAGCAAGTGACAAAGCCGGCACCCAAGCCCAAAGTGCAGCGGAAGCGCAAGACTAAGAAGGGTGGTGCAAATGGAAATGGGAACGCCGCCAGCAACAAACAATTGCCACAAGACAATAATATGCAAACAGGTGAGATTTGTTTTAATGAATTAAATATTCAAATTGCTCATGAAATGCTCCATGATGCAGCAGTAAAACCGCGTACGATTGCCTTGAAGACGACACCACACTTGCCGAAGCTGAGCATTAAGCTGGAATTGAAGCCGGAGCATCACAATGCTGCCTTCTATGAGAACAATCAGGCCGAGGAAGATGAGGATGAGGATGGTGTGGCCGATGATGATGTCGATGGTGATTGCAGTACCAGTCACCTTTCCGAGCAGTCCACATCAAATTCGGATCAGTTTGCGGCCGCTGGCGGAACAGTAGTTGGGGTAGCCAGCACGGTAACGCCAGCAGCCGGCTCGAATGGCAGCAAAACAATGGTAAAGAAATCTTCTACTACTAAATCTCCTGCGCCACCAATTATAGGTCGCAAAGCCACTAGCTACATTGCGGTGAGTACATTGGGATAATAGTGCGTATAGCTTTTTAGAATCAATCAATCAATCAACCAACCAACCGCCCGCCCGCTCGTTCGCTCGCTCGCCCAACCTGTTCGCCTATATAATAATAATGCATATGTATTAACGTATTAACAATCATCAATCAGCAAAATCAGCCAAACGCTAATTGCAACTTGTATATAACTTACTTATTTACGCACTGTTATTTTGGTACTTGCATAGAACTACATCCTCAGCAGAGCTGTGAAGGAAATGATTCATTTGTTGGAATTAAGATTTTATATTTTTATAAATTATTTAATTTATTTATAGTGCATTAAACACATGTCAATACATACAATTTTGAGTTTTTTGATGTTATGCGATTTATGTGTATAATTTCATTCATTCCTTTAATGAATCACTTCCTAACAACTTTGCTTTACCACTCATGCTCACCCAGCCACGCCTCTAGCAGGCTATATAATCGAAATTAACCCAAATATAAGCAAAAACTTAATTTTAATTGAACATTTCCAATTCTCTCTGAATACAGAACTCTGCCGTCAGCAACAGCAAGTACATTCCACGTTTGGGCGATGTAGGTACGGGTGATGCGCATCTGGAGCTGATGCCGGATAGCTGGAATGTGTATGATGTATCCCAGTTTTTGCGTGTTAATGACTGCACCGCACACTGTGACACTTTTAGCCGGAACAAGATCGATGGCAAGCGTCTGATGCAGCTGCCCAAGGAAGATATTATCGAGATGCTGGGCATGAGAGTGGGACCTGCGCTTGTTATCTTCGACCTCATTACGCAGCTCAAGTGCAAAATCAATCCCAGCAAGTCCAGATCGCACAAGACCAACAAAACGCAACTCTTATAGTGCGTACTCCAGCCGGAATCTAAACCCAAACAGAGTTTAAGGAAGCCCAGCGTAGTTGTACTTCATTTTATTGAAACGAATGTTATCACCGATAAACTGCACGCACCTACACGTGCATATTATGATTTAGTTTATAATATATATTATATATCCTAATATATATAAACGTATACATACATGAAGTATTTTGTTAGCACTTGAAATCGATTTAATACCTATAGTGGATCCATAATATCCATTTACAGATTGTGTAACTAAATCAAGTCTCACAGCGCGCTATATAATTTTATATATATATTCTATATAATTTAATATAGACATACATGCGAATCGCAGTGGTAGTCTTTAGTCCTTACACTCATGTTATCAGTCAGAGTTTCTATATAGCAAGAGTGGATTTCGGTAATTCATTTTTGTCATCCATGCATATTTTTTTATAATATTTAGTAGCGACAGATCGAAACAAACATGCAACATATAACATAATATACATATGTACATACACACTAGCACATATATACATGGATATATAAGTATATATTGTCTACATATATACCGGATCGGATTGTGTTTATATATATATGTATACATGTATATATATATATCTATACCCAGAGAAATAGGCAGCAATCTTATGAGCAAACGCATCCAGTTAAGAAGAGCACAGCTGTCGCTCCTAGTCCGTAAGCAATAACGGCCCAAATCATGTCAAGCAGCGCCGTTCATATATATTTTTTTGGAGTGCAGCATCGAACTGCATTAATAATGTGTACTATAAATGAGTACTTCTCGTGAAGAAGGAAGGCAAACTTTAAATTAGATTATCATGTATCTAGATATGCTTAAGATATCGCTAATGTCAAAATAAAAAAAACACGTAACTAATAAAAACCGAATTCAAAATCGCAAGTTTTAAAACAACATTTAGCATTAATTTAATCAAGAATTTAGCATATTGAGGGTTTGGGAATTTTGGGAATTTTCTTGGAGTGAACTCGACTACCTGTTGGAAGCAATTGAAGAGAGGCTGACGATGAGACACGAGCACAACTTCGTCAGTGTCATCGCTTTGTTTTTGTGATTTTCCATTTCTCTCTCACCCACCACCGCTCCCGTTCTCTAGCTGCGCACTGCGCACTCTTCCCACGCTTCCAATGACACAGGTGGTTGCATGTGGAAGAACTGCGTCGTAGTTAAGAATTGCATTGGAACAATTATCCCTTTCACTTTGTGTGTTTTGATTGAGACTCCGATGAGGGTCAATCAATTTATAGTCCTTCAGCAGCTGTGGCTGCAACATTGCGCATGTTCAGAATTCGCGACCTTCAACACCATCACGACCATGATAATAGATAACCCAATAAATTATTCTAGCCCAAATATCGAATATGCCTTTGTAGCTGCTCAACAACTTTCAATAAATTGGTTTATTATTATTATAATTTTTGTTTTTTTTTTTTGGATATTAATACATTTTATATTGGAATATTACAACTAGTGCTTAATATCTAATTTACACATAGAGTTTGGTGGCATACACATATATGAATTTTGATATATATGAATTTGATAATTAATCTAAATTTTTGATTAAACATTTTAGCTCGCATTCGAATAACAAATTTGGGAGCAAGTTAATCTTTTGTTTATTTGTGTATGTGTGTGTGTGTGAATGGGCCGGGTGTGTATGAGTGTGTATTTATGTGTGTGTGTGTGTGGGTGAAGTGTTAATATTATTTAGGCTTGGATATTTGTTTATAAAGCTGCCATAACCAAAAGTTAAGATAAGGAAACAATAGAAAAAGAGTACATTTACAAATGCCTATATACAGGAGGTTATGTCCAGGTCTTAAAAAAATTGGTATTATTTCGTTTTAGTCCCTTTCAATCTTTTAGCTTAAATCGAATGTGTGTTGAGGCAACATTACTTCTCTACTCCTTTTTTCAGTGGATTTACTAAAAGGCCTCAACTTAACAACTTAACAAGTTACAAAATACTAACATTTTACAATTACGTAGAAGAGAATAAATATAAACTAAATTTGCAATAAAAATATCAAAAGGAGAAGGGGGAGACTTAGATTAAGAGTGCTCTTACTACTAAAAAAAAACTACACAACTTCGGCTTTTCTAATAGTGCGCGTTGAAGACGAAGAAGATGAACAAGAAAAAAGCCTCAATTACAGTTTGTGTTGAGCTTCTCTAGACATGTATAGTTTTTTGCTTGTTTTTTTTTTATCTGGCTCTTGAGTCCAATTGAATTGACTTAAAAGACATATTGGAAATAAATATTATATCTTAACTAGCCGGGCCATTAGTTAAACACAGTTTACACAGTTGCCAATGCAGCTGGAGCTGCAGTTGTTGTTGATGTCGTTTGTGTTGTTGTGCTTGCAACAATGCTGGGTCGTCGCTTTTTAATGGGTGGTGTTTCAGATTCAATCACTGGCATTGCTTGCTGTTCAACATCAGCTGCACTGCGTCGTTTTTTGCTGGGACTGCTGTCGCAGCTAGTGGTTATTAATGGTGGTGGTGTCATGTCCAAGCCAGCGGGGCCACCACTGGTGATTTCTGTAACAATGTGTGCCTCCAAGGCGGGCGGCAGCAGCGGCGAAAGTGGCACTGCATTCAAATCGCAAGCCTCCTCATCGCTGGCCACAACATTGCCAAAGAGATCTTGCCCGCTGCCCAGTTCCTCATCATCGTCGTCATCGTCATCGTCACTGAAGTCATTGCTCCAAAAGACCTGTGCGCCGGGAAAAACATACGAGCAACTGTTGTTGTGACAATAGAAGGTGCCCGGCTGCAAGCGATCGGCTGTCGTCTGTCGCTTGGCCTGCCCTGGCGTTGGTGTTAAACTTGGAGCCGCTGTCTTTGTCTCGACGACAACATTTGAGGAAATATTGGGATCCAGATTGCTGGCATAGCCGCGATTGGTGTTGTCATTGTTGGTATTGGAGAACTGTTCGCACTGTTCAATGCCGCTGTCCTTGGAGGAGTCAATAGAGAGATGACGATAACTGGACGACGGGCCAGTTACTGCTGGGGCAGCAGCGAGTCGATCGCAGCTCAATGCGGTCTCATTTAACTCAACAAGAATGTCGCTCTTGATGCGCTCAATGGCGGCACGATCGGCGGCATTGTTGCTGCTGCTGCTGTTACTGCTGGTGGTTGGTTGGAGTTCCTGATCCTGCTGGCTGCGCTTGCCGGGATGCACCGCTGTGAATGTAGACGATTCAAAACCACTGTCAGAGCAAGTGCCAGCCGACGAGCCGAGCATATAATCAGCCGAGCCATTTGATTTCAACGATTGTGTGTCTGTGTCCAGTTGGGATTGCTGTTCGCTGTCGGAGCTGCGATGCCGATGATGGTGATGATGATGATGGTGATAGTAATGCTCAGTGGGCGGCAACAGATCCTTGGTTTCGTGTAGCACAGCATTGTCGCAGCACAGCTGCTTCCAATCATTGTCATTATAACCAGAACCAGAGCCACTGCCCGATAAACGCTGACAGATCTGATTGATAATCACATCCGAATCGCCCAAGAGTTCAACATCAAACTTAAGATGATGCAGCTGCTCGCGATTGATCAAAATCTGCGGCACCGATGCTGGTATGCTGCTGGGAATGTGGGCGACAGGACGCACCTTCAGCGAGGACCCAATCACAATCAACAAATCACACTTGTCCTTGTCCGTGGCCATAACGGTGTGATACTCATCCGGCAAGCCTGCAAACAAGGCAACAACAAGTCAAGGATTATGAATTGTGGTAAAATAGTTGATTTAAATAAAATGCAAAATTGATTAGGTGAAGAGCAAAATTAACGGCTCCTTGTAGCTATTTACATTTGAATAATTAAAATTAACGGCTCTTTGAAGCTATTTACATTTGAATAATAAGTTATTTAAAAATTGTATTAATCTACTCGGACGCTTACCTTCGCCAAAGAAGACAATGTCGGGCTTCATGATGCCATTCTCGACGAGCTGCTTGAGTTGGTCCTCTGTGACAGCAACAGAGGCATCCACACTGTGCTCCACATTCGGCTGGCATTGGGGGCAGACGGGTATGCGCTGGGCAAAGATGTCGGCGCGCAAAGCATCCGCATTGCACTTGAATTTGCACTTGGTGCACGAGGCCGTCGAAAAGGAGCCATGGCATTCAATGACCCGCTGTATGCCTGCGACACGCTCCAGCGTGTCAATGTTCTGAGTGTAGTTGCGCAACAGTTTGCCCTTTGTCTCCAGCATCTTGATGAAGCGATGGCATGGCGACGGCTTAAATTCGCCCGGATAAATTTCGCGTGCGAATTTGTAAAATGGTCTCGGATCACGCTTGAAATAGTTGATGTCGAACATGGCCTGCGGATCGGGTAGATCCGGAAAATCATGCGCTAGCCGTGCATAGATGCCGTTCGTTGATCGAAAATCGGGTATGCCACACGAGACAGACACACCAGCGCCAGTTAGTACAATTATGTTCTCCGATTTGTGCACCAACTCGATGACGTCGTCAAAGGTGTTCACATTGCTCAGCTTTGTGCGACGCTTCGGCTCGTTTAGCAGATGCGCCAAATATTCCCACAACACCGAGTCATCTGTCTCCGTATTTAGTCCTGTGGCAAAGTGCGGCATTATGCTGGCAATCACCTGTCGGGGCACGCGACCCGTGTAAAACTCACGTTGCAACCAACGCAACTTCCAATCGTTCCGACCCACCGTCGACGAGCAATCCGAACTCGACGAATCATCGTCATCATCATCGCTGTTGGCCCAGCTAAAAATAAACAAAATAAAAAAAACTCAGTCCAAAATTACTCTCAAAGAAAAACTATAAGCTTTTATTTTGTGCAAAATATTAAAATTTTCATTTAATTGGCATTGTTTTATCAAATTAAATAGCATTTCTTGTATATCACAAACATTGAAACATTTACATTGAACACAAAAACATTTGTTAAAAATATAAAACTTACAAATTAGTAAATTAAATAGATTATTAATTTTCTTTTAAATTAAAATAAAAGAAAGTTTATGTGGAGTATTTACAGTGTTATCGTCTAAAATACATAGTTTTGTTAGTGTTTAAAAAATACACACATTGGATGTTTTTCTAGATATTTCGATTTGTTATTTTTGACTAGTTTTCTAGAAAACAAACAATAGCTTCAATCATTTATACCTCGATTTGTAATCATCATTCTCATCTTCGTCCCCATCATCATCATCATCGGAGATTTCCAGATTAATCATTTGCTGTGCATTATGCCCCGATTGAACAACTGTTTGATTTTTGGTAATTTGATTGGCGCCAATTTGTTGCTCTCCCATTTGAGGCAATGTTTTTGTTTTGATTTCACCATTTTCTTTTGGTTGAGTTTCGCTTGTTGCTGCTGCCGCTGATGTTGTTGCTGTTGTAGATACTTCTACTATTGCTTTTGATGCTAATGTTGCTGTTGGTGTTGTCAAAATTTCAGCGCCAAAATCGAAATTGGCTTGTGAGCTGTCAAATGTAATGATTTCATTGCTTCGGCTGCGTTGTATTTGAACTTCATGGACATCGGCAAGCTCTTTGGCATTGATGTGGCCGAGCCGAATATTCATATCCTCGTAGTTTTCCATCATTTTTCCAGGCGCAACACACAGTTTTCGTCTGTTTTGCTTTGTCTGCTTCTTACTACCACACACAACACGCACACGCAAGCACTCTCTCTCACAGAGCAATACACGCGCACACACACACTCAGTGGTTATACGATTTCTTCTTTTTGCTTTCACGCGTTCCGTTTTCTCCGCTCTTTCGTTGGTACACACACAAAATTTTTACGTCTCTACTTTGCATACATTTTGCTTGCGTAAAAAGTCTGACCAGGCGTTAATTAGACCACTTTTTTAATAAACTCACTTTTTTTCCGCATATATGCGGTTAAATAAAAATTTTGAAATTTTAAAAAATTATTTTCAATTAAATATTTTCGTAAAATTTGTACGTAATCTCTGGAAAATTTTCCGATGGTGTGACGTACAAGCAGTCCAGTGTGCCCAAAGCGAAGTTTGGAATTAATAATTAAATTTCACCACGCCCAATGTGTTATCTTCGGAGACGTGAATCGATGATTCATGTCGTTTTACATCAGCCAAATTACGGTCACACTAGAAAAAGTAGCATTTTTAGCAGGAAAAAACAAGTAAAATTTAGTAGTTGCAGGATTTTCAAATGGTTGTAGACTGCGATATACCTACAGAAATATATTAAGAAACCGAATTAGCTAAGATATTGTGGATGAATATATTTTTGCTTATTAGGCTGACCATATTTATTCGTTTAGGGTTAAAGACAATTCTGCGTTTTACAACACTTCGTTTTTTTTTGGTTGTCGCCACAGTCACCCATTTGAGCAAATACAATGCAGTTTTTTGTTTCCTTCTCGTTCTCTGAATTTCCAGTGTTATGGCCTGTCGACACTGATTAATTTTAATAAACATGAGTATTTAAAGTGTAAATTGATAAACATTAAAATAAAACAGTGACGCTAGCTTTGCTATAAGATTGCTGGTAAGTTGGTTAATCTATTTATATCTTTTTTTTGTGCATACCTACGGCAATCCGCGCAGCTGTTTCCACAGCTGTTTTTGTCTAGATTCGGAATAGGAAGAACCCAAAACAAAATGGAATAAAAACAAAAGGAAAGAAACATAGCAATGCGAACAACCTATTATTGTGTCACAAAATCATATAAATTATCGAAACGACAACTATTATGCTATGATTCGTGCATTTTCGTTCATTTTAGGGGCTAGCGCGCAAACGCAATGGACAACCTGAATTTGTATGCGGTGCTGGGTGTTACCAAAGAAGCCACTTCCGAGGAAATCAAAAAGGTGAGTCTTAATCGTTTTAAATATCCTTCCCCCTCAGAGAATAAACATGATTCTTCTATTTAGAACTATCGTAAATTGGCCAAAGAGTTTCATCCGGATAAGAATCCAGATTCGGGTGAGAAGTTCAAGGAGATATCGTTTGCGTATGAAGTGCTTTCCGATCCGGAGAAACGTCGCATCTATGATCGCTACGGGGTGAAGGGGCTGCAGGAGGGCGCTGAAGGATTTGCCGATACCTCGGACTTTTTTGCACAGTGGTTTCCATTTGGCGGCACCACGTCTAGCGATCCACATGGTGGATCCGATAGCAAAATTATGGTCAGACTCGAACTGTCGTTGGAGGAGATGTATGTGGGCGGTCAGCAGAAATCGGTGCAATACAAGCGTCAGAAGCTGTGCGGCACGTGCAACGGTGACGGTGGTCCCAAGGAAGCGCAGGAATCCTGTGAGGCATGCGGCGGCGTGGGACGCGCCGCTGCCTTCACCTTTATGGGTTTGAGCGCTTTCGATGCGGTAAATCAGACATAACTACATTTAAATCCTAATCTAACCGAATCTCACGTTGTCCTTTCAGGTGTGTCCCGCTTGCGATGGCCGAGGATTCACCATTAAGGGCGCAATGCGCTGCAAGCCCTGCATAGGCACCGGTTTCGTGGAGCAGCAAATGACACGCGACGTGCTGATTGAAGCCGGTGTTCCGCATATGCTGAAGTTGCCCTTTGCCAATGATGGCCATCAGTTGCGCAGCGGCGAGTTCGGTGATCTCTATGTAATCATTGTTCAGGCCGAGCACGGAGTATTTCAGCGTCGCCATGCCAATCTGTATATGCGCGACTTAGAGATCAACATAACGGAAGCACTCTGTGGCTATACGCATTGTTTCACGCATCTGGATGGACGGAGTGTGTGCATGCGAACGCAGCCGGGAGAAGTGCTGCGACACAATCACATCAAGATGATGCGTGGTGCTGGCATGCCGGTGTTCAATAAGCCCACCGAACATGGTGATCTCTATGTGCAGTTTAAGGTCAATATGCCGGCTAATAATTTTGCGACGCCCGCACAGCTGACAATGCTGGAGGAATTGTTGCCGCCGCGTGAACACATCGCAGTGCCGCCCGAGGCAGAGGAGGTGCAAATGACGGACTACAAGCCACAGAATCGATCTGCTCGCCCGGATGCTGATGATGATGACTTCACCGGACAGTCGCCACATTTCGAGGGCGTTCAATGCCAGACAGCTTAGTTATGGGCCCGGGCGTATCCGTGGCTGTTACAGGCGCGCTATCTCGCCTGCGATCTGTGGATGCTGCTGCCGACGCTTGGCGTCGACGAGTTGTGCTTTTTAGTGCCGCTAGTCGTTTTACTATTCATAGTATTATTTTTCATACAGGAATGTTTTGCTGTAAGCAGCGCGTGATCAAAATTTATCGGTTAATTTCTTTAGGCTAGTGAAAATCGGCTCGCTCCAATCCTTAATTTAGCTTAGCTAAACATAGACAACAAAAATTATACGAATATCATTGATTTTTCTTAAGCCCAACTAAATCTTTAGTTTACATTTTATCGACCTAACCCTTTAAGCTTATTTCACAAATATTACCAAAAATACTCTTTCAAAAATAATAATATTTATCGGACGCGGTACGAACGGAGTGCTCAATAAATAATTGTCTAGTAACTATTAAATAATACAATAATAACAAATATGGCATATTTTCACTACTAAACGTTAAACAATTGCCTTATTCGCTTTGTTAGCTTTCTACAAAAATTTCACAAACACCGTGGATTTTAAATCATGCAAATTTGATATGAGCGAATCCATAAAACATTTTTATAATCTTAAGAAGCGTTGCGCTCTTTATTAGAGTATGATTTAAATGTAATACACAGAGTTATTAATGATTATATTATAATCTAATCCCAGATAAATTTCAACTTCAGTCAGTTTGAGAAGTTTACAATGATTAATGTTAATGATGATCAGATTCTGTTGGAGGTGGCTAATTTTGAAGAATCTACTGTGAATTGGAGATCTGTTATTATAGCATGACGTTCTGATAACTTGAATAGTTGATTCTTGGCTTTCTTTTTCTTATGTGCTTGCTCGATCTTTACAGGAGTTGACTTGCAGGGTATGCTCAAATCGAGAGCAGACGACTCCATCTGCGCGTCTTGGCCAACTTGCGTTTCAGGTGTCTGCTCCAAGTTGATGCCGCGCAATTCACCACATCGCATCGTCTTGCCATCGACAGTCTGATTCGCATTGACCTTCATCAGAGTCAGATACTGATTGTATTTGGAATAGTTACGCCGCCCAGTCTCATCGTTCATCAAGACCTGGGCATGATCGTGCTGCTTATCGCGCATGGCCTTCAGGCGGATGTGCTTGGTGATGTCCCATCTCCAGTTGGAGCGATACGAGCATAGAGAACACTCAAATGGCCTGCGATTCAAATGACCCACAATGTGGACATGGAAACGCGATGCAGTCGCCGCCCAGAAAGAGCAATGAGGGCATTTAAATACCTTCTTCAGTGCATCCGCATCCTCCGACGGCAGCTGCTCGGTGACCTATAAAATAAATATATATAAGTAACGAATGATCTGTTGAAATCGTTGGGGTAACCAACTGTGAAGAGGCTTCCAAATTCTATACAAACTTAGATTTTGAACAATATGCATTGCTTTAGAAAATCGAATCAGCCTTGACCAATTAACTGTCAATTTTTAAGGGTATGGTCTCAACATTAATTATTAATTAATTAATAATAATTAATAATTAATTTTTAAGGATATTACAGTTGATATAAAGTATTAACAGATTTGTCTAAGACCAATCAACTTTTACGATTTTGGATATGGTACAAAAGCAACAAACTCTTCTCTATCAACAAAATAGAGTACAACCTACCTCGCCATAGCCGGGCGCCGTTTCGACGCCACACAAGCTGAGATCATTGCGGTAATCCTCGACGGGAGTCAGCTCCATGTCAGTGGCTAACTGTATGGTATTATTTACAGCCGGCTCACAATGCTGCAAATGATTGTCTAGCTCCATGGCATTGGGCATGCATTCCTGGCAATGCGAGCAGCCGATGGGCGGCAGATCTGAAAGCGGCGACGCAGGATTCGGAGATGCCTCCTCAACAGTGGATTCAGCAGGTGCCGGCTGCTGTGGGGTGGATGGGTTGGAGGTCAGATGGTGATTGAGCTCGTGTATAGTGAGCGATTGTTTAATGTTCGTGCTGAAATTGCAGAAGCGGCAATGGAAGCAACCATTGGCGCCATGGTTCTTGGTGTGCCTGTCCAGATTCCATTTGTATGGCGATTGAAAATCGCATGAGTTGCATTTAATCAGCGGCATCGAATGATATTTTACATGCTTCTTGAATCGTGAACGGATCGGTGTATTGTAGGGACATTTTTCGCAGTGGTATTGAGAGATCTCAATGCCCGATGAGAGATCGAGTGCCTCATCCGGCGGGGCCACCTTCTCCGACTCCAATTGGATTTGCGTTGTTGTCTCGCGCGGTGGTTCCTCATCTTTGAGATTTGTGATAGGAGTGGGTGGCATTATGGACATTTGATATACAAAGGCCATGGAGAATATGTTGGCACTACTTCTGGCCAATAGCTGCAGCTGCTGCCACTGCTGCTGTTGATTGTAGGCATCCACGTTTTGTTGCAGCTGCTGCTCCTGCAGCTCTAGCTCGCATTTGAGCTGCTTCAGTGTGGGTCCACCCGGTACCTCGATGCTTTCCTCCAGTCGCCGCATGCGCGTTTCCCGATTGCAATGACGTCGACTCAACAGACCGCTGCCATCATCATCTGTGCAGCCGTGCACCATCTTCATGTGCCGCACCAGCTTCTGGAAGTGCCGTGATGCATACAGGCAGAGCTTGCATTCGTTTATCATGATCTTCTCGCCGTGCACATCTCGCATATGGGAGAGGTGAATACGCGGATTCTGTGTGAAGAATGCACAAGCATGGCAACTGTAGTTGCGTCGAATCTTGCACTGTGGCAGCTCCTCCTCAGCCGGTGACTCCTTGGCGGCACCAATCTCTTGCATCACCTGTGACAAACTGGGCGGCATAATCCGATTCTGTAGCGGCTGCAGTTGACGGTCGAGTACCTCGGGGCCATCTTGAGGATGTGAGGTGGCAACTGCAGCAGCAGCAGCAGCAGCAGCAGCTGGTGCTTCATTTGACTCCCCCATTTGATAGACCGCGGCTCCACTTACCAGGCTGCGCACCACCAGACGTCCACCCGAACGCTCCACCATCGATGGCAATGACATGCTTAAAAAATATTTCACAATTTCCTCTTTTCTTTTCTTGATTGGTTTTTTTCTCTTTTCTTAAAATCTATTTTTTTTTGTCTGGATTACAAATTATATTTTATATTTTATTTGTATTTTCTTGGCTTTCTTGCTTTAGCGAGGTGAACACGGGAAGAGCTCTCGTTGAACTGAACTCTATTCAGCAGGTCCAACCGATGGTCGATTTTTTGTATGTTTTTGGTATTGACGCAAAGACTACTTTGTCTCGAATTTGAAAGCGGTTCCTCAGAGTCCCATGCGTGTACTATAGGTGAGACTGTCAAATTCGTTGTTTTAACCAACACGAAAATTATATGTAGTACTGTAAAAAGTGACAATCAAATTAACTGAGTTCTAAAACCAAGACGAATACCAAACGTTAAGGCCAAGACGGTACTTGCCAAAGTGGTTAGCTAAATAAGAGGGTAGCGAGTGAATTGACTGCTAAAGAGAGGCCACAATCTTGTGTACCATGTACAAATAAGTCTATATATAAGTCGGTTGTGGAGTGAATACGGTTAAACAAATCGAAGATGGTGAGTTTTTAAATTATATCTTGGAAAAGTGTAAAGATTAGTAACAAAAACCGGATACCTTATGGAGTCACTGGCTCTTAACAGTTCTTACTTATGTTCTAGTTTTCATTTCTTCGTTTTGTGGCTAAAGTTCGGAGAGCTTCATCGGCAATAGGTGCATCCACAAATCCGGATCTACCTCAAGTTCTTGCTTGCTGAAGTTAAATAATGGCGGCAGTTGTGCCCCATTGGGCATTGGTGTATTCTGGGCATCCATGAGGCGCAGTTCATCGTAGCTGGGATGAGCACAGGCCTTGAGGGGTGCTATGCGTGCCGTTGGGCTAAACATGAGGCACCCATTAAGTAGAGACATCAAATCGTCTGGTACCGTTTTCCCAAACACTACCTGCCAGCTGGGTCGTGCAAAGATTGGCAGATTCTCAGCCCAACTAATTTTGTCCAGTAATTCGGGGCTGTTCAACAAGTCAACGGTGCCCAGAATGGTCACCATGTTCAACAGCTGGTCATATTCGTTACTGAAGAATGGTTTGCCCTTGATCAGCTCGGCCAGGATACAGCCAGCACTCCAAATATCCACACTGGTGTTATATGTCTCGATTTTGGCAAATAGTTCCGGTGCCCGATAGGGCCGGGTACAAACATACGTTTCATTTAACTCATTCTTCTTCATCAACTTGGCGCTGCCAAAGTCGCTTAGTTTCAGATTCATTGTCGTCGGATCCACTAGCATATTTTCGGGTTTTACATCACGATGGCAAATGCACTGAGAGTGCAGATGGGCTAAACCGCGAAAGATTTGATAGGAGAGCACACGGACATAGATGAGGGGCATTTGGCGTTGAGCGTACTGGGATATATACTTGTGCAGCGACATCGGCATATACTCCATGGCCAAGAGTATATAGTGTTGTAGCGGCTCCCTCAGTACCATGAAGAAGTGCATTATTAGGCGCACAATATTACAATGATCCAACATATTACGCATAATATCCAGCTCGTTCCCGGCAGTCAAATTGTTGTCCACCTGCTTGATGGCAATAACACTATTCGAATTGCCCACATGCGCCTTGTAAACAATGCCAAATGAACCATTCCCAATAGGCTCATTGATCTTTATCAATGTACGTTCCGGCTGCAGGCTGAATCGTGTGTAGCCCATTCCCATGTGTTGGCTGCCTTTGGGTATCTGAACCAAATTCGTGAACATTTTCGGAGCTTCATCTTGCAACATGACCTGAGGCATCAAATGAGATCAATTTATTATGTGCGAGTTTAAAAATGATCAAACAAAACGAAATTACCAATGTAAACAAAAGTTCGAGTGCCAAATGGAGCGCGCAGAAATGGATAGCCTTCTTTTGGTTTCGTGCTTCTTATTAAAGCAGATCTGGTCTCTCTTTTGCTTGCAAATTACAGTTACATCTAACTGCTTTTACGAAACTCCGCTGTGTTTCTTATTGTTTTGAAGTTACAAATTATTTAATTTAATTATTGAATGCAATTGTTCTGTGTTCTTATGTCAAAACAAGCACGTTATTTTTGTAAAGGAAGCACGTTAAAGAGGAATAACGTTGCCACCAGGTTGCATATGTATGTAGTCAAAGCGTTGCCGGTGCGGCGAATAATAAAAAAAAAATGGTGCACTTAAAGCCAAAAAGAGAAATAAACATAGGGAAAAAAAATCAAAATGTTTATTTAGTGGGACTTGAGATTTATAATACATTTTTATAATCTGATATGAAAGACATAAGAGTATATTGGATTTATGCAATCTAAGCCTAGAGACTTAAAACTTGGAGCCCTTACTTATCTGAGTTCACCACGGACAAAGTGTTGTCATTTTGGAGTAGTTGATACAATCGAAAATCGCAAAATATAACCGCACAAATTTAAAGAATGAGTAACTTAACTTACAGCGTAGATTGGATTTTAAAAAACCGACATAAATCATATATCATAGGGTCATCAAGAAGCGTGAGAAAATGATGTGTCCCCCCCAAAAAATCAGAGAAGCCTCTATCTACCGCAAGCTAGAGTCACTGAATTTCTAAGTCACAGTATTAAATTAAATCGTTTGTTTGATTAGCTTTATCTGTGTGAAACACAAACATGGATTTTGCATATGCGTGTGCATACTTTGCATTTAGCTCAAGGATGGGTTAAAGGCACACTTTAGCTGAATTGGAAGTAGGACTTTAATATGGTTAGACCCGCAACGAATCGCTTGTGATTGTGTGCATGTGTTGCTTTTGTCATTTCCGTTTAACTACGAAAAACTTTCACCCCCACAGTTTATGGACCTTACACTGAGCCAGAGACAGACTACGGCGGAAATGTCGCTTGCCTGTGCCTACTCTGTGGTTCAGAGTTGAAATTCATGTAATTCCATTAACACAGACAACTTCCGTTAGATGAGAAAATGACAGGCTCGCCTAATGGGCGACGCGTGTGCGATGGCATGGATGACGATGTGGATGGGACCGGGCATTTGTGGCATCTGAATATACAGATGTGGTGCGGTTTTGCCTTAGTATTTTCATTGCCTCAAAAAATGTCCATGAAAGCGGCTCCTTTTATTTTGCCTACATTCCATAAACGGCATAAAAATTAAATTCCTAAATTCAAATGGAAACTTTTTACGATGATATAAATCGCAGCCGGTGCAACAGGTCAACACACACACACACACAGTTTGACAATAGCAGAGAGCGAAAAACCATCTAAAACGGAAATGACTGTCAGTCCAAAAGTGGCGTGCAGCGAAGCTAGGGACAGATATTCAGGATTTCCGGCAAGACCGAATATTTTTATATCTCCCTTCACGGCACACACGATTTGCTTAACTGGTCTTTTTATTTTTTTTATTTATTTATTTTTTTTTGGCATGCTGGGCTGTAGTTGCATTGTGATTCTAAAGTTGCCAAATTAGAAGAGCACAAAGAGTCCAGATTAATAAGTGTATTTAAATTTGAAACACAAATATACATATTCAACTTAAATACAGGAACAATTTAGGCTTTAATAGGATTCAATTGAGGTGCAATTAATTTAAAGCATTAGGGCATTGATTTTGTGTACACATCGCAATTGAATTAAAATGCGGAACAGCGCGTTTTCTCAGCACGTTTTGAATTGTCATTGATTGGAGAATAACCTTTGGATTAGATTTGAGATACAAATAAATTGCTAACTTAGTATTTATTGTATTTCCAAGCTTAATTAACTTTTACATTCAAAATCAATATTCGTACTTGAATGAATGAAAATAAGTTGGGAAAAAAGCAATTTTAAGAAAATATTTTGTTTTACTCGGGCTAATCCCAAATAAGGGCAAGCTTGCTTTAATAAAACTCATATGAAATATTTATTTAGAAATTGTATTATATTAAATTAGCTGACATACAAGTCTATAATATATATTTATTTTTATATAATGACAAAACACATGGTGCTTGTATTCAAATTCGAAGAATTAAATCTATATGTTGGATTATAGAACAGCCTGTTTGCTTAAATTTATTGTTAAAAACAGCTGGAGTAGTCCACTTTTTTCGTATTCCTAAATATAATCATAGTTAAGCAGTTTTCACAGTGGTGTTTGCATTCTTGGGCGCTTCAACGTGGAAATCGTGCCAAGTTCTCGATTTGACGTCTCAAAGTCAATGGCAAATGGCGTAATTCGTGGGAAAATCTTTCGACTGCATTCTAACGCTTAAAAAAAAGCTGTTTGACTTACCCACTGTATAAATATTTATATATATATGTACCTATTAATTAACAGCGTTGAATGCAGCTTACAAAAGCGACTCCCCTCCATCGGCACCACGTCCCTCAACGGCGCCGCCCTCGTCAAAGATTTGTGCAAATCTTTCAAGACGACGACGCTGCCATCGTCACACCTTTGTGATGCTGTATCCACCGCTGATGCACACTCGCACACTCACACGCTGCGGTTACTTTGATATCTTGACCTTGAACTTGGTATTAGATGTGCGCTCTCTAAACCGGTTGCGTACCTGCCCGAGAGGCACTTGTACTGTAAATTAATTGGCAAAAGCACAAGACAACACGGTGACAAGCACGAGGCAACAAGCAGCAAGTTTCAACTTGCTTAAATTAAGAGCACCCGTACTATACTCGATATAACAAACAACAGTCACTCAGTAATTATCTGCCCCCTAAAACTAAGAAACTCTAGATTGAATTCAAGTCGCCCTGAATTTCAGAAATAATCCGAGTTCTTTTTAAAATATAAGCTTAGTTTACAAAATAGATCTCTAATCTAAAAATATTAAATTTTATTTTATATTTTAATTGAAAAAAAACATTTATATGGAATGTAAATACAAATTATTAAAATTATTAAAAAAAACATATAATATATCCTAGTGAATTAACTAAAAGAAAGTTATTTCTTTTTATTTGCAGACAACTTGATTTCAACATTGATAAAAAAAAGGCTTTCCGATTGTACTCTAGCAGTTTGATAAATGATAGTAAAATCTATCTAGCAATCTAAAAATTAGAACCCCAACAGCGCCATTCTAAACAGCAAGTCAGACTGCATTTGGTGTTTTTCTAAATTCTAGGGCATATTTTTCTTTACTGCTTCTGCTGGGTCCTGACATCTATAAATTTCCATTTCAAATGAGCAAGGGGTGCATAATTTCATTTGAATCACTTGTCTATGCACTTTCATGCCGCATTAAAACAGCGGGGGAAACCCCAAAATTATTAACGTTAACGGCAAACACTTGTTCTCTGGTTGGATTTCTAATTGCAGCCAGACACCAAACCCTTTTCAACAGCAGCAAACCGCAGCGCAAATAAAACCCAACCCCATCCCAACCCAACATGTTGCGCCGCAGCCACAGCTAATCTGGTGGTCGCTAAGTATGCCATAAGAGTGGTCGGGGCAAGGACGATTTAATTTCAGGCTGAGGCGGTTAATTGTAAAAGCTTCATGAAAAAATGTACAGATAAAAAAAACCAACCAAAAGCGACCACACCACATTAAGTGTGCGCACATAATATGGCATTAAGAACACACTCAGAAAAAAGGGAACTCTCATTATTATTCAAAAGTAAAATTTCTCAAACAAAGGTTTTGCCTTTCTAATAACGAGGGCTTTCTTTTAATAATTCAAAAATTTCGAAAGATTTACATAATGTCCATAGTGAATCTTCAAATGTGTGAAATCTTACATTAGCTTTTTTATCATTTACATTCTTCTTAAACATTGGTATTTTAAATTTCACAAATACACGCAGATAATCTATAAATTCATATAATTTAAATTGGAAAAACGTAAAATTTTAGGTTTATGCAAACTTCAGACCCTTCGATCTAAAACAAAAGCTAAACTTTCATATAAATAGGCGATTTGTTTTCTGAGTGTACACACATACATACACATATTAACATTTAAAGTTAAGTGTTCGGCTTGTGACATTTTGACAACGATTACATGTTGTTAGTCATAAAGATAAACAAGGACATTTAAGGCGCAGATGCTGTGAAAAGTTAATAAAAATTAATGAAATGACTGCAGCTTTCATATTCATAACGCTGACAGTGAGTTGGTACAGAGATAATACTGTAGTAATTAGTGCTCGAATAGGAGTTACTTAATCGATTAATGTTTATAAAGATATCTTGTTCTTGTTTACCAACTAATTCGTTTCACCTTCACCATATAAGCGTGTTAATATGCTAACTAAAAAATTACATAAAATTATCAACATCGGACTAATAAATCCTATTTTATACAAATTGGAAATTCGTTGTTGTTTTTTTTTAAATTTATAGTTCTGCGCTGCTAGATAGCCGTTCTCGTTGGTTATTCAGTGGATAAATGTGCCTGTGCACAATACTAAGTAGAATTATGCAAATCTGTTTATCAACTGCAAGCAGACACAGTTAAATTGACTGCTTGACTTATTTATCTGTGTCTGCATGCCACGCCCCATTTTTAGTTTGGTGGTGATCGCACGTACAAAATTAGTTTGACCGCCAAAAATGTAACGTGCAAATCGCAACTACCAAAATTGCGTGTGCGCTGCGGGCGTCTCTTAAGTAAACGACGACAAATGCTTACCATAAACGGTGAGAAACAAGTGAAAAGGCTCCAATCGAGTATACTCGACCACAATGTACCCTGCACACGATAGACTACACATAAAAAGAGAAAAACAACCATTCGTTTCAGAAATATACTTTCCGAATAATAAATAATACTTTTACTTGTTTACTATGCAAAATTATAATAATCTATTCTAACAAATCTTTTTTTAATGAGGTTGCAGTATGGGTTATACAGACGAATTATAATAATGACATAATTGCAGTGCATCTTGCCAATTCATTTCTTACACATACTTAATTTAATAATACCCTCTTAACGGACTCCTTTAAGTATAGGGTGTGGCGAAGCAAACCGGTTAAGTGGTAAAGCGAACAGCTGCAAGTTGGCTGCAACCAAACTAGTCGCGCTCTTTGCCAGACTTGGCTTCAATGTCTTGATATGTTGCATGTTGAGCCAACCACGTTGTTGGAGCCACTGCTGGTGTTGACTGTTTTCAAGAACCGGGTCAAGGCTGCCACAGATGGCCATGCGTAGATCATCAGCGGATTTTAATTTGCAACCGCTCGATTATGTTGCAACAATGTACGCAGCGGCGAGGATCGATTTTTATGCATACAGTGAATCATGAGCAAAGTGATTTGTATTATAATTAATTATAATGTCTTTTCTTTAGCAGCCAATTCCTTTGAATCTTTTTTTAATTGCTCCAGGTGGAAATAATGAACCTGATTAGTCATATTGTGGCCCGCAATTAGTCTATCTGTAAAGGAATCAAAAAACTCATAATTTTTGGTAATTTCCATGCAACGCTTGCTTGCCTGTTGATGTGACACCGAGATTCGCCCGGTTGAGCAGAGTTGAATAAACGTTCAGGCTTCATAACCAGTGGATTTTCGACATAAACAAAAAAACAAAAAAACATAATAAGCTGCAGTTTCAGTTTCCAGCAGGTCATCCAGAACAGTAGCTGGTAGCTTTTTCACTTCCTGCTTGAACTTAATAACATTTGAACATGCATTTTAAATTAAGTGTGTCTGACACTGGCGCTTTAATGTCATAGCCAGGCCACAAAGCACAGTGTTAAGTGCATTAGTCAAGTTATTAATCATACGCAGCGTTGAGCGTTAAGCAGAACAGCAAAAAATTATGTGCTTACTTGCTGTTTTTTTCGCTCTTATTTGAAGTTTAATTGGATTTTTCAAACAATGCTACTCACGTCCATAGAAAATGATTATTAACTTTTATTGTGGCTTTTAATATTGAATATTTATGCGATTACAATTTATGCAACAGCTATTATTTTATATGTTCTTATAAAGTAAATATTATCAGTCAGAAAATAATGTTTTTTTGCCAAGATAAAAAGCTCGTCAGAATGCAGTTTTAACTATTTATTTCATTCTACTTAGCGTTCTGTTCAGAACTTATTTGTTTGCCTGCATCGCCAAAAGGAATTAATTCCAACTTGAACTTATTTTTGTTGTTGTTGTCATTAGTGGCAACACCTGGCAATAAACCACATCGAAGTTGGAACACTCTGACATTTGCTAGACTTGAATAAGGCTTTCATCGGCTTGCAGGAGTCGCACACTTCGGATACTTATAACATTTAGGCCTATTGCTTGTAGATGCTGAGTTGCTATTTACGCGGTTGCGTTCGCGCCAAGTTGTGCTCGCTGGCAGCGCATTGAACTTTTACCTAATAATCGCTTTTGACATTTCGAGACAGATTTAGCCAACAAGCACGTGGGTGGCTGCCAGAGAGTGGAGGAGCACGGCAGACAATGTTGTGTGCCACGGACATGTGCCCACGAGGATATGCTCCCCCATTTTGGCAGTGGTCGGTATTTTTACAGTGCCATTAAGCTGCCCAAATCTAGCGAAAAATCAATGATTTCGTTAACTTTAAGACTCTTGGACGTGCATTTAAAATTCAACAGATTTGTGCTGAAGATGTTGCTGATGGAGCTGGCGGTTCGCATTAAAATTTCATAAGCTGTTTACGACTGTAAAACTGTTGTAAAGTTTGCTTTATGTGGCCAAGATAAAAGTTAAACACTTGACGTTGAATCTACAGTGCAGAGCCCTGGCGCACCTGCCAGATTGGTCCATGCTTGGATTTCTCCTTTTGCTATGCGGTGATTTAGATGCGGCACCCTGTGCTTACTAATGAGTCCGTCGACATCCTTATCCGCTTCCGGGGTACTTTTGAAACTCAGCCAATCTGGGAACGCTTACTGCTAAGACCAAGTTCATTGACAGACATTGGACCAGAAATTTGCCATTTCATTTGTTTAGTATTCATAAAAGAGATGATTATTGCATTGTTTAAAATCTGAAATTGAAAGAAAATTTAAGAAAAAAAGTTCTAAAAACGCAAATGATAGATCTTCTTTAAGAAAAGGTTTTCTTAGAGTATACTGTGTTCGAGGAACTTTTAATTTTTATGGATTTTTTATTCTGGTTGATGTGGGCAATGGGTATATTTCCGCAATTCTGCACATGTCTGAGCATATATATGGCCTTTGCTTTATTTCGTTTTTTATCAGTGTTTGACATTGGCAGCCCCTATTAGCATAATAATTATATGCAATGTTTCAATGAAGACAAGGGTAAGTCTTTGTTTTTGTGCTTGCCTTATAAATAATCGTGAATACGAATATAAAATGTATATCAGCTATGTATATTTAATTTAAGATGCGCTTAGACGCTAAGGAAGCGATGTCTATCCAGTTCATATAAAATACGATTTTTATGTTGATGAAAAAATCTTTTCTATAAGACCAGATACAAAATTTCATTGTCTTTATGCAATGTTACAAAACTTTGCAATTAAATGAGTTTCTGTTGTCAAAGTTGTCAAGCGAAATCCATTAAAATCGTCTTAAGGTACACTCAATACACAGATATGCATATACAAAATGTATTAGTATAGATGTCTGTATGTGTCCCTTGCGACCATGTCCCAACCATAGTTAAAGATTTCACATTAAGATAATTCCAAGGAAATAACAAAACCAAAAATAAAAAGCCGCATCGGCTGCGTGTCCCAATAGCCCAAAAAGCCGGCGCCGAATACATCAATTGACAGTTTCGTTTCGTGTTACTCGAAAAAATTTACCAAAAACACTAAAAAATAAAAGAGAAAAAGCGAAAACAACTCGGTGAGTGAAACAACGGCAATTTGTTGGGGTTTTATTTGCGCGTTAGGCCGCACTGAAGGTCTGCACAATAAACAAAAATTATTTTTATTTCTGTGCCCAGGTAGAAATTGAGGTAGTGGCCATCGGGCTTTGACCATTCTTCGGAGCACACCCTGGTCAACATAAATATATTGAAGAAACATTTTTAAGGCAGGGCTACGCGCACGTTCCGGTTGACTTTTATGTGATCGACGGCCAAGTGAAAACGGCTACGGCTCAGCTTAAGGGCTCATTAACTAAATGCAGCAGCCAAATTTGTATGTGATAAATATGTATATAAAAGCATATTGACGATATAGCTCATTAAGATCACAGATCTTCAAGTGCTAAACGTTTTTGAGGTCACTTATTGTCTTTGGGTAATAACTGGGATACGGACGCGTTTTTCTTACTGGGTGTGCCGGTTGAGTACAATAGCCATTCTCGTTATTGTTGTTGTCGGTTATGTTGTCGACAGATTGTTTTACCGTAAGCCACTTTTACTTTTTGGTGCCGCAGACTACAGACATTTTTATAGGCTCCAAGTGGAAGCTGATTGTCGGCTGATTGACAGTTGCGACGGCTACTTGAAGCGCGGTCAGTAAATCAAAGCGTCCAGTTCCCAATCCCCTTAACTCCACATTAACGCTGTGGCACAACTTATAAATATTTGGAGAACCTCCCACCTGCACCCCCCTGTAACCGCTTTTGCTGCGTCGACTGTTTGTAGGCGGTAACTGAATCAGTATATAGTTACAAATCTTAACTACCTTACGCAAAATTTAAATTTACACCACTTTTTTCGATTTCTTTTATTATTCAATTCTTGCGTCTTCATTGTAAGAATAATACAATATTTGTAGTATTTATTTGTTAAAGAATATTATATTTAATTCTTAAAATTGTCAAGAAATTGAAGCAAATTCTTTGTAATTTTGAAGGGTATCTCATAGCTGAGCTTTTTTGCTTAGCAGTTAGACGGGCTGCCTTAAATCTATATGATAAACAATCTAGCAAACATGTTCTGCTAGTTTTTCTTACTATTTGTTATCACCATCAGCAAACCTGTCTCTCAGTCTTGGAGTCAGGCTTGGTTGCCTGCAATATGTCTTGCAGATAACATCGTGTTGTAAGCATGTTACGGCAATAGTTTCACACTATTTTCGTATTTGTATAACATAATGAAATTTTGACAGAACAGAAGCTGCTTCATTTTCTTCAAAAATAGTTGAAACGCAGAGGGACTCACTGATAATTCCTATATTGTAATTAAAATAAATCCTCTAAAGTTTTCAATTGGTAATATTTACAATGTGTTATGCTTAAATCTCGAATACTAACCCTCAAATCACAATCTGATCTGTCAACAAGCTTTTTGAAATAACTCTTCCACTCACATGGACAACAAATTCCTCTTCTATCCTTCACTTCCTCGTGCCACACTGCCACTCGCAATAAATTTAAAAGACATCTGCCACATACACTCATACACACATTCACACATTCAGTTTGAATCAGAGAATTGCCAATACATATCGCGATTCAAATGTCCAGATAGTTTAGCGGAATGTCAACAATGTCGCTATTAGGCGCCAGAGTTGGCTCCCATTCCCAAAGCCAAAGAGCAGCGGGGACATTTATTTGCCACGTTAGTTGGGATAGGATGCGAACTTCCGCCCTTAAATAGTGCCTTAATAGTAACAAGCAACTCTTGCGCTTCACTGTGAAACTATTTTGGCAAAAATGAAAAGGTTTTAAATGTTGAATTCACAAAATTACTTAACGTAAAACATTTGCTATTCCCTTTAAACAGGTAACCCGAAACCGACAACACTTTTCAGCCAATATATTTAAGCGTTTGCCTGAAGCAACTGAGATTTGATATGTTCTATCAGGCGAAGAGTACCCTCAAAGCCGAATACATTAACTGTCATTAAACAAAAAACACAAACCTCTTGTTGCCCACCTGCCCGCCATATTTGTATAAATAGTTGGCATAATAAGCGGCAGACAAATCAACAATTTCAGTCACACAATGACCTTCACCTAGAAGCCATCAAAATACGAACCGGTGGCCCAGCCCCACCGCATCCACTCTGTATAGGAATCCAAAAGCAAAAACCAACCCAAAGTAGGTAGCCAAATAACCAAACAGACAGTCAAGTTGAAATCCAAACAGCCCAACAGCATTTGTTCAGTCGTTCGCGTAATTTTCGAGCTACTTGATTAGCACGCTCTTAGCCATGTTTAAACGTGGGCTGGTTAAACAAAACGGCGGCCCATACAAAAACGGCACACAAGACACAACAAAAACAACAATAACAACAACAATCAGCCCCAAAAGAACCCAACTACAGACACTTTGACGCAAAAAACGAAAATGTACGTGCCACTGATTAGTAAAACAAACAAATTAAATTGGTTATGTTATGGCTATGGCTACAATTCTGCGTGTATTGGCCAGCTGTGGCTAAAGAGCCAGCCTTTAAGAGTTGGCGCTAAGAGCATAACATACCCATTTGAAAGAGAACAACAGACCATAAACAATTTGGCAGAGAAACACTATAAATACATAAGTCCACTATAGAATGAGGAATATGTTTTATAAATACATGGTTTTAAATCGTGTGCATGGCTTACTTGAAGTATTAAATACAAATTGAATTATTAAATAAACAATGCAGTATTTTTTATTGAATGCGGTGATAAATAGCTTATGAACTTTTTTGTAGCCTGAAATCGGAATTAGTAAATTCAAAATAAAGATGAAAAGTGTTTTTATTTAAGTATTGCGATATTTATAAATCTGGTCGGGGTTCGAAATATATTGGAGTATAATAAAAATAGAAAAAAGGTCAGCAACCAATAACAAATATATACAAATATATACATATATTTATTTATTTATTAAAGCAGATGTTATATTTCTTTCCACTTTGCAATTTATCTTACTCTATACTCCATACTATCTGGAAAATGTAATTGGAATTATTATTTATGCAGCGTGGAGAAACCGCTTTATTCATCTGGCATAAATTCACTAGCTATAAAAATTGGACTTTAAATTTAAAACAATTATCAGTAAGCCGTAACATGGCGGTGTATTAAAATAGTATAGATGCCTTATTTTGAGCAGTGTATCTGCACGTTCTTTGGGTTTAATGGATCGTCCCACTGGGCGAAGCTGTTGGCCAATCAATATGCAGGCCACAGCACAACCAGCTTTTTTTCAGACGTCATTATAAGCCGCAACAGCTTTGGACTGGGCTTGTGGCTTGGGCATCCCATACTGGAACTTGGGCTTAGCCCATTACTGGACACCAGTTGGGTAACTGCTGCTGTTGCCGTTGCTGCTTCTGTTGCTGTTGCATTGTTCTCTGAGTCGTTCTTAACGAGCGCGGCATGCAAAACAAGGCACAAGACGCCATTTGGCCAACAGAATCGCAGAATCGTTTTATGAGACGCTGCGCTTTGTGCATGATAATTTCTGACTCTGAGGCTAAAACTGGGACTGGCTAACTGACTGACTGTCTATGTGAGGGTGTGTGTGTGTGTGTGTGTGTGTCTTGTGCCTGTGTGTTGATTTACTCAGTGGACAGTGTTGAGTTGTCGACTTGCTGACTGATTGTGCGCACGCGCTCATAATCAGAGATTCCTCAGTGGGACTCCGATTTGGTTGGGGTGAGCTGGCATTTATGATGGATGGCGCATATTGGGTGATTCGCCTTGACGTTGATGTGCCATCAAAGAAAATTATTGCGTGCGCGCAATTAAAACTAAAATAAAGTTGTACAAAAAAAACACATTTTTTTTAAGTTGCATTTGCATATTGTAAGAAAATATATGGAGCTTTTATTTTTCCAGATAACTTTGCCACATTTGCGAGTTTGTCACTTGTGTTCGTCAAAAGCAGCTATATCATTTTTTGTACATATAAAATTTAAGTCAAACTTATATAGTTGTTTTTTGTTTGGTGATTTATTTTAATTTTGTTCTTAAAATCTATCCAACTGCAATTCAGGAATTTTCTAACCAAAATCAAACTCTTGGAAATTCCCTTACAAAACTTAAAATGCCAGTGCTGTAAATATCCAATAATAATAACATCTGATAATATCCAATAAGAGCTTGGGTTAAGAATTTGGTGACATCTTTTTACTCAATTGTTTACTTAATTATATTTTAATTTCATGCGCGTATTATTTAATTTACATAAAGAAAAAAATCGAAAGTTGCTTGGTCAACGATCTGTGTAACAACAAAGTTAATTTCTGTTCGGGATAAGTAGACAAAAAGGACACGAAACAGACGACCCGCAAATGGGATACATACTTAGTGCCCATGCCTGGTTGTCTGCCTGCCTTAATGCTTACATTCCCAGAAGGGGGGACGAACGCATAAGCATAATGAGCCGCATGCCAGCCTGGCTGCCTGGCTGCCAGCCTGCTGTCAATGGGGCTGGTGACGATGACTGCTGCTCTGTCGGGGACCTGGTTGCTGTATCTAATGGCTCATATTGTGGAGGCGCTGCTGCTGCTTCTCTTGCCGTTGTCGATGTTGCAGCCTGCGAAGGTTTTTGCTGATGCGGTACTTTTAAAAGCCATAAAAGGGCATTAGCCTTGTGAAGCACACAGTACTGCAGCTGTGTGCGTTTTGGAAAATTGAATCACCACGCTGTGCGGTGCAAAGTGAAGTCAAATTAAAGACAGAGAGAGAGAGAGGCAGAGAGAAAGAGAGAGTGGAAAAAAATAAACGTGTGTGCGTCGTTGTAACCGTAGTGATTTAGGGGTTGCGAACAGTAGCTACAGCTTTAGCACAGTTTAATTTTTATGGCCTGTCAATGAGAGTGGCTCAAATACATTGACATCATAAAGCGCACATTATCCATAAATTTGCTAATAGACTATTTTAAAAATTGTACATTTTAGCATTTAACACCCATTGAAATGCGATTTGCAGATAAAATGTTTAATATACGTACCTTTCCATTATTGTCAAATTTGAATTCCATATTATATTTAAAACTTCCATGTAATTAGAATGTCATTGATATTCGTTTTTCCGGTGTTTCCTTTCTAGTTCCGCTTCCTTATCCTTTTGAATGAGGTTCACATATTGTACAATGTCAATGCCATTAAGCATTTTGAGAGGTTTGCCAAATGCCATTTTGGCCACTTCCAAGTTATTTTGGCCAGTCTGGGCCAGCTTCACGGTTTCATTTTCAGTGTTGACTGCCTGATAAATATTTTCAAGATATTTAAGCACCGGTTTTGCTGAGCAGCCAATTGCTATGGCTTTGTGCTCAGGGAATATGCCATGGGTTTGGTATAAATGGTGGGAGCCCTCAGCATCGAAGCCACCAATAAGACAGGATACGCCAAATGGACGACTTCCATTACTCTGAGTCTACATATGTTTCAATTGAGAAACGAATCTGGAAAAGTTAAAATACATAATGCCAAACACTACTTGAGCCTTGTATTCGACATCCAGGCGATGACTCTGGTAGTCAACTTGCGGTCGACTCTTAAGGACGCGTGCATCCGCAGTCAGTCCGCAGTGCGATCCTGATAATCTGATAATCGTTTTCTTCTCCGCACACAAAACGATGCAGTTTCACGTCAATCTTAGTAAGGAATGTGAATGGCATATGTACATGTACATACACACGTTAATCCACTTAGTTGCATGAGTAACTATCGAAACATATTCAGAGATGCGGTACACTTACCGCAGTGCCACTTATTATACACTTATTCAAGAGAGAGGACTTTTTATATATTGCCTGACCTCTAGATTAATGCATTTAAAGTTAAAAACGCGATCATGTCTCGATTGTCCCATAGCCAGATATGTGTATAATCACTACATAAAATGTATTTCAGAAATATTAATACTTTTAGTTATGTCCGTTTTTACAGTGCCTAGATGACTATGAAAAATGCACAAGTAAACATCCCTTAATTGTGTCTTACTTTTTTATTACATAATATTTATATCAGTTCAAATCAATCAATTTATTTCTCAGTTTCTCTGTTGAGACAGATTTTTGTGCCACTGTTGGGCCGGGCGTAATTGCGTTGTTTGATTTAATCAGCTATTTATAAGCGCTTGTTGCTCTATGATCTTGGCAAGTCAGCTAAGCTACGTACATATGTATGTGTTAGATTAGAAAAACCTATCGTTAAGCCATCGATTAGTGGTAATTTCAATGTATATGCTTGGAAATGCCCGAGCTAATACTGAATTATCAGTTTATTAAATCGAGGGCGGATCATGAAGTCAGTGTACAATTTTTCTTATTCAAATGTAAATCATCAAAAAGTTGCTGGATATGTTGGACATATTGAATTGGCCTATAAGATTATTTTAAAGAAAATGAATGACGAATGATGCAGAAACTTTTCGAACGACCCTTAGAGTAACGAGCTATTGATATGGGGGAAGTGTTTAGTGTATAGAAGCCGCTCTTAGTATAAAAGCCAATGCCAACGCTTGCGATTAATTCAGTCGATTAAAACCTGCAATTGAACAGCATGAATAAAATGCAAAATAAATACAACATCTGTCTGTTGCTGCTATGTGGATTTGCTTGCATCGTGGTCGATGCTAGAAGCATTATTCAGATCATAGATGGAGATGTATCCAATGAGCGAAGCGGGTATACTGGCAACTGGCATAATGATGGGTCAGACTTCTTAAACAGAGACAGAGAGTTAGATGAAATTATTGGTGGGTTGTTTAACGATGGATCAGATACAACTCGTGATGGCAACTTCCATAATAGTGGCTCGGACTTTCAGACTGATAATAGAGGATCAGAATTAAAGCATATTGGCGGAATCTTTTCTAATGATGGATCAGATAGAACAAATAACGGACGAGGTGCAATACAATTTATAAACGTTGATTAAGTAAATTTAATGTTTTCATTTTATATAAATAAAAAGCTGAAAAAAACAATAAAATTAAGAAACAACATTTCGTCGTATGAAATGGTAAGAAGCGGAAATGAATTTTTTATGTGGCAACCTTGTAGCCTATGTATGTGGCCCGACCACAACATAACCAATATGTGTAGCAAATATGTTTGTTGCTTGATAAAAACAGGTAAAATCAACAAGTCAAAGCAATTAACACGCTACAGAACTTTGTTTGACCATGCAGCCGGCGACATAAATCGCATAAATATGCTAATTTATGTTGTTGCCGCCCATTCGATTGGATAATTCTCTTTGCTTAGGTTTCGTTCTCGGATATTTTGCTAATTTGGTATTCGGTTGATTAGCATAGTCTTCTGGTTGGCAGTTCTATGGCTTAGAACGGCGTTTAATAATAGGCTTTTAATTTTGATAAAAGTGAAAACAAATGATGAATCAACTCGGGAAAATTACCCAAAAATGGCTTATCTGAAAGTATCTGGTAAAATAAACTGCACACTAGATCCAAATAAAGTTTCTATAAATTGTAGGTGAATAATGTAGTTTTCTCGGTCTTCAATGCTACAAAATGATTATACAATTACTTAAATGTTTGTGCATACATTAATATATACAAATTTGAAATAACATTAATTTAAGAAAAATTCAAATTACATGAGAAAAGCGATGTAATTTAAAAATAATAAAGGATATATACACAAATTGTACTCTTTAATTTGTAAATACTCTTTAAGACTGATTTTGGCAAGATTTTGTAGACTACAGCTCAATTTTCAACTAGAGTATATGTATGTATATATATATGTATGTTATATATGTATGCTTCGAGTGTAATAAAGACATCTCTGAGACACGCACAAAATTAGGCCGGGGAGATAAGCAACGGAATGACAACTCATAAAAGGGGCGACATAGACAAAAACTGAGCATGAAACACTTAAATTATGAACAGAAGCAACAATCCAGCTCAATAAAAGCAGAACGACGACAGAAACGACGCAAAGGCAAAGAATCCAAGATAAGTCCAAGGCTGTGGCGCTGGGCATCCGCATCGGTATCAACACAAGCCACGGCGGATGGCCGGCAGATAGACAGGGAGACAGACAGAAAGACAGAGAGTCAGACAGAGATGGATAGATGGATGGATGGATGGAACAACAAAAACAAATTTAAAGCGAAAGTTAAAGCGGCTTGCCGTCAGAATTAGAATCGGATTTCGGTGCAAAAGCAGCACTATGAGCACTCTGAAAGCATTGTCAACTGATTATATTTATTTATTATAATCGCTTAATGGGAAGTGCTGTTGGGGGTAATCGCAAATAGTTGCCGCTTACGAGAAGTTGGTGCCAGTAACCATTGAGCTTAGTCTACCTCACTTATTGTTTCTTTCCTTGTCACTCAACCGCTGGCCACCGATGGTTAGTTAATTGAATTTAGTTTGATGCTCATCAGGTTTGTCAAGCACACTAGAATATTATATTATTAGTTTGAGAAAACGTGTTGTCAACGTCGGAAAGAAAATTAAATTTGATATGCATATATAAGTTGATTGTTTTTTTGTTCAACTTGTTTTATTAATAATATAATATAATAGACCAATAAATATATGCCACAAGTTTAATTCTAATAACTACGCATTACAAAAACAAGCCCCAAGGGATTTGTTGCAAAACGCAATAAATTTCCATAGTCTCAACTTTCTACATAGTGTGAAAGAAGTAAATATTGTGACTAAAATTCTTTGGAAACATAATAAATATTTACAAATATTATTGAAACGAGTTCGAACTAGAGAAAAATAATGAAAAAGTTGGACTCATTCTATTGAGAGTTTTTAAAAAGTATTCTTTATTCTTGGACTTGGTTTACCAAATGCGTTGAAAGTTATTGTCTTTGTGGGTGATCAATTTGTACTTAATTTAGTATATATTCATTTATTTTGCTTAAGTGTCTGCCTGATTACGATCAGTCGGCCAGTTGCATTAACCATATGTATATTCTGGCCATAATCGATTACCATATTTTGGGTTCTCGAATCGAATTCGCAATTGTTGTGCGCAACAAAACAAAATGCTGCATTTACCTGTTTGTCTTCTTTTGCATTACGCTTGACGCTGGGTATTAAGAAGCAAATGTGCTGGGTATTGTTTGTTATTGTTGCCGTAGCTGTGTTTAACAAATGCAAAAATAATTATAATTAATGCAGAGTTTTTGGCCTTGAACTTGCTTAACCTGCACGCGGCTAAAACGAACGTAATTGCTCTGATGTCGACGGCGATGGCGTTGTTGCTTTTTTTTTTTTTTGTTTTTTGGTCTGACCAACAATATAATAACCGTCATCATTTCGCTGTGGGTGAAGCCCAAAAACTGCACACATTCCATTTGAATTGACTACTTAACAAAGCAGTTAACGTTTTCATATTTTTCAAGCACCGCTGCACAACGATTTTCATTGCAAATGCACTGAAATGAGTTTCAATTGCCATCATCAATTACAATCGAGCATTAAAAATCCCACACGCAGCGAGTGGGAACCGTTTCCAAGTATGGAAAATCCTTTTTGACAAGTTCAAGGTAACCACACAACAATATTCACTAATTACTCAAAAATAAAATGCCGCCAGTTGACAGAGATGAATAATACTATAAATACTATTTAGAGGAAAACTTCGCAGTTTCCCTACTCCTTGGCGAGAAGTATGTTCTGTGCAGTGAGTTTCCTATTTATATTCTTTTTACGTGTGTTTATTTATATGATTTTTTTAGAAATTTAATATTCAATCAGTTCAGCAATCTTTGCATGACTGATCTTAATGTTGGAAAACAATGCAATTGAGGTTGTGTATGACTTACTATACCTTTTCCCCCTTTCGTTTCCCCATCATATAATTACCAAATTTTGGCCATTCTAATTTATTAGCCACTTCCATTCGCTTAATTCATGTGATTCACACCAATCCCGTGGGGGATCAAGGCGTGGTCGATGCCAACATTAACAGCTCCTTCACACGCGTGACTCATCATCGTTGCCACAATCTGATCTCACTTTAATTGCCTCTAATGAGTGTCAACACTAATTGCTACTTGAGAGTCGGCTTAATCGTTGGGTAGATGCAAGTGAGCTGTAACAAAGAATTTACGTGAAATATTTTAAACAAAATGAAGGGATAAAATGAAGTATAACATTTGGGAAATGGTGCATTATATATATATGTACATATCTATATATATATGAATTAGTTTAACGTAGATAGATACAAGTATTATTATTGATTATTGATGTGTTCACATGACTAACTCAAAGTGGCTGCAGCTGTGACTTAAAATTCCGATTTGAAGTTGGAATGCTAAGTCATACTACAATTGCCCGTGAGTGCGACAGGTATAGATCGCAGTTCTTTATTTGTTTGGCAAGTAATTGTCGTTGATGTCGTTGAGGTTGTGTTGATGATGTCATGTCACAGCCCCAGGGTGAGCCTCAACCTGAACGTCAGTCAGTTTGGCTGTCGTTGATAGATTTGTTCTGTCGTCGATTGGCTTGGTTTGGATTGGATGCTCATGACTGTTGCCGTTTGTCTGTTGCGCATTTTGACCAATTTTAGCCAAATCCAATTAGTCTTCACTGATGTTTAACAATCACTCAGATGATTCGGTCTTTTTAAAAAATAACATCAGAAGGAGCTGGCTCATTGCATTCTGTCTGATAGGGTCAAGGTCAATGGCAGTATTTGAGTGAAGCAAGCAAATAATAAAAAACAAGCCAATCTGCGAGTTCTGAGATCCAATAAAAAATCATTTCGTAAAAGCAAGCTGCGTAATACAAAGAAAGCCGTGCACATAAATTCATATAAGTAACTGATTCTGTCTCATTCACTCTCTCCTTCTCCGAGTCTCTGGCTTGATCTGTGACTTTAATTAGCACTCGAATTCAGCATTTTAACCGCCGCGATGTTGTGTCATTTGTTTTGCTGCGTTTTACCTGCGACTTCAAAACTCCCAGACGCAATAATCTTTTTGGATATTCTATATACAGATGTATGTATTTTTGTGTGTATGTATATGTGTATTATATGCATATTCCTGTTTACATACGCTGCTGATTAACCGGCTAATTCTTTGTTAAACAAACTGAGCAAAACCAAAAAAAGAAGCAGCAGCAATAACAATAACAACAACAATAACAAAAACAACAAGATGAACTGTGCAACTGAATTCCGCAAAAGAGCACTGCCAAAAATCTTCATACACATGCTAAAAGAAAAAAAAAGTTCTTGTGCTGGCGACCTTGAAATTTAATTTCAACTTTCGTGTGTATTTATTCTCTGCGGCTTTTGTGCGCTTCATGTTATCGCCTTCGTCGTCGTCGTCGTCCACTCTTCTCTTTCTCTGTCTTTGGCTCTTTGGGATTCTTTACTTATAAATTCGTAATGCGATTTTGTGGCTCGCCATTTAAATATCATAAAACGCTCTGCGAAACGAATTGAATCTTTTTAATATTTGAGTGTATTTTTGTATGTATTTGTTTATAATATTTTTCATTTCAGGACGAGTGTCTAATCGAGCTGGCAGCCCTGCAATTTTTTGAAATGGGGCCGTTGCAATCGCTAAATTTACCCAGCTGCTGCCATAACAGCTGCAACAATTGCTTTGATTTAGTTGTTGCGTAAGTAAGCACTCGCACACAGATACACACACACACACACACGCAGATACACATTTACAGAATGGTTGGCCTCTTTGACTCCTATTCGCTCCGCATTTTGGCTTGGCCTGCATTCAATGCCTCTGCATCTGCAGAGCTCATTCGAAATGGAAAACAGAACCAGAACAGAATACATAAAAGAGCTACACTAAATGGACAGACAGAGCCCGCCTCTCATTCCCAGATGCACATATGCAGATACAGAAAATAGATATAAATACATACATACATACATTCTCACAAACATACGTAGATACATAGATACATATACAAATGCAGGCTGCAGACGAACGCATCTAAATTGCAAGAATTCATAACTGACAGACGCCGATGAGGGGGCGGGGGTGGAGATCGGCGAGACGGAGACGCGACCATTGGGACTGGTTTGCCCCAGTTGCTTCTTGCACCAATTACTTAATTTAGCAAGAAAACTGCACAGATCACAAGAACGGCGAACTGTGCAATGAGTAGATGCGAAAGGCATCAACAAATGTTGTATAAGAATCTTTCGAGGCAAATTAAATTGCCGCGCACTGATGCCGCAAGCGTAAACATGAGAAGTGGGTCAGTTGCACTGAAACGAAATGGAGGCAGCACTAAAATCCTTATTCTGTTTCTTCTTTCTGGACGTGTATTCATTTTTTCAATCACTTACTCACCTATACTTTATTGGTTCATAAAAAATGTATACGCATATTTATTCCATGCCAACAGTGTTTGATTGCTGATATTTATTGTTAAATTCAGGTTTTAGCCCTTTAACAATAGGAAAAGTATGTAACAGAAGGAATCATCCCCAACTTCATAAAGAAATTATATATTCTTGATCAACATCAGCCGAGTAGATCTACTCTACACAAAAGTAAGCACTACACAAAATATGTTTGTAAGCTAGTGTTACCAGCCAAGTGACGTGTTTTTAGAGCTCTGCCACTTTCTCTCTGTCTCTCTCCGTCTCTCCCTCTCCCGCTCTGTCTTTCAGATCGTGGGCGTTGCTCAGATGTTGATTTTGGATGCACTTGGGCTGTTGTTGAATGCTCTGAGTCAGGCCCAAAGAGCCTTTGCTGTGACTCTTTGACGACTTCTCCAAGTCACTTTTATTATGATGATGTATTTTGTGGTGGGTTTGTTGTCAAAGGTGAGCGCTTTATGCATGAGTAATAATATACACGAATATGGTAAAAGATGTGTTCTTTTTTTTTTATTTATTTTTGTTGTTGTTGTCGGTCTTATGCAAATGGTCACCTTGAACTTGGCAAATGAACCTGACGAAAATGAGCAAAGTTCTTTAGCAAATAGATAATTATATAATGAAAATAATATGAGAGTAAAAAATATGACGGAATGATGAATTATATTAAATTATCATGGCGTTGTTGATATGGGTAATTATATAATTGTCGTCTGCTTCAGTTCGCTACAGTGCCTCAAAATGCAATCGCACCCTGCGCCAATTGTGCGCACAATGCGCAAATATTGACAAATCAAGATCTCGACCGTTGTCCGCTGTCCGGATGGGAATGGGATGGGGAACCTTTTGCTGGGACGCATGACGCAAGCGTAGCTGAGCCCAGTGCAAAAATGCAATAATTGCATATTGACCCATTTTACAGGCATGGGACGAGGGGCGTGGGGCGAGGGGCTAGGCATTGAGGCGTTTAACGCCAATGTTTGCCGATTGAGTTACGCATGCGTGCTCGTTGCCTTCATTTAATTAGGCGGCGACACCTGTGCGCAGTCTGAGACGTAGTCGGAGTCTGAGTCCAAGTGGAAGTTGAGGTCGCCATCAATCAGCGAACGAGTCGTCAAGTAAGGCGTGAAAATGGCGAAGAAAACAACGAACAAAATGAAAACAAAAGTGCAGGCGAAGATTGCTGCACAAATGAATGGAGCCAGCAGCATAATGCAAAATAAAAGGGGAGTTGTTGGAGGGGAGTTGGAGAGGACAGGCACTTCAATCGAGGCGTGGCACTCTGTTTAAGCTCATTTGACAATGGAGTGCCTCTGCTGCTGCTGCTTTTGCTTTTGCTCTGGGCGCGTTTATTATTTGCTTGGCCCACTTTGCGTACAGCGGCGATAATTGACGCCACGGTGGCTGCAACTGCACCAGCAACAGCAGTGCAACAACAATGACGACGCTGCCGTTCCACAATTTGGGGATGCACTTTATTAAAGTGCCCAGTCCGACGGCGATGATGACGGCGCTGATGATGTTGGCATCACAACGCTGCTGGAGTGTTTTTACTGTCGGACCCAAAACGCATTTGGTTTAAATGCATTTTTTGCTCTTCGCAATTTTAGCATTTGCATACACTTACGCATATTATGACGGCAATAGGGCACCAAATGAGCTGTGCAATTGTTGGGGTCAAAAGCTGCTTAAGCATTAGGTCATTGCTAATGAAATAAGATATGAGTTAACAAACATATGCTCATAGCTCATTTCAGCAAATATTTTTCGCACTGCAACTAGTACAAGTATAATTAGAATCATTCGTTTTAAGCCTCTGCTTTTAATATACATTATAATTGCTGATATCATTGAACAATTTGTACCATTAATATATTATGTCTACTGTGCGTAGCGGTCAAGATGTTTTTTATTTCTCCTATTTGTTAACAGCTATTTAGCGCTTTTACGATTTTCGTTTTTGTGGTTTTATCTGATTTTTAAATATCTAAAGATCTGTCCCTCTTTGAGTAAATTTTCAATACTAAGCACTCATTTGATGACACAAGCTCAGAGA
Organism: Drosophila conformis; assembly: GCA_035041375.1. Taxonomy (NCBI): domain Eukaryota; kingdom Metazoa; phylum Arthropoda; class Insecta; order Diptera; family Drosophilidae; genus Drosophila; species Drosophila conformis. Next base: position 1,845,147 of record JAWNLE010001406.1, on the reverse strand, counting down.
TTTGCCTATCTGGACTGATTGGGTTTTTTCTGGATCTTCCCAAACCTTGAATTGAATTTTGCACCATTTCACATATTAATAACTCAGATTTTTGTTATCTTTTTTTTTTTGTCATATATTTTAATTTGTAATTTTAACTTAAAACTTTTCATTTTGAAATCTTTTTTTGAAAATAGTGGTGAATTTTTAGACCACATGTGATTAATAAACAATTGTGATTACACTTATTCCATCCGCTTGACACAGGGAAAGCATTGATATACTTCCAGCTTTGTTTGGTAATCTGTATCGATTTGAACGAATGATAGGCAACAGTCTATGAATTCAATTGATAAACAAAAGACTTTGTCCTCTAAACAATAGAAGAGACTTAGGAAACTGCTGATAAGCACCAGACCAAAATCAATTTGCCAGCATTCCATGATTGAGGAGGGCTTGAGTGCGGAACGAGACAAAGAAGACAAGGAAGGACTTCGAAGGGAGGACTACAACCCACTTGCTGACTTCCTGTACGGACATCTTGCTCGTGATTAAGCTTAAGAGCAGCTCATAAAACGAACATTCTGTGAGATAATAAATAAATTTAATCAATTGGCAACGCCTTCGTTTATGTCCGTCCAAATTCCGCACCTAATGCCGTCGATGGCAGCTCAATGTGAATTCAAATTCGGGTTTTCGGATTTTGGGTTGCCCCCGACTTATCTGGGATTCTTGGGCCGTTGCCATTGAGTTGACTTTAAGATTTTTGTCGTTGTCTATCTTCTGTTTTTATTAAGCTGATGATTGCTTGCCGCTGCCGCTTTGCCAGCAGTTCATAATTTCAGTGTTTAGTGTTCGCATTCGAACCTTTTACGAGCTAGCTGCTATTTGGTGCTTTGCTTATCTCGCTTCTACTCTGCTTTTGTCAGTCATTCAATGTGTGCTCTTTGGCAGATGGAGGAAGACTTTAACAAATAAACCAAACACAATCTTAGACACAAACTCAGACTGTGAGTGTGCGTATGTGTATTTTCCTCAAGGTATATTTATGGTAAAAAGAACACCACCCGACACACACATTTATTCTATTATTGTGAGAATGCCATTCATTTTATTTGTATCACATCATCCATACGCACAATTCCTTTTATCGGGCCAATTTTGACATTGTTAATGTTTTCGCATGATTTGCGTTTCTTTGATACCGACTCGCGTCAGTTTTGCAGGCTAATTAAAATTTATGATATGAGCTGCATTTAAATGTAATTTAAACTTGTTCTTTTGGTTCCCGTTTTTTTTATTTGTGCGTAATTTTATTCATCATTCCATTGACCCAATTCGTAAAAAACATTTGTTTCGTCATTTTGGACTGCTGGCAATAATAGCTATTGCAAATTACTTTTACTTTTGTTGTATTCTAGAACGAGTATTTTATACATACACACAAATTATGTTAATTGGGCAAAGCTGAATTTAAAGTTAATGCGACATAAGAAATGTCTGGCCGCAAAGCGCAAAGCGCTATTCGAGAGTTGAATTAACATATTTATGCGATTTATGCGAGCGCCTCTTCATCATCATATCAAATCAGAGAGTCTGTTGATAGTTTTCCTGCAGCAAAGTGCTAATTTCTGCTCACCTGTCATTTCCAAAGTGGTTTCCAAAGTGGCTCTCCCAGCGTTCGTTTCGTTTCAAGGACTGTTTGTAAATGAAATTTGTAGAATTGGCTTCCGCCTTGGTCTTTTATTGTAATTTTATTGCCAGCGCGTAGCGATGGAGAAACCAGTTATTATACTTGGACAGATATCCATAATTCTTGGTATTTATAAATTACATTTTACATTCCATGACTCGACGATGATAATGGTAATGATGATGGGAGTGTTTCTGGAAAACTAACTAACAAAGATTATATATTCCTATTGTGCATACACGGCATCTGCTTACACGTAATTGTGGTCAATTAACTTGCCAATTATAATCTTGCCAAATTGGAATATAATTCTGTGTTTATCCCAATTAAGAAGAATTTGAGAAAATTATATTGGTATCTATCATTTTTTAATGGGCTTTAGTGGCATTAATAATATTATTTTTCTTTTAATGTCAAAATGAGAGCTTCTGACCTGCATTTGGGGTCTAAGGAGTTTTATAACTCTTTATAAAATATAATTTCTTGCATTATTCGATCTTATATGTCAACCCATTTTAGAAAGCCGTAAAGCCGCTTTTAAAACTAACCAAAACTTATATTTGATAACAAAAATAACCACATTGTACATAGTTAATGTCAACCCGGTAACAAAATTAACCACTCTTTGTGTTATATGCACATTTATAATGTCATAACTCACGCTTATTAAGAAAAAAATGTTGTACTGTAATGCGTTCAATGAACGTTGTCAACTGAGGAAAAGCATAAAAAACAAAAATCAAAGGAGAAAATAAAAACGAGAAACAGAGAAATATATCTCGAAGAACAATACGCAAATTAATCACCACCCACACGGCCTGACGTGGAGGCCTCCATTTCGTATTCTCCACAAAAATGCGACAGTTAAGGCATTTGCATTAAGCATCGCCTAGTCACATAAATTTTATTGCGTATACGCAATGGTGCAGCAAAAGTAGCAGCAGCTGTCTGGGGAGAAGGAAGGACGGATGAATGGCTGGTCAGAAGCAGCCACTGGCGCACATGATTTTTAATATTTATTTGCCCGGCCCCAATGATGACGTTATGGCGGCCACTTTGCCTAGTCCCCGGACAGCTGCCGGGTGTCGTTTTCAGTTTTCATGGTGTTTGGCACAATGACAAATTACAAGTTGAAAGTTGAGTGAACTTTGTCGCGACACTGTCCACTTTTGGCATGGCTCCCTCGGCTTCCACTCGCCTCCTGCTCCTCTCTCTCTTTCTCTCTTCCTCTCTTTCGTAGAGTATCTATCATATTTGCTGATGATGTCTTCTGTTTGCTGTCACCTCTTGTTTACGAATTGAGTTTTGCTGTCCAACAATCTCTGGCTGAAAATGCTGGCAATTGATGAGGCTCTTGTTGTTTGGCAAATGAGGCGCAGATAAGCGTCAACTTTGACGCCCTCTTCTTGGTCATAGTATTTGTTTCATTTTGGTTCTGTCGATTTGCTTATCAACACACACACACACACACCCATTCTAGTAGCCTGCTTTTGCGTCTTTTTCTTCAGCAGTAAGAATCACTTTGGGATTTTTGTTGGTTGCTTGCCACCTGAACTCAACGAACTTTCTATGCTGCTCCGATTTATTTGTGATTTTGTGAGTGACGCATTTGTGAGAATTGCTGCTCATTCATTTCCTTACTTTAGATGCCCTGATTTTGTTTTATTCAGAACTTTGTTTGTACCATATGATGACTTTGTAACCTATAGATAAGTATATTTTCATTAGAAAACTTTATTTTTTTGTGCATAGAAACGAGATCTCAATCCAACTTAGAGATTACACATTTATTCAATTTCAACTGCATGACTAAATGGTTTATCGTAAAGTAGTTATAGTCTAACTCTAGCGCTAAGGCTGTTGTGTGGAATTATAAAGTCTTTCATGAGTTTAACAGAACATACCGTACGTAATATATGCAATCATTGCTGTAATGCCACTTTAACTATATCTGCCCCAATCAAAGCAAATCCGCTGCGAGTGGCAGTTGTGTGCTGCATTTGAATTGCATTTCAACTCGTCTCCAGGCTCATTAGACTTGCATATGCTTGGATTTTCTAGGTAAGCGTGGATTTCCCTTGAACAGAACAAGCTGAATCCCCAGTGCCAACATAGGAGCAGCTTGTGCTCCACTTTTTCTGCTCAACTTTCCTTTTTCTATTATGTGTTTCTCTCATTTTGTGTGTTTTGCATTTAGTAAGTATTTGTGTTTATGCGGGGTTGCCCTTTTTATTTTCTTTGAATGTGCAACATTTCCTGTTCGGTAGCTTTGCCTTTGCTGTTAATCTTTATCTGGCAAATGCTGCAGCATCATTCATTAAAATAAAATATAGCAAAATTCTAGTTTCGCATCATTTCTAAAAGATTGAGTGCGAGGCACGACAACGATTATTGAAATGGCAAAAGGAAGACCTTGATCTTTAGATTATCACATCAATAAATGGTATTTTTGTTTTTATTCTGTTATTGTTATTGTTTGTGTCTCTGTCAGCATCGCTGTCGTCTTCTATGGGTCTGTTGTTGGTTTTGCGTCTTGTCTTGCGTCTGTTTGTCTTTGACGTGAAAGAAACGAAATTGAAATTCTACTTCAACGCATATATAGTATTTATATGGCTACCACATCCAAAGCAAACGGAAACTGGTGGAACCAGTCAAACAGCCAAAGTCGAAGTCGCACCAAAAGAACTTCTTGAGCTAATTAAGAGTTGCCATGCGCAAATAAAAGATATTTTCATGTTTACCTCCAACATTTCAATAATATTCTCGATTGCAGCTCTCTTCGAGTTTTAGATTTTTTCATTATATGTATTTATGTACAGGGAAATTGCTGTTCTCAGTCACAACATTGATGTAAATTGCTGTCCGCATTAGTATATAGTATGACTGTTATACAAATGGCGCTTACGTGATTACATAAAAAACCATAAAAAGTGATTTGAACTTGAAATTGCTAAAAGCGTCATGCAATTGAAACAAAGCTGAAACAACACAAGCGTACACAAAATTTACTAAACTTCTTATACCCTGTACACAAATTGATTGGATAATATAAGCTGTACATGTTTCTTCAATTAAAATTTGGCTAAATTGAAGATAGTAGTATAAATTCAAATAACTATTATTAAGATTTTATATATAATTAATAATACAAATATGATAAAAATTAGAATATTATATATACATAATATGAATTAGTTTATAGCGGATCCACGATGGCGATTTCAATTCTAGAGGGTATCCCTTTGGCAAGCACTCCCAGCTTAAGCACTCTTGTTTAAAAGTAAATCTGTGGAAATAAAGCGTACTAACTATAAAATTGTTACAATGGCGAGCCAGGCGCATTAACGTCAACAACAACAGAACCGACAACAACAACTACAAATGCGTCAACAATATGAAGCAAACAGATCAAATTGAATAACAAGCCGAAATCGAAGAACAGTAATACTTAACAACAAGTACATTACGAGTCTGAAGTGCTCACCAATTACGTGTGCAGCAACAAAACACAGCTGGTCTGTCTTGTGATTGTAAGTTGTATTTAGCAATTAGACTAAAATGCAGCGGAAAGTTAACAAAATCTCATTTGATGACTCACTTTTGTGGTCAAAATGATTTAAATTCGTAAGTGGCTCACAAAATAAAATAAAGCTCTTAATTATCTGTAAGCTGCTTCCTTGATTAAGCAACGTTTACTTAAATTTCAAAAAGTATATCGAGTATAATTTACAATTTAGATTTCCAGTCGATATGTACAACATTTATAAGTGTCGTGGTTACCTCTGTTTAGGGCATCAACTCGAGTACACTCTAAGTTAAAGCATTGTTACTCATGTTCAGTTGTTTAGTTGTCCTAATTGAATGAAAACGATTAGCATTCTATGTTTGCCACAATTGAAACTCAATTGCTCTGAAATTACTATGCATTGTTATTGTTGTTGTTGCCGACGCACAGCTGAATTATCCAGTTCTTCGGGCAATCAAAGTCCGCTTGACAATGACAATTATTACATGGATGTGACCGTTATCCCTTCGAGTGCAGACACACCCACTCAATGGAGGGATAATTGTGCGTTACGCATACGCCTGCGTGAGTTTGATTTTATTGCCAAACCCTGAGGCTAAAGCCAATTTGTGCGGCCAAGCAATTTGGGCTAAGGAAGCCAAACAAACCAACGCCAACAACGAGAAAAAACGATAGATAATTTTGGGCTCATGGAAAGTTTTTTTTTTTTTGGGAGGATGCAAACATACCAAAACATCTAAATTGAATTGCAGAGAGGGAATATCATGGGCGGCCAAGGGACTCCCAATGTGGGAGGCAATGGCATCATTCATTAATGCGCCCTTGTCATTGCCAGGAAACTGTCGACCCATATGTGCTCGAGAGCAAATGGTATATCATTGGGCATCGAGCATCGAGTATCCAGTATATTGCCCATTATGATTTGGCTGAAACTGTCGGCGTAATTGATTTCGTTGGTCAGCAATGCTAATTAAGTTAGTCAGCCATTATACGATTTCCTCAGTTTAATCAGTGATTCATCCATAACATTTGTATGGCAAATTATTATGTAACAATAATTAGACTTTTATGCAATTAACTCATAGTGACATCCCAATGGCCGTGTAAGTCAAACGGCGCCTGATATGTCATAGGTCGTCGCTGAGTTTCGAACTTGAGCTGATACCATTCAAAGCAGAATGCTTCGGACTTCAGCCACTGGAGTGATGCAAGAGGGAAGCGAAGTTTACTCAAAACACGACCTGCCTCAAATATAGTTTCAGGCATGGGAGTCCTAGTTCTGGTGAGTATCCGAAGTTTCACTATGAATTGAAGAATAATGTGAATTTTATTGGATAATGATTAGAATTGTTAATATAGTACTCACTCATATGCATGCCCTCCTTAGGGTTTAATTGACAGGAATACGTGATTACCAAGTCTTTGTAGTTAGTGTGGAGAATGTTGGTATCAAAGTAGGCTGTGCCGCTCTGACATTAGTAATCAACATTTTAAATACAATCGAATCGACTTTGTACTCACGATTGTCCTTTACATTATATGAGGCACAATGTCGCTTATATCTCATAAAGGGTAGCGGAGTTGTTGCATATGCGTACCAGACACCTAAAAGCTGTATGAAGATATATCTAAATAAATTCCATCAGCAAGTAACATGAACAAACCTTTTTCTTTTCAACATTTTGCATTATTGGCATATCGGGGCATTCCTTGACTTTCAGTAATTCTTTGAGATCATCTGGATTGCCTCCATTTATGGCAATAGTCATCAGCAGCAGAAGCAACAATCTAAGGGAAAATGCATTGACGGCCATATTAGTTAACACCAGTCTTTAATCTCAGACTTACATTGCGAAACCGTTCATATTATTCAGGTGACTATAATATACTGCAAAACGAATTCAATTTGAACTACTTTAGAGTTTGGAAAAATTAGTTTCGGTTTTCAAGCGTGTGAAATTGTTGGAATTAATGTTTCGTATATTGAGTATTTTTGATTTTTGTATTCAACATTGTTAATTGGGATATTTTTCTCATACAATGCTGTGTTTATTTTTATTTTTTTTTGTAGAGAATGTAATGTTTATAAGATTTTTGAAAACGTTTCGTTTAGCATACTAAACACGCTTGTTGAGTTGTAAGCTCGAACTGAGTATATTTTTATTTAAATAATTTCCTTATATAGCTAACAATTTTCGCTTATTAACTAGCAGCTGTACTACGAGCACATCCACACTTGTGTAGATTAAAATTGTTGAATTTCTTTCTTGTTTTAAATAACTACCACATGTTTCATCTTAAGTCGCTTTTTCCTTACCTGCTGAGGTTTCTGTATATGGTAGCTGGGGTATTTTACAACACATGTGTTTTTTATTGCCCATAAAAAGGGTTGAAAGTCATTCCTGAGCCCTTATTGGTTATAAGAAAATAAAAATAAATCAATATTTTGGTTTTTTTCGCTACAAATTAAATGAAAATGTGTGCAATATTGTCATTGCTGATTTCTTTGGTGATTCATAAGAACTCATGAAAATATCAATTAGCTACAGTATTCGTATGGTGCATTTGACACGGTCATGATTAAGAGCTTACATTGGGTATGTGAATATATTCTACTTGTCGATGATCAGTTTACAAAATGCTTATATCTGTCACACTTGTTTTACTATGTCTGCATTTAAGCACGTTTCTATATTTCGTTAACTGTCAACGATGCTGCAAATGCCCAGCAGCCTCATGCCACAGTGACCAGTGGCCCTGTTGTGACACTAACAGAGCATGGTGGAAGAAACTATTTGGCTGAGGAATACATTTAAAAAAAAAATACATTTAAAATAAAATTTAAATTTGTGCATTACTGGTTATTTTGCACCACTTTCATTGTTCTAGTCATTTGAAATATTACTCATACGCGCTGTTGTAAACGTACATTTATTTCTCTTAAAAGTATTGTTGTTGTTTAACATTTATTGCTTTTACTTTGCCATTTTTGTTTTATGCATTGTGACTTTATTTTTATGGGGATTGCGGGCAACAATTATGCACGTAAGCATTCTACATTCGGCCCCGCCTTTCCACTTTTCCAAATCGCAACCACTCGTCGTCTGATGCTTTATTCAATTTGTGCTATGAAGCGAAAACTTTTTTGTTGGCTTTTTGGCAACACAGGCTGTAATTTTGTTGTTGTCGCTGTTGTTGTTATTGTTATTGTTGCTGTTGTTGTCGCTGTTGTTGCATTTGCCGTTGTCGTTCTACGTCGACGGAAGTGTGTTGTTTGAACCTATCGCATATAGACGTGTAAACAGTTGCCCTATGGCCCTGTCCTTTCATGATTTTTTTGTGGTTGATTTATTTTTATTAAGCTTGTCGGAATGCGTCCTTCCTTAATCTGGTTTTAAGTCAAGTGATCCGTTAACGCTCATGCAGTGATCCAGCTTGATTATTTCAAGAGATTTTTTGGATTATTTCCAATTCACAAACTGAGCTTAGCCCATCAATAAATTTATCATCATTGTGCAATTATGATAGGTATATGTTCTATCTGCCTGAATCTGCGAGCTTATCTTATTTTTCTTGAATTCAGGCTTCATTATTGTAAAAGAAAAATGCGAAGATTAAATTAAATAATATAATCAAATAATAATAAATAATATTCGTAAAGATGTTGTTGATGTATTCCAAATATATTCATAGCTATGCAAAATAAGAAAAAAAAGACAATTTTGAAACTTTTTGATATACAGCCGACACATAGATAGCAAAAATTTATGATCTGTTTATACTTTTTTAAAAGTTCCAAGTTAAATGAAATTTGAATGGCAAAGTTCTATGATAAGTTGCAAGTTATGTTTTGGTTTTGTTGCCTGACAATCTGACAATTAAGTACTTTTGTTATTGCAAGCAAATTATAATTACAACTGCTGTTCATTTTTTTCTCTGAAAGATGCTGGCTACTTACTCTACCAGATAAAATGACAAAAATTATTGCAGTTTTCAGCAACATTTGCTGGAGACGGTTTCTCAGAGCACTTTTACGACTGTTTTTAAGTTACAATGATATTTGATGGTAATTACTTGTTCTCTTCTTTTGACATTGTGCTTGATTAGGCAGACGGAGTGTGAATCAAAGTTTTGTTTGAGTATGCGTCTTAAAATGAATATGTCGAAGGTGCTGAACAAAATCAAGCAGATGCCAATGCCGCCAAAGATCATGAGCCATTGAACTTGAGACTGTGCAAAACGAATATTTAATTTTATTCTGCACTCAAAAAATGGATAAGACAGTGTATAATAAAGAAAATTTGTTACTATAAGAATAAATATACCTCGGGGCTCGTAGATGTTTGGTTTTGTGTCTACTTGTCGAGCACTCTGGATTAGCGTTTGTTGCCATTGTTGTTTTCTTTCAGTTTTTACATCCCTTTTGAAGGGCGAACGTGCCGAAAAAAATTAAAATGATTTCACTGATTTCACTTAATTAAAAAAAAAACAGAAAGTAGCAGTCAATTTATATGAGAAAAAAAAACTAAATAGAATAATGGAAAACTTTGCTGGCCGTGAGATTGAGAAGCACTCATTTTTATATCTGAGATTAAAATTAAGCAAAAGTGAGTTATCAAAGATAAAAGTGCAATCATTTGTCTCCCTTGTAAATCTATTTTATTCGTTGTTGTTAGCCGCTTAGAAAGCGCTGAAGCAAAGTGCAATTTTTATAACTTAACGCGCAGCATTAACTGTGCAATATTTGGACAAATTGCAACGACAAAGTACGCGGCAATGTGTTGGCCGTATAAATTTCATTTACGCCAGTTAAATTAATTACTGTCCACACATGCGAGGCGGTGCGACAGTAACAACAAAAACAGAACAAACAACAACAACTGTCGGCCACAAAAACTAAAGCAGGCCAAGCTAAAGTCCAACAAAGAAAAATAAGAAGAAGTAGAAGATGGACTGTGGCCAGGGGTGCATGGGTGAGAAGTAGGAACGGCGTCGAGCGTGTAGCGAGCATAAACACAAAGTCATAAAGTTTTGAACATAAAAGCATTTAATTTTATTGCATTTTTGGGCAGCAGCCAGTGCCGCAGGTCGCCCGACGGACAGTCAGCCAGCCCGTCAGCCAACGAGTCAGACGACGACTACAACTAAGGCACTGCATGGAATGGCACGGATCTGGGCACTGGGCATGGTCTACTGGTCGGATGGGGGCCAACTTAATTTGGTGCAAATCAAGCAAAACTGCAACGGCAGCTGGCGAGGCCGAAACTAGCTCGTTGCTGTCCGGCAGAAGCTCAACAAAATACTAGGAAACTTTTGCTAAAATTTGAACAGCCTGGACAGTAAATGGACTCATTGACTGACTGGCTGACTCACTGACTGACTGACTGACGGACCGACTGTCCGACTAAGTGGAATAGTGACGTTCCCACATAGCTCATTTGAGCATCGCTGACGTCAGCTTCTAAGCAAAATACGCTAAAAAAATGCACATACACAGCATCTACATGCATCCTAGTCAGAGCAGCAAACTCTTCAGCATTTTTGTTTAGACATCTAGTGAAATACATATACTTGTAATGGAAACCCAGCCAGTGAGAAGTGTGCCGCGCTAAGATTTTAGCTGTTTCTTGTTTCGTATTGTGTGTGTTTTTGGCAAGCCGTGCCCATGTAAATTAAAATTATGCGAAATACAAAAATGTAAAAAAAAATGCGTATACGCAATGTGTTTTGTGCATTCCCACCAACAAGTGAAACAGTTTGCTTGCTGCAAAAAAAGCAGAACACATTGTTGGCATATGTATAATGGATATTCCAAATCCCATTCGAACGTTCGCAATAATAGTGTGACTGTAAAAGCGCAGACATTCCTTGCTCGACGGCTAAAATTAAAATCATAATTTATTATCACTTATACATAAAGGTATATATCTACTTGACATCGGTTTTGCATTTAGCCGGCTTTGATGTGTTGATTAGTTATGTCAGAGATTTGAGGTCATAAATGTGTTAAAACATGAAGTGCACTCTTAATATTTTTTATATGTTCGGAAATAATGTATTGTCTATTTTCAGATATTATAGAGTTATGAATCATGAAAGGTAAGTCCTAATTTCTGAGTGTAAGTTTTGCCTGGTATTGTCTTAATACCATTGATAGCTCTTAGCGCTTACAACCAAATTTGATTTTGCTTTTGGCTCTGTTTCATATTATTGTTGTGCTGATTATAAAAATATCAATGTGCACGTAGTACATAAGATGCGATTAGATGCGTATGCGTCCGAATATCACGAGCTCATATAGCGCAAGGGTTAAACCATTGTTCAGACCATCTGTCGCAATCTAAAAATCGGATTCTTATTGTTAGCTGCATGTAAGGGACTCGGCAATAAAAACACTTTCATATGGCGACAGCAGCTGAAAATACACAAACATATGCTGTTGGTCTCAGCAGTCATGCACCCAAAGCATCCAGAGCACCAAAAACACCCTCCTTGCTGGTTCAAGAACAACGTAAACAAACCAATTTTACTTTAGTCGGAAGAAGATCTTCGCGACGATAGACGACAGTCGTACAGCGGACTGCCAACTGCGAACTGCGAACAGCGAACTGGAGGGGATTAGGTAGGTAGGTAGGACATGGCCCATGGCATATGTCTGGCATGCTCATTAGGGGACACAGCGTGGCGTGGCTAATGTGGCAACAAGCAGAAACGGGGGACAGCAGCAGCGGTAGCAGTAGCAGCATCAACAGCAAAAGCTGGAGATGCCCTTTGGGCCTGATGATTTTCATTTGACTTTGCTGGCTCTTGTTTTTTTTTTATTTTTTTTTATATTTATTTTTTGTTGTTGTGGCCTTCACCAACATATTTGTTTCAGGGGCAACTTTCAACATATTCTGGGCTTTTCGTCGCTTTTATTGTTTTGTTTCCACTGTGGTAGCCGTCAACATTGTTGTTGTTGTATTTTTGGGTAATTCAATTTTTTGTCACAATTTTCATTTGTGCAAATTTCAAATGACTGAAATATATTTTTACATAGCCCAACAGGCAGCCGGAGGCTGCATTGGATGTCTGACCGAGTCCTGGCATCATTTCATGCACAATTTGTTGGGCTTTTATTTTTATTTTGCCGCATTGTTAAATTTTCTCTGGCATTGGCTGTGTTTTTTTTGTTCCTCTTTTTTTTTATTTTGTTTTTTTATTACCGAAAAAGGCCAACGAACATTTAATGTAACTGCCAGATGAGTCAATTTGCTCACACAACTCGCCCTTAGTGCATTCCAAGGGTAGCTTTGGGTTATTCCTCCCCCCTACACATATATAGACCCATACCCACACAAGCAGGTTGTGCGTGAAAGCGAATTTAACAAACATTCGTAAAGTGTGTGTTTGTGTGTGTGCTTGTACGTGTGTTGGTAGAAGAACTGATTAGTTTGTCACTAACTTGGCTTAGGCGAAATATAACAGAGTGTTTGCCAATTTAAGAGAGAGCCAGCTTACAGCACAGAGCAAACAAGACTGTGGCGCTCTTTCATTGTTACGCTTTCTCTTCCGCTTGATGTGTGCTCTGTGCGTGCAGTTAACAGCTGTTAATAGCAGCGCTGTTGAACTATAAGCTCTGTTATGGGCAAGCCGATTAGCGCTCAACTCGCCGCCAAATTGGGTAGAAAATTTTAATTTTCCCCAGAGTCACATTTGCTGCACAGTCTGTCGTGGCATTTTTGAGACGGAAATTGTGTGTGAATTGCCCTTCTAAATGAGGCGTACTTCTATTCTTGTATATCCGCATTACGTAGTGCAATTTCTGGACTTACCTTCGGTGACTTGGCCGAAATGAGAAAACCATAAACGACAGTGTCACTCATTAATCATTAAAATTATGATTGTAATAAACTGTTTGAGTTACTCGACAGATCAAAATGCCGACCGATGTTGGCCGTGAGTCTAGACGGCAGCCTGACGGACAGCTGCCCTATTTATAAATCTTTTGTTCCGTATATTCATTCTCATTTACGCAAATCATTTTGCTTATACAAAACAGTGATGGATCCTTATGCTGACGACAACACTGAAATCACAGTGACAAGGATTTTAAAAGGCTTTTCACCAATATTTAACAATAACAAATGATTCACACATTGCATTTCTTATTTCTTTTGCCACATGCCAAGTTGCGCGCTCTTTTTTCTTTTTAGAACATTCATTAATTATACTGTTTGTAGTCTGGATTAAGTCACTGGACATTGGCAAAAAGAACATATATTCCTTCCTATAAATATTGTCGGTAAGAAATCCACAAAATAAATCAAATCCTTGGTGCAAATAACTTTTGTATATCTAGCAATTTATTATATTTATTTATAAATCAATAAATCACATCCCCATTTAAATGAATAGTTAAACAAATTCAATTTTATCAGATTTTTGTCTTTTCTGAATATTGTAGGGTAGCGTGCGGTAAACATATGTTTTGTTGATCTCTACATCTCTGCCCCAAGCGGTTGCAGTTCTCCCTATCTTGTCGAGCAATGTAAACAAATAGCCAACGTTTTCTTTTTTGGCAACCATTCAAAATGCACATTGCTAAATAGCAAACAATTATTCGATATTTGATGTTGGCCCGCTTCTTCCAGCTGTGGCCAGCATCTGCAATACGCTACGTATACGCTACGACTATGCCAAAGGCGTCAGAAACAAGAAAAAAAAGAGCCTTAAGTAAAAAAAATAAAAAATGTACATGTTTAGTTCAAAATAGAAAAGCATGCCATAAACGAAAATAATTCTTATTCCGCATATGAATATGCTTTTCACATCAGTGTGTAGCTTGTAATTTGTAGTCCTACATTTGATTTATCCTAGAATTGTTTATTTTTGTGCTGAGCTCCTATTGTTAGACTACCTGGTTGCTGACCATCATCAATATCACGAAGGTGATTTAGTATTTTTGCTTCCCCCCTGTTGAAATGTTTGATTTATTGTGGCCAACGAAGGCAGTTCAGAATTTGTCGATAAGCGGAAAAAGCACCATCAATGCAAAGAGTGAACAGAAAAACAATTGAAATAAGTTCACCAAGAAACTATTTCAGAAAATATGTTTTCATTTTTAAGCTTATATAGGTGTTTTCTGAAGCTTTCTTCTTAAGAAGAATACTTAAGTGAGTACAACGAAGGGATTCGAAAAGCTGAAAAAGGTTCAAACTTTGTGACTCAAGTAATTAATAAAATCGAATGTGCATAGTTGTAGCTGGGAAAAGGCTAGCCTGAATCCAACAGAAACATAACAAGAAGTGTGACAAGCTGCTGTGGCGCGCATTAAAAGGCGCCATTGCTTCGGTTAGTGTCAGCATTTGCAGGTGTGTGTGAGAGTGCGTGTGTGTGTATTTGAGTGTGTGATTGTGTTAATGACAAGTGTTTTCGTGCTCTTTTCGTATGTGCCGCGTAATGACAAGGATGTCGATGAGTATAATGACAACATCAATGCTGCTGTTGATGATGGGAAAGAAAGAGCGTTGGCATGGGCAGGCGAAGAAGGACGAAGAGTAGAGGCAATGACAGTGGCAGATGCAGAGGCAGCGGCTGATACTGCCTGTATGAATGGAGCACTTGGGTAGCTTGTCCCGGGTGCCAGCTTAAAGTGCTTGTTAGGCGCTTTTCTTGTTGTCGCTGCTGCTGCTGTTGTGTCTGCCACTTGCTATTTAGCCATTCGTTTGCACCATTGAAGATGCTGTCAATGCGAAATTGAGCTTTCAGCATAAACACGTTGTCAACTGATACGCGTGACTGCTCACGCATGCACGCCAAGGAAATTATGTACCACGTGATACCTGCCTGTACCTGCACCCTTATTGTTGCAGGTTGCCATTGTTGTTGTTTTTTGCCTTACAGATTCTGTTCAGCTTCATGAAATTCCGTAAATTCTGTGATTTATTATTGACTTCTTTTCTTGATTATAATGTACATATATAGTGTGGGGATCTTAATACCTATTGCAAAGTGTCTTTCAATTTTTACATGCATTTACTATTTCGTCCGTCTTACATTTAAAATTATAGCTGTCATGCCGTATGGAGATCTTTTGAAAACTTCAAAGAAAGAGCTTGTCAAAAATGTGTTTTTTTATAAAATAAATATTTAGACATCTGCTTGCAGGGTATCTTTAAGTTCAGTAATATTCGTCTAGGCCACACATTTTGGTCTTGTTCATATTTCCCCCCATCGCGTAGGTTTTCTGTCTTCACGCGCATCACGTTGCAAAGCTAAGACGCCTTGAGCCCTTAGGTGATTTTCAAGATTATTTTTTCTGACGCGTCGACTGTTGGGACCTAAACTAAATTCATGGAAATGTGTGCGAAAAATTTATTAAATATATATATTTATATATATATGTTTATGTCGATTGTTGGTCAAAATTTAAGAAATTTAACTTTACTTTAAAACTCGATCTACAACTGAAATGCTTGCGCGTTTTCTTAGCATAGTTTATTTCCTATCTAAGACGTTTCCAAATTTGTATACTAATTCTGCAATGTTGTAGACAGAATTAGGGAACATTGATAGCCTTGTAGGATAACAAATTGTTGGACAATTAAATGAACCATTTGAAAAGTGATTTTTCATCTTTAGCTTCAAACATAATTTTCTAGCCAAAATGTTAATAGGAAGCACTTAAGCACAACGCACAACTGAAACTCAAGTAGCGCAAAATTCATTTGAATTGCAAATGAGAAAATGTCCTAATTGAAAAGTTTTCCACTCTGTGGATGGGTGGCAGGACCTACGGGGTAAGCGTCTATATAGCTTCAAACTTGCCGTCGATGTTGGAGCTTAAAGTGTTAACTCACAGCTGCCAATTCAGCCATCAATCCAAGCGTGAGACGGAGGTGTAAGATGCGCTTTTAATTAGGACTTCAACTGGCGGCTGTCGCGACTGAGAGAAAGAGCAGCCGTATTAGGCCTGGCAAAATGAAAATTAAATCCACAATTGACAACCAGATGAACACTAAATAGGCAAACGTGCGGAAAGACTAATTTAAATCTGTCCGTGTGACTTCACCGAACAGTTGCGAACTGCGCACAGAGGATGACAGCATAAGGCATCTTAGCTTGAGGCTAGAAATCGTCCATCGTGTTGTGGCACGCAAGAATCCAGCTAAGCCATCGCCATTCTCAAGTTGGAACCGTGTCAAGGCTGCCAGCGTCATCGAAATCGTCAGATATGTTGTGCACCGGGTTTTGATTTGCCACTAGCTCTTTTTTTTGTGTCAATATTTGTTAACTACAAAAGACATTCTTGCCTGGAAAATATGGTTCTTGTTTTTTTTTTATATCCAAATTTTTTTAAATTGCAATTTATATACATATAAGTGTTTATTTCAATTTAATTATTGATGTACTTATTTCTATAATAATCAGTTTGCAAATAGATATTCTCATATAATTGGATTTTTTAAAACAAATTTTAAAGTTAGTTTGACAGAGCAGAGAGAGGAGTGGAAAGCCTAATAATGAAATTGTAAAAAAATATAAAAATAAATTGTATTTCATTATAACAACTTGTACGTATTTCATAATGAAATGGATTTTTTATTTGGTTTAAAATATGCCTCATACAACACAGCCGGGTAGCATTTAGTGACAGCTGCTTCGTCCCGTTCGGTTTCCATGGTGAACTGGCAGTCGGAGGCTGCTTTTAGTTGTTGTTGAGCTTGCTTCTTAATGAATCTTTAGTTGGCAGCATCAAGTGAAACTGCATTTTCTTACAATGTCGCAGTGCACATTAGTTTTTCTTAATCTGACGTAAGGCCAACCAGCGTGAACGCGTCAACGTTGCGTATGAGTAACGTAATTGATTCTGGCAATTAGCAGCAAGCAACAATGTCGATGTTGCTGTTAACGTCTCTGCTATCGCACAAATCTCGAAGGCAGCGACACTCCGAGGTGTCGACAGGCTGAAGTTCAAGTTTTACCTTCCATAAATTAAACAGCCTTATTGCTTGCGAACCCAAAAGTGAAAAAAACCGAGAAGAATGTACGTAATGTAAAATTTGATATTTCATTTCTTTTATTTAATTTTTATTACCATTCGAGTTGTTTTTTTTGTTAGCTGTTCGGTTTGTCGGTTTGACTCGGACTTAAATTTGCGACAATTGCTGTTGCACTTATCTTTTAAAAGATGCGCTCCCCAATTTGCGAAAGGCCAAGAGTGCTGTTCTCTGCTTTGGTTGTATGATTCTTTAATTTAGATTTAAATTTGGAATTTAGTGAAATCTTGTCGGATAAAATAACTGAAACCGAAAACACAGATGTTTTTAGTTCCTCAAATCATATTCGCAAAGGGTCAAATAAAATATTTCTTATTATACTCATCTAGTCATTAGCAGCATCTGAGATTTAGCTGTAAACAAAAAACAACGGCAGAAAAAAACAAAAGTAATAAAAAAGAGACAAAAAAAAGAGAAGACATAAAAACCGTTCAACATTCAAGCAGTCGCTTTATATGAGTTGCTGCTGACTTTGACCTTGGTGTGCAATGTTTTTGTTTTTTGTGTTTTAATCTATGCCCGCTACAGATTTACGATGACATTGATGCAAAACCACAGAAGCTTCCTGAAAATGGGATATGCCCAGAGTAAAGCTGTAATTGCTTACACTGTTCCAAAACAATTGCGCTAAATTCATCACATGCACTGCAGTGTAACTTGTAACGATATAATGAGTATTAATTTATTGGGTCACATCGAAATGCATTTCCTTATGAGCGAATTATGAAGCCTGCGCCTATGAAGCTAAGTGCGCTATTTCCACTAATCTCGTTGTTGGACTAGCAGCAGCAGCAGCAGCAGCAAAAACAACAACAACAACAAGAAATGTAATAAACAAATATAATAAATACAAAAACAAGAACATCAACTAAGCAGCGCGTGGCGCAAAAAAACAATTTCAAGGCCATTGACACAGTTGTGGCGAGAAGAGCGGGTAACAGCGACAGGGGGAGAAGATAGAGAGACGGCCTGGTGGCGTTGAGACGGCTCGGCGAGCATGAAAGGCATTCGAGTGCATATTGAAGGAGCTTGGCTGCTGCGATAAACCAAGCAGCTGCCAGCCGCTACCAGACTCAAACCCCCTCATAATGCCCGCCTTTCTCTTGCTTAGTTCCTAACAAGTGTGCGACGAAGTGCAAATGTTTAGGTTCTCTTGAGCTACAATCAATATACAAATGTGCACATACTGACTCACATGCTATATACTTGGAGGCACACTGTGTCGCAATATAAGCGGACCCTGTAAGACTGTAAGTGATATTGGAAGAACTATACATATTTAAAAATGCCTGAAGCTCCCCCATCGTTTTTATAAATCTATCCGAAATTTAATTGGCAAATTACGTTAATTCGGGTATTTTTATCTCTTAAATTAAACATTGCCTTTAATTTTTATAATTATATTTTTTATTTGCACACTTTGACTAATGTTCAGGCAAATAAACAGAAAGTTTTCCAATAAAAAATGTATAAATTAATCAATTGTTGTGTTTGCTTTTGGCGTCGATGCAAAGTTGATTGAACTTGTAAAACGCGAAGCTTATTTAAAACATATACACATATACAAACGCAACAGGAGAATCACCAACCAGATCAGATCCAACCACAGCCAACGACATATAAACAATGTATCAGAAATAATTTGGTTAGCAGGTAAAATAAACAAATTAAGCACAGAGTTCGATAAATGCTTAATTAACATTTAGGTATTGTATATGCATCCAATACATTTTTTACAATATTGATTTTGTCAATTTGGCGCTGCAAGAGTAATGATAAATTAATTATCAAATTATAAATGCAAATTATAAGAAGGAAACTTAAAGCAAAAACTTTGGTATAATTGTTCAATTGTAAAACGAGTAGACTTGAAAAAAATATCGAATTAAATCGATAAACTTATTCATCAAGTATATGTTACCAAAGCACAATTAAAAATCAATCTCTTAATATATTATACAGATGTAAATACCTCTTAACCTTGATGTCAAACTATAGCCAAAAAAGATTTTTGTTTAAAAGGGAATTTTTGAGCCTGACATCATCATTTAATTGGGGTATATACCATAAAGGTACTAAATAAATTGTTTATGAAATTTCATGCATGCCATCTCTTATCAAAATTGGACTCAGCTATTTTATGTGTTTCTTCTGGTTGTGTGACAAATCTGCACACAGCCCGAAAGAACTTGAACTTTATTCGCTTAGGTACATAAAATAAAATTGCATTCTTTATTATGTAGTATTTAACTCGAATCGTCATGGAGGGGCATTTATTATACCAGTTGTTCTTCTTTGCTTTGTTCTTGCCCAGTTGCTACCGCAGTTTTGTTTTTGTTGGTGCTTTATACAAGCTATTATTTACATTTTCGACAATCTTTATTAACACGCCAAAAATTCGCTTGAAAATCATGGGGCTCAATTTGAGAAGAGCTGGATGCTTAGATTCATATACAGATCTTGAGAGAAGCTTCAGCTTGAGTATCAGTTTAAGGTAAGCTGCTGACTTTGGCATAATTTGCGTCATGCAGTTGTTGGTCGCATCCCCTGCCGGCTGCCTCTCTCATTTCATTTGCAATTTATTGAAACGAAGTTGACCTTGAAATTGGCTAAAGTCTTTTAATTTTATTTTCGCTTTCGGTTTTTGCTTGCGACTGCTCGTTTTTTTTCGTTTTTCTTTTTTTTTTGCTTAATGCGTCCGTCTGCTGATGATTCTTGCTGTTACTGTTGATTACTTTAACGATGATGTCCATAAAATGTATTTCATGCTTCAACATTTTCGGCAAGCTGTTGTTGCTGTACCATTGCTGCACAGTCGTGGGCAACAGGTTTCACAAACAAAAAAAAAGAAACAAAAACAAAACCAAACAAGAAGATTACATACCCTTGCAGACTAGAGTAAATATGTTGATATCTAAGTCTTCGTACGTAATTCGATATATTATTATGATTTTGTACGTTTTAAGGTGTGGGTTTTCTATTCCAGGATTGGCTGTGGACTAAATATTTCACAATTGTGTATATTGTATCAGAAAGGGGTACGTCTTTCGATCGATCCCATAACATAATAATTATCTTTCGGCCGATTCTTCCTATGGCAACTATATGATATAGTGATTCGATCCGTTCGGCTCCCAAAAATGCGGATATACGCAAAGCTTCAATGAGATTAAAATCTGAATACCACTTACAAATACAAATAATACAAATACCTGATGAGTTACAAATGTCACGACAAAATTATATTTCCCTCTACAAGAGAATCAAAATAATAAAACATTGCGAAACAATTGAATTTGTGCATGCTAGTGCAATAACTGTCAGATGTTTGGTCTATCCATAAACCAAATTCCCCCAACATTGAAAATTTTGCTCAGTCGAACACTATTGGAATGTTACTTCTCCGCTCTCACAATTTGAAATTAATCAGTTGTTGCCCAACAAAACGGAGACGTTTACAAATTGAATTTTTTTTTATAATATATATTTTATTTTTATTTTTTTGTTTTCCTATTTTGTTTGTTTCGTTTTCGCCTGACATTTCAGCTTGTGTTATTGCAGTGCAGTGAACTTGTTTCTAGTTGATTACCATATGTAAATACATTCATACATCCGTGTATGTACATATATATATACACTTAGTGTATGCATATGCATTTTAGTTATTCATTGCTTTCTACTATGTGCATCAGCGAGTTTGCATAGAATTTTCTATTTATGTGGTTTGTTCAAAATGTTTGCTCCTTTACATGCTTGTTTCTTTATTTATCTGATCAGTAGGTCATTAGCTTGGAATATGTATATTTTAATTTTTGCTGTGGGGAACACTTTCAACAACTTTAAATTTTCCAGGCTGGTCATCTGGTCACAAATGCCACAGTTTAGCTATAATTATGTATTTAATGATGTGTACCGTGAGTTAGCTTTGCACACACGAAAGATTTCAATATTTAAATATAGAGTATTTTAAGAAATTATCACATTCAATACTAAACCAGATCAGATCAGTTCAGTGGAAGCGAACAAAGCAAATATTCAAAATCTACAAAATACGTCCATTTGTCTGTTTTCTTTATTCTTCTTTTTGCTTGTTGTTGCTACTTTCGAAGTCTTCGGGAACTGTTACCTCCGTATGTTGGTCGAGTGTCACAGCACCGCCCTCATAACGGTATTCATTAACTTCATTACACAAACAGAAGTTGGGGACATTTAATGGTGCCTTGAGCACGCCGCCTGTGCATATTGGACAACTGGTTTTGGACATTGTGGCTTAGTGCTGACGAAATGTGGATAAAAAACGCAACACACTTACCCATTCTCAGCAGCTGGCATCTGGACTGGATAAATCTTGTTGTACAGGCACATCAACCGATGGGCTACAAAAAGGGTGGGCAGTAAAAGAAGCCCGCCAAGAAGCACACCAACCCATAATCCATTCTAAAATATAAATAATAAAATGAATACAATTGCACAGAATTTTTCAAATCAACCTTATGTGAAAATAGACCAGACAAACATAAAGTTTTTTGGTTTATTGAAGTAATTCCGAAGTTAACTAAAGAAATTCTGAAAATTAACTTGCAGAAAATCGGCAATCCCCAAATAGTTAGTAGCAATAGTTCGCATGTCGTAAGGAGTGACTTGAAAAACATAATATTTTAAGCTCTCAACCCAAATGTGTAAGTCAGTAGATTAACACCGGTCTACAGTAGATACTCACCAAGGGATCAACTATGCGAGTGCACAGCTTGTCTGCACCAGTGGAATAACTAATAGCAATCGGTTCACAGTTTCCGACATTAGTTTTGCTTTCTCTAACAACCATTCTTGAATACTCCGCAAATTGATCTTCCAAATGTTCAGGAATTTTTTTTCGCCATTCTGTATTAAGCGCTCTAGCTATTTGTCGCACCTGCCCCTCCTTGTCATTAAAATCCAAATACCTTATTTTAGTAGATTCGCCAAATGATCTTCTCTCATATAAAAGATATTCATCAATCTTCAATATATTTTCTGTAATCTTGTTAATCAAATCTATGACTTTGAAATAGAGTTCATCTTGGTATTTCTGCAGGTTAAGAATCTCGTCATAAAGAGAAACTCTGGCCCAGTCATAAATGCCCCACTGAGTCCACAGACTGGAGCGCAATTCCTTTATTTGAGTAATTAAGTATGGCAACGCAACTGGTGTCACATCGGTACACAAATTGTCAGTAAAATCTGTACCCTTATAAGGGACCAACGGCCTGTTCCAAATACTATCAAATTTTTTATACCAGCAACGATATGCTTCTATTTCATAATTAAAAAACGGCGTTTGAGGTTCTTGATGTTTGCCCATGACTTTAATCTGCAAGAGGTCGTCAATATCATACAAACCATTCTCTTGGAGTAGTTCAATGATCGTCTGGTTGGCCCGACACTCCGTTATTACTTTCGACATGGGTAAAAGAGACTGTTCTGTCTTCGGATCGTTTTTAATCTGAAATTTAGCAAGATCAATTACGGAATCCAGCTGACGGAACATCGCATTCCCTTGCTGATCCCTAAGCGGTGCACAGACACCCATGTACATGATAAGGCCCAAGATCAAATAAAATAGACCAACCAGGATTGCAAACGAGAATAAGCAGAATATAAGGAAAATACCACTGCAAAAAAAAAAATGGAACAGCTTTTGAAATCACTTAAAAACAAGAACCATCAACTATCCTATCACGCGAAAGATATAATATCCATATAAAATATAGATATTTATTTTTTTTGGTTCTGAGATTCATGTGTTCGTACAGATGAATGTGGCTGTTATTATGAAATCTTACCTGCTACATCGATTTTGAAAAATATATTACAGTAGGACTAGGAATATAATACCGACTAGAATGCGCTCTCAGAATATTTTTGGGTACTTACAGAAACATGCATCTGGCTCCTGAGACCTTGTTGCAGCACCCATCCCGATAGCCACGCCTAAGTCGTCCACAGCATCCACAAATGAGAGCAATGCCTAAGACCAATATAATCTGAAATTAAATAGCATATTGGGTAATCTGTTCAGATCTAGTTTTAGCTAGAAGTGCTTACGATCAACAAAAGGCCGCACACAAAGGCATTGATAATATTACGATGGGTATTATAATTTTCATATAGATCCGCAAACGATGTGCTCGACTTCTGACTGTTAGCATGAATGTCATTGACCACCTCATCGATGATGTTACGCAGATTGTCTGCATGTATTCGATAAAGCTCTTTTCCATTCTCAACATCTTTGATTAAAGGATCCTTGAGCATGTGCACACCATTCAACCAACCTAATGCAAAATACTTCATACAATTTCGGAATTCAGAGTAATAATCGTAATTATGCATTTCTTCCATGTCTTTGGCGTAAATAGAGGCGTCCGGTAGCTGTAACGGAGTAAATTGATTTAAATTGAAAGCTTTTGATTTTAGACTTCCTCTTCTACCTTGTCAAAATGAAGACATTTGGAACTATCGAGATTCTGGACATCCGATGTTCTTAAGAACCGAAGACATTCTTCGTTGCCGCAGAGTACAGTACAGGCGTAAATTATGTCACGCCTTACGCTGCGCAGGCCTAACATACGTGAACAAAAAAGGTGAGGGTAATAAGTATACTAAAAGAATAAAATGTTTACCATCTCGCAGTTGTCCTCCATACAAAAGTAGATCCTTTTTCCAAAATTGCACTTTCCTCATTAGTCTCCCTGCTTCTTGCATATTGTCAAATACACGGGATAAATTTCTGCGATCTAAATTCGCATGTCTATAGGTTGCTTCGAACATGAGCAAATAAAGTGCTGTGGAAAAACTAATTAAAAACTTTGCAGTGGGACGTAACCGACTGCTAAATTCTCTGATACCAGTAAAAGAGATTATCAATCTGTCATGCAAGTTTCGTGACTCTAGCTCTAGTGTTGTGGGAGATATTTGGTCTTATTGGTTTCGCCTATCGAAAGGTCTCGATTTTCGAGATATCCTGAACCCAGCTGTTAGATATACAATTATAGTTGTATTGCCGAAATTCCCTTTAGAAAGCTCTGCACCCTAAAATATAAGCAAGCACTTGTGGAGATGCTCTTTTTTTTTACTCAGGTAGCACCTGTTTTCAATCGTTAGCCTGCGACAATAGGAGAATATCGATATCGATGGTATAAAATATACTTGATCTGCCCTGGTTACGAGAAAGTTATATTCTAAAACTTAAAGTCTCTGTGATCTGAAAATTTGTAATGGGTAGACGGATAGACGGACATTAAAGTCAAGTTGTTTATTGTGAGCAACTGCCGCAATGGCTTAGTCTCACAGTGCCATGCACAAGAATTAAGTTAAGCGTCAATACCACCCCTTTGAAAGGTATATTCCGCTGGTATAAGCTTGAAGTCATTACTGTTTGGTCGAGAGCTTCCACCTTGGTTTGAAGGGCCGCCTATTAAACGACATCCGATCTATTGGTATTATCACGGCACCCTGTTGGACAGCGCAACAACACGCCGAGTTAAAAACTCTGCCTGCACAGTCACCACGATACTCCCCGAAGGGCTGCAACCTAAAACCAGGTACCGGTACACAAGCCTCCGGTCAGGCCTCGTAGCAGAGGTACTACCTATCTAAATTCCAAAACAGTTACGGGTTGGTGATTCAAGGAATAGACGGTCAGACATATAGGCCTGGCTGGATCGACTCGGCTATTGATTCTAATCAGGATTGTGTATACTTTATGGGGTTGGACATGGTTCCTTCTGCCTGTAACATACTTCTGCACAAAACCATTATTCCAAATTTAGCCAGTATAAATAAAGCAGTAGGTGGGAATTCAATAGGAATAGATTGCATACTTTGAATGACATTAGTCAAATGAGTTAGTAATTCTTCATAGTTAAATACAAGCAAGTGGTAAATGTGGTCTGAAACATCTTTTAGGTACTTGCAGGTAATTTCGGTGCTCCATCTCATAATATTGCCAGATTCTTTAAGGCCATGATCCAACATTATTTTGCTCTGGAAACCAATGATGGCAGTAAAGCTACGATTATTATAATTAGAATGTTGCACTTAGTCAGTGGTTGATTGGACCTACAGAATGCCAATAAGAAGCACTGAGAGGATAAAACCATAGCAGCAGCGTGCGCGATTGTCCTTGGGTAAATCGCATGATGGACATCCTTTGGAACATCGATAGTAGTTGAAGCAATAATAACAGACGCTATCAACAAATACGATTGATTAGTGTAATATAATACTCAATTATATTATTTGGTTAGACATAAAATAATAGATAATGCTATAGTTGGTGTAGGCATGATTTAGTTATGTATAAATTAAACGCTCTGCATGAAGCATTGGCTATCAATCAGGACGGACAATAATGGTAATTCAATAATTTCAATGTTTTCGTAGAGATATGATGAGGATTCAATGAAACAAATACTATCTGCTCGAATGTTAAAAGTATAGCAATAAGATCAATATAAGAATTAGTTTTGGACTATCACTTGAGTGTTTCTAACTCGAACTTAATGAAATTTGGGCAGTTGATCAACAATTTGTCAATGCACATTTTATAGATCAATTGAATGCCTTTACCTTTAAATTTTCGGCTTATATAGGCATTTTACCTATTTCCAATGGGTTCAGAGAATAAAAAGCAAAAGTTTTTGCTGAGTAGGCGATATCATTGTGTATGTACTCACGCTATGAAGGGCATAATAATTATGAGGAAGAGCAGAGCAATCACACAAATGGCAAACACCCAGTAATGCGCCAAAAGATTCCGCCAGTCATTCCTCTCAATCATAGGTCCAAGGTGAAGGCTATCTGAGCCTATTTCCTTGACAATATACCCTAGAATGAAATTGTCGATTATGTATCCGGCCCATGAAAATTTTGGTATTGCTCACCATGCGGTATCGCAGGAGCACCTGGTATGAGAGTATCGAATAAGAAATGAGTTACTTTGGACACGAAATCCACTGCGGTAGTGGGGTACAATGGCTCTTTTATATATTCCACTTCCGATTCGAACTTTGTGTACTCGGTATAAGGATAAATTTCAGCTGCTTCCTTGTTTCTTTGAAACACTGTTTTCTGCTTTTCTCCATTGCCAGCGTAACTTGGCCATATTAAAAGGCTTAAGCTACATATAACCAAACCGGCGATTCTACGCATTTTCGAGTCACGTTTGTAGGACATCGTCTGGAACTTCTCAGAATGATCGGCTAGGTGCTTGAAGAATTCTAAACTGTTTGGTTTAGCGTTGTTTCTTAGAATTATTAACTTTTTTTTATGTATATATAAATTTCTAATAGGTGACGTGAAAGTTGATGTGACCTCAATTGGAAGTAGAAACGAATGAGATATGACATCCATATAAATAATTCTCAGACATCTACGTTAAGAATGTCAGTTTTTATTTGCGCTGTATTTGTAAATTTATAAAGTTGTGTAACTTTTCTTGCACATAAGTCTTCGATATTTAAGCTCTATGCACAAAATTATTACATTTAAAACTAAAGCTGATCAATTCAGTTGCAATCAAATCATATATTCAAAATCTACAAAATACTTCCATTTGTCGGTTTTCTTTATTCTTCTTTTTGCTTGTTGTTGCTACTTTTGAAGTCTTCGGGAACTGTTACCTCCGTTTGTTGGTCGAGTGTCACAGCACCGCCCTCATAACGGTATTCATTAACTTCATTACACGTACAGAAGTTGGGGACATTTAATGGTGGCTTGAGGACGCCGCCTGTGCATATTGGACAACTGGTTTTGGACATTGTGGATTAGTGTTGACGAAATGTGGATAAAAAAAGGCAACACACTTACCCGTTCTCGGCAGCTGGCATCTGGACTGGATAAATCTTCTCGTAAAGGCACATCAACCGATGGGCTACAAAAAGGGTGGGCAGTAAAAGAAGCCCGCCAAGAAGCACACCAACCCATAATCCATTCTAAAATATAAATAATAAAATGAATACAATTGCACAGAATTTTTCAAATCAACCTTATGTGAAAATAGACCAGACAACCATAACTTTTTGGTTTATTGAAGTAATTCCGAAGTTAACTAAAGAAATTCTGAAAATTAAAAAATTGCACGAAATCGACAATCCCAAATAATTAGTAGCAATAGTAGCAGAGCAGAAGGAAACAGTCTTATTTCAAGTTGATTGGGCACTCATAAGACATGCATATCAAGCCTATCTCGAAATTTCATTCGCATAACATAAACATAATATTTTAAACTCTGAACCCAAATGTGTAAGTCTGTAGATTGACACCGGTCTACAGTATATACTCACCAAGGGATCAACTATGCGAGTGCACAGCTTGTCTGCACCAGTGGAATAACTAATAGCAATCGGTTCACAGTTTCCGACATTAGTTTTGCTTTCTCTAATAACCATTCTTGAATAGTCCGCAAATTGATCTTCCAAATGTTCAGGAATTTTTTTTCGCCATTCTGTATTAAGCGCTCTAGCTATTTGTCGCATCTCCGTCTCCTTGTTATAAGCTTCATCAAACATTAATTTAATAGATTCGCCAAATGGTTTTCTCTCGTATAAAATATACTCATCAATCTTCAATATATTTTCTGTAATCTTGTTAATCAAATCTATGACTTTGAAATAGAGTTCATCTTGGTATTTCTGCAGGTTAAGAATCTCGTCATAAAGAGAAACTCTGGCCCAGTCATAAATGCCCCACTGAGTCCACAGACTGGAGCGCAATTTCTTTAATTGAGTAATTAAGTATGGCAATGCAACTGGTGTCACATCGGTACACAAATTGTCAGTAAAATCTGTACCCGTATAAGGGTTCAACAGACTTTTCCAAAGAGTATTTAACTTTAAAAAAAAGGGACTTTCCGCACCAAAACAATGATATATTTCTATTTTATAACTAAAAAACGGCGTTTCAGGTTCTTTATGTTTGTCCATGACTTTAATCTGCAAGAGGTCGTCAATATTATACAAACCATTCTCTTGGAGTAGTTCAATGATCGTCTGGTTGGCCCGACACTCCGTTATTACTTTTGACATGTGTAAAAGAGACTCTTCTGTCTTCGGATCGTTTTTAATCTGAAATTTAGCAAGATCAATTACGGAATCGAGCTGACGGAACATCGCAATCCCTTGCTGATCCCTAAGCGGTGCACAGACACCCATGTACATGATAAGGCCCAAGATCAAATAAAATAGACCAACCAGGATTGCAAACGAGAATACGCAGAATATAAGGAAAATACCACTGCAAGAAAAAAAATGGAACAGCTATTGAAACCACTTAAAAACAAGAACGATCAACTATCCTATCACGCGAAAGATATAATATCCATATAAAATATAGATATTTATTTTTTTTGGTTCTGTTCGATACAGACGAATATGGCTGTTATTATGGAATCTTACCTGCCACAACGATTTTGAAAAATATATTACAGTAGGACTAGGAATATAATACCGACTAGAATGCGCTCTCAGAATATTTTTGGGTACTTACAGAAACATGCATCTGGCTCCTGAGACCTTGTTGCAGCACCCATCCCGATAGCCACGCCTAAGTCGTCCACAGCATCCACAAATGAGAGCAATGCCTAAGAGCAATAGAATCTGAAATTAAATAGCATATTTGGTAATCTGTTCAGATCTAGTTTTAGCTAGAAGTGCTTACGATCAACAAAAGACCACACACAACGGCATTGATAATATTACGATGGGTATTATACTTTTCATATAGATCGGCAAACGATGTGCTCGATTTCTGACTGTTCGCATGAATGTCATTGACCACCTCATCGATGATGTTACGCAGATTGTCTGCATGAATTCGATAAAGCTCTTTTCCATTCTGAACATCTTTGATTAAAGGATCCTTGAGCATGTCTATACCATAACCCCACCGATGTAATGCCAACCAATGGTCACATTGGGTTCTCTGGCCTGAAGATAAATAATTTTGTCTATCTTCG
The DNA here is from genome assembly GCA_035041375.1 of Drosophila conformis. NCBI lineage: Eukaryota > Metazoa > Arthropoda > Insecta > Diptera > Drosophilidae > Drosophila > Drosophila conformis. Next base: position 1,815,913 of record JAWNLE010001406.1, on the reverse strand, counting down.
TGTTCTATGACTTTGGCGTAAAAAGAAGCGTCCGGTAGCTGTGATAGAGTACAGTGAATTTAATGAAAAGCTTCTGATTTTACACTTTCTCTTATACCTTGTCAAAATGAAGACATTTGGAACTATCGAGATTCTGGACATCCGATGTTCTTAAGAACCGAAGACATTCTTCGTTGCCGCAGAGAACAGTACAGGCGTAAATTATGTCACGCTTTACGCTGCGCAGGCCTAACATACGTGAACAAAAGAGGTGAGGGTAATAAGTATACTAAAAGAATAAAATGTTTACCATCTCGCAGTTGTCCACCATAAAAAAGTAGATCCTTTTGCCAAAATTTCACTTCATTCATTAGTCTCCCCGCCTCTTGAAAACTAGCAAATGGGCGTGAAAAGTTTTTGTTTGGATCACGCTTAACATGTCTGTACGTTGCATCGAACATGATAAAATTAATACCTGTGAAAAAACCAATTGAAAACTTTGCAGAACGTATCGGACTGCTGAATTCTCTGATACCAGTAAAAGAGATTATCAATTTGTCATACAAGTTTCGTGACTCTAGCTCTAGTGTTGTGGGAGATATTTGGTCTTATTGGTTTCATCTATCGATAGTTATCGATTTTCGAGATATCCTGAACCCTCTTAAATATACAATTATAGTTGTATTGCCGAATTTCCCTTTAGAAAGATTTGCACACTAAAATGTAAGCAAGCATGTGTGGAAATGCACTAATTTCATATAACTATGCTTTTATTTGAACCGAACTCAAAAATCATCAACATGCGACATCGCGACCGTTCCCATGCATAGGTAACTAAGTTTCGGGACGCTGCAGAATACACACATTTCTCATTCGTTTGGTCTTATAGTCTCTGGGATATGGCAATTCGCGACGGGTAGCCGAACAGACAGGCATTGAAGGATCGACCATGCTGATTCTAATCAGGATTATATATCCTTTATGGGGTTGGATTCTGCCTGTAACATACTTCTGCACAAAACCATTGTACCAAATTTACCCAGTATAAATAAAACAGTAGGTGGGAATTCAATAGGAATAGATTGCATACTTTGAATGACATTAGTCAAATGAGTTAGTAATTCTTCATAGTTAAATACAAGCAAGTGGTAAATGTGGTCTGAAACATCTTTTAGGTACTTGCAGGTATTTTCGGTGCCCCGTCTCATGATATTGCCAGATTCTTTAAGGCCATGATCCAACATTATATTGCTCTGGAAACCAATGATGGCAGTAAAGCTACGATTATTATAATTAGAAAGTTGCACTTAGTCAGTGGTTGATTGGACCTACAGAATGCCAATAAGAAGCACTGAGAGGATAAAACCATAGCAGCAGCGCGCGCGATTGTCCTTGGGCAAATCGCATGATGGACATCCTTTGGAACATCGATAGTAGTTGAAGCAATAATAACAGACGCTATCAACAAATACGATTGATTAGTGTAATATAATACTCAATTATATTATTTGGTTAGACATAAAATAATATATATAATGCTATAGTTGGTGTAGGCATGATTTAGTTATGTATAAATTAAACGCTCTGCATGAAGCACTGACTATCAATCCAGACGGACAATAATGGTAATTCAATAATTTCAATATTTTCGTAGAGATATGATGAGGATTCAACGAAACAAATACAATCTGCTCGAATGTTAAAAGTATAGCAATAAGATCAATATAAGAATTAGTTTTGGACTATCACTTGGGTGTTTCTAACTCGAACTTAATGAAATTTGGGAAGTTGATCAATAATATGTCAATGCACATTTTAAAGATCAATTGAATGCATTTACCTTTAAATTTTCGGTTTATATAGGCATTTTACCTATTTCCAATGGGTTCAGAGAATAAAAAGCAAAAGTTTTTGCTGTGCAGGCGATATCATTGTGTATGTACTCACGCTATGAAGGGCATAATAATTATGAGGAAGAGCAGAGCAATCACACAAATGGCAAACACCCAGTAATGCGCCAAAAGATTCCGCCAGTCATTCCTCTCAATCATAGGTCCAAGGTGAAGGCTATCTGAGCCTATTTCCTTGACAATATACCCTAGAATGAAATTGTCGATTATGTATCCGGCCCATGAAAATTTTGGTATTGCTCACCATGCGGTAGCGCAGAAGCACCTGGTATGAGAGTATCGAATAAGAAATGAGTTACTTTGGACACGAAATCCACTGCGGTAGTGGGGTACAATGGCTCTTTTATATATTCCACTTCCGATTCGAACTTTGTGTACTCGGTATAAGGATAAATTTCAGCTGCTTCCTTGTTTCTTTGAAACACTGTTTTCTGCTTTTCTCCATTGCCAGCGTAACTTGGCCATATTAAAAGGCTTAAGCTACATATAACCAAACCGGCGATTCTACGCATTTTCGAGTCACGTTTGTAGGACATCGCCTTTAACTTCTCAGAATGATCGGCTAGGTGCTTGAAGAATTCTAAACTGTTTGGTTTAGCGTTGTTTCTTAGAATTATTAACTTTTTTTTATGTATATATAAATTTCTAATAGGTGACGTGAAAGTTGATGTGACCTCAATTGGAAGTAGAAACGAATGAGATACGACATCCATATAAATAATTCTCAGACATCTACGTTAAGAATGTCAGTTTTTATTTGCGCTGTATTTGTAAATATATAAAGTTGTGTAACTTTTCCTGCACATAAGTCTTCGATATTTAAGCTCTATGCACAAAATTATTACATTCAAAACTAAAGCCGATCAATTCAGTTGCAATCAAATCAAAATTGACAAAATACTTCCATTTGTCTGTTTTCTTTATTCTACTTTTTGCTTGTTGAAGTCTTCGGGAACTGTTACCTCCGTTTGTTGGTCGAGTGTCACAGCACCGCCCTCATAATGGTATTCATTAACTTCATTACACGTACAGAAGTTGGGGACATTTAATGGTGGCTTAAGCGCGCCGCCTGTGCATATTGGACAACTGGTTTTGGACATTGTGGATTAGTGTTGACGAAATGTGGATAAAAAAGGCAACACACTTACCCATTCTCAGCAGCTGGCATCTGGACTGGATAAATCTTCTCGTAAAGGCACATCAACCGATGGGCTACAAAAAGGGTGGGCAGTAAAAGAAGCCCGCCAAGAAGCACACCAACCCATAATCCATTCTAAAATATAAATAATAAAATGAATACAATTGCACAGAATTTTTCAAATCAACCTTATGTGAAAATAGACCAGACAACCATAAACTTTTTGGTTTATTGAAGTAATTCCGAAGTTAACTAAAGAAATTCTGAAAATTAAAAAAGTGCACGAAATCGACAATCCCAAATAATTAGTAGCAATAGTAGCAGAGCAGAAGGAAACAGTCTTATTTCAAGTTGATTGGGCACTCGTAAGACATGCATATCAAGCCTATCTCGAAATTTCATTCGCATAACATAAACATAATATTTTAAACTCTGAACCCAAATGTGTAAGTCTGTAGATTGACACCGGTCTACAGTAGATACTCACCAAGGGATCAACTATGCGAGTGCACAGCTTGTCTGCACCAGTGGAATAACTAATAGCAATCGGTTCACAGTTTCCGACATTAGTTTTGCTTTCTCTAATAACCATTCTTGAATAGTCCGCAAATTGATCTTCCAAATGTTCAGGAATTTTTTTTCGCCATTCTGTATTAAGCGCTCTAGCTATTTGTCGCATCTCCGTCTCCTTGCTATGAGCTTCATCAAACATTAATTTAATAGATTCGCCAAATGGTTTTCTCTCGTATAAAATATACTCATCAATCTTCAATATATTTTCTGTAATCTTGTTAATCAAATCTATGACTTTGAAATAGAGTTCATCTTGGTATTTCTGCAGATTAAGAATCTCGTCATAAAGAGAAACTCTGGCCCAGTCATAAATGCCCCACTGAGTCCACAGACTGGAGCGCAATTTCTTTAATTGAGTGATTAAGGTTGGCAATGCAACTGGAGTCACATCGGTACACAAATTGTCAGTAAAATCTGTACCCTGATAGGGCACTAATGGAGTTTTATAAATCTGTACAAATTTTTGTACGAGGATGGTATCATGATGGTAACAATGATGACCTTCAACATTGTAATCAAAAAATGGCGTTTCAGGTTCTTGATGTTTGCCCATGACTTTAATCTGCAAGAGGTCGTCAATATTATACAAACCATTCTCTTGGAGTAGTTCAATAATCGTCTGGTTGGCCCGACACTCCGTTATTACTTTTGACATGTGTAAAAGAGACTGTTCTGTCTTCGCATTGTTTTTAATCTGAAATTTAGCAAGATCAATTACTGAATCGAGCTGACGGAACATCGCATTCCCTTGCTGATCCCTAAGCGGTGCACAGACACCCATGTACATGATAAGGCCTAAGATCATATAAAATAGTCCAACCAGGATTGCAAACGAGAATACGCAGAATATAAGGAAAATACCACTGCAAAAAAAAAAAATGGAACATGGAATGGAATATGATCATGGCTGTTATTATGGAATCTTACCTCCTACATCGATTTTGAAAAATATATTATGTATAATGTATTTTTCTTATTGGGTACAGTAGGAATGGAAATATAATACCGACAAGAATGCGCTCACTCAGAATATTTTTGGATACTTACAGAAACATGCATCTGGCTCCTGAGACCTTGTTGCAGCACCCATCCCGATAGCCACGCCTGAGTCGTCCACAGCATCCACAAATGAGAGCAATGCCTAAGAGCAATAGAATCTGAAATTAAATAGCATATTTGGTAATCTGTTCAGATCTAGTTTTAGCTAGAAGTGCTTACGATCAACAAAAAACCACACACAACGGCATTGATAATATTACGATGGGTATTATACTTTTCATATAGATCGGCAAACGATGTGCTCGATTTCTGACTGTTTGCATGAATGTCATTGACCACCTCATCGATGATGTTACGCAGGTTGTCTGCACGTATTCGATAAATCCCTTTTCCATTCTCAACATCTTTGATTAAAGGGTCCTTGAGCATGCGTACACCATAATCCCACCGATATATTGCTAAAAATTGGTTACATCCTTGGCCTCCAGAGTAATAGTCGTTTTTATGTACATCTTCTATGGTGTTTGCGTAAAAAGAGGCGTCCGGTAGCTGTAATGGAGTACATTGATTTAAATTGAAAGCTTTTGTTTTAAGACATCCTCTTCTACCTTGTCAAAATGAAGACATTTGGAACTATCAAGATTCTGGACATCCGATGTTCTTAAGAACCGAAGACATTCTTCGTTGCCGCAGAGTACAGTACAGGCGTAAATTATGTCACGCTTTACGCTGCGCAGGCCTAACAAAAAAGGTGAGGGTAATAAGAAAATTGAAAGAATAAAATGTTTACCATCTCGCAGTTGTCCACCATACAAAAGTAGATCCTTTTGCCAAAATTGCACTTTCCTCATTAGTCTCCCTGCTTCTTCCATATTCTCAAATACGCGCGATAAATTTTTGTTTGGATCAAACTTCACCTGTCTGTAGGTTGCTTCGAACATGATAAAATTAATTCCTGTGGAAAAACCAATTGAAAACTTTGCAGTGGGACGTAACCGACTGCTTAATTCTCTGATACTAGTAAAAGATATTATCAATCTGTTATACAAGTTTCGTGACTCTAGCTCTAGTGTTGTGGGAGATATTAGGTCTTATTGGTTTCATCTATCGAAAGTTTTCGATTTTCGAGATGTCCTGAACTCAGTTGTTAGATATACAATTATAGTTGTATTGCCGAAATTCTCTTTAGAAAGCTCTGCACCCTAAAATGTAAGCAAGCACTTGTGGAGATGCTCTTTTTTTTACTCAGGTAGCACCTGTTTTCAATCATTAGCTTGCGACAATAGGTGAATATCGATATCGATGGTATAAAATATACTTGATCTGCCCGGGTTACGGGAAAGTTATATTCTAAAACTTAAAGTCTCTGTGATCTGAAAATTTGTAGTGGGTAGATGCATAGACGGACATTAAAGTCAAGTTGTTTATTGTGAGCACCTGCCGCAATGGCTTAGTCTCACAGTGCCATGCACAAGAATTAAGTTAAGCGTCAATTACCACCCCTTTGAAAGGTATATTCCGCAGGTATAAGCTTGATGTCATTACTGTTTGGTGGAGAACTTCCACCTTGGTTTGGAGGGCCGCCTATTAAACGACATCCGATCTATTGGTATTATCACGGCACCCTGTTGGACAGCGCAACAACACGCCGAGTTAAAAACTCTGCCTGCACAGTCACCACGATACTCCCCGAAGGGCTGCAACCTAAAACCAGGACGGAACTATGTTCCGCGGGCTTTTGATTACCCGTGGTACCGGAAAACAAGCCTCTGGTCAGGCCTCGTAACAGAGGTACTACCTATTTAAATTGCTGAGTCAAGGAATAGACGGTCAGACAGATAGGCTTGGCTGGATCGACTCGGCTATTGATTCTAATCAGGATTGTGTATACTTTATAGGATTGGAGATGCTTCCTTCTGCCCATAACATACTTCTGCACAAAACCATTGTACCAAATTTAGCCAGTATAAATAAAGGAATAGGAATAGATTGCATACTTTGAATGACATTAGTCAAATGGGTTAGTAATTCTTCATAGTTAAATACAAGCAAGTGGTAAATGTGGTCTGAAACATCTTTTAGGTACTTGCAGGTATTTTCGGTGCCCCGTCTCACGTTATTGCCAGATTCTTTAAGGCCATGATCGAACATTATATTGCTCTGGAAACCAATGATGGCAGTAAAGCTACGATTATTATAATTAGAATGTTGCACTTAGTCAGTGGTTGATTGGACCTACAGAATGCCAATAAGAAGCACTGAGAGAATAAAACCATAGCAGCAGCGTGCGCGATTGTCCTTGGGCAAATCGCATGATGGACATCCTTTGGAACATCGATAGTAGTTGAAGCAATAATAACAGACGCTATCAACAAATACGATTTATTAGTGTGATAAAATACTCAATTATATTATTTGGTTAGACATAAAATAATATATATAATGCTATAGTTGGTGTAGGCATGATTTAGTTATGTATAAGTTAAACGCTCTGCATGAAGCATTGGCTATCAATCCAGACGGACAATAATGGTAATTCAATAATTTCAATATTTTCGTAGAGATATGATGAGGATTCAACGAAACAAATACAATCTGCTCGAATGTTAAAAGTATAGCAATAAGATCAATATAAGAATTAGTTTTGGACTATCACTTGAGTGTTTCTAACTCGAACTTAATGAAATTTGGGCAGTTGATCAACAATTTGTCAATGCACATTTTAAAGATCAATTGAATGCCTTTACCTTTAAATTTTCGGTTTATATAGGCATTTTACCTATTTCCAATGGGTTCAGAGAATAAAAAGCAAAAGTTTTTGCTGTGCAGGCGATATCATTGTGTATGTACTCACGCTATGAAGGGCATAATAATTATGAGGAAGAGCAGAGCAATCACACAAATGGCAAACACCCAGTAATGCGCCAAAAGATTCCGCCAGTCATTCCTCTCAATCATAGGTCCAAGGTGAAGGCTATCTGAGCCTATTTCCTTGACAATATAGCCTAGAATGAAATTGTCGATTATGTATCCAGCCCATGAAAATTTTGGTATTGCTCACCATGCGGTAGCGCAGGAGCACCTGGTATGAGAGTATCGAATAAGAAATGAGTCACTTTGGACACGAAATCCACTGCGGTAGTGGGGTACAATGGCTCTTTTATATATTCCACTTCCGATTCGTACTTTGTGTACTCAGTATAAGGATAAATTTCAGCTGCTTCCTTGTTTCTTTGAAACACTGTTTTCTGCTTTTCTCCATTGCCAGCGTAACTTGGCCATATTAAAAGGCTTAAGCTACATATAACCAAACCGGCGATTCTACGCATTTTCGAGTCACGTTTGTAGGACATCGCCTTTAACTTCTCAGAATGATCGGCTAGGTGCTTGAAGAATTCTAAACTGTTTGGTTTAGCGTTGTTTCTTAGAATTATTAACTTTTTTTTATGTATATATAAATTTTTAATAGGTGACGTGAAAGTTGATGTGACCTCAATTGGAAGTAGAAACGAATGAGATATGACATCCATATAAATAATTCTCAGACATCTACGTTAAGAATGTCAGTTTTTATTTGCGCTGTATTTGTAAATATATAAAGTTGTGTAACTTTTCTTGCACATAAGTCTTCGATATTTAAGCTCTATGCACAAAATTATTACATTTAAAACTAAAGCTGATCAATTCAGTTGCAATCAAATCAAATATTCAAAATCTACAAAATACTTCCATTTGTCGGTTTTCTTTATTCTTCTTTTTGCTTGTTGTTGCTACTTTCGAAGTCTTCGGGCACTGTTACCTCCGTTTGTTGGTCGAGTGTCACAGCACCGCCCTCATAATGGTATTCATTAACTTCATTACACGTACAGAAGTTGGGGACATTTAATGGTGGCTTGAGCACGCCGCCTGTGCATATTGGACAACTGGTTTTGGACATTGTGGCTTAGTGCTGACGAAATGTGGATAAAAAACGCAACACACTTACCCATTCTCAGCAGCTGACTTGTGGACTGGATAAATCTTGTTGTACAGACACATCAACCGATGGGCTACAAAAAGGGTGGGCAGTAAAAGAAGCCCGCCAAGAAGCACACCAACCCATAATCCATTCTAAAATATAAATAATAAAATGAATACAATTGCACAGAATTTTTAAAATCAACCTTATGTGAAAATAGACCAGACAACCATAACTTTTTGGTTTATTGAAGTAATTCCGAAGTTAACTAAAGAAATTCTGAAAATTAAAAAATTGCACGAAATCGACAATCCCAAATAATTAGTAGCAATAGTAGCAGAGCAGAAGGAAACAGTCTTATTTCAAGTTGATTGGGCACTCATAAGACATGCATATCAAGCCTATCTCGAAATTTCATTCGCATAACATAAACATAATATTTTAAACTCTGAACCCAAATGTGTAAGTCTGTAGATTGACACCGGTCTACAGTAGATACTCACCAAGGGATCAACTATGCGAGTGCACAGCTTGTCTGCACCAGTGGAATAACTAATAGCAATCGGTTCACAGTTTCCGACATTAGTTTTGCTTTCTCTAATAACCATTCTTGAATAGTCCGCAAATTGATCTTCCAAATGTTCAGGTATTTTTTTTCGCCATTCTGTATTAAGCGCTCTAGCTATTTGTCGCATCTCCGTCTCCTTGCTATGAGCTTCATCAAACATTAATTTAATAGATTCGCCAAATGGTTTTCTCTCGTATAAAATATACTCATCAATCTTCAATATATTTTCTGTAATCTTGTTAATCAAATCTATGACTTTGAAATAGAGTTCATCTTGGTATTTCTGCAGATTAAGAATCTCGTCATAAAGAGAAACTCTGGCCCAGTCATAAATGCCCCACTGAGTCCACAGACTGGAGCGCAATTCCTTTAATTGAGTTATTAAGTATGGCAATGCAACTGGTGTCACATCGGTACACAAATTGTCAGTAAAATCTGAACCCGTATAAGGGTTCAACAGACTTTTCCAAAGAGGTTCTAATTTTATAAAATAGGAACTAGTCGGAAAATAACAATGATAATTTTCTACGTCGTAACCAAAAAACGGCGTTTCAGGTTCTTTATGTTTGCCCATGACTTTAATCTGCAAGAGGTCGTCAATATCATACAAACCATTCTCTTGGAGTAGTTCAATGATCGTCTGGTTGGCCCGACACTCCGTTATTACTTTTGACATGTGTAAAAGAGACTCTTCTGTCTTCGCATTGTTTTTAATCTGAAATTTAGCAAGATCAATTACTGAATCGAGCTGACGGAACATCGCATTCCCTTGCTGATCCCTAAGCGGTGCACAGACACCCATGTACATGATAAGGCCCAAGATCATATAAAATAGTCCAACCAGGATTGCAAACGAGAATACGCAGAATATAAGGAAAATACCACTGCAAAAAAAAAAAAATGGAACTGCTATTGAAATCACTTAAAAACAAGCACCATCAACTTCCTATCACGCCAAAGATATAATATCCATATAAAATATAGATCTTTTTTTTATTGGTTCTGAGATCGATGTGTTCTTATAGACGAATATGGCTGTTATTATGAAATCTTACCTGCTACATCGATTTTGAAAAATGTATTACAGTAGGACTAGGAATATAATACCGACTAGAATGCGCTCTCAGAATATTTTTGGGTACTTACAGAAACATGCATCTGGCTCCTGAGACCTTGTTGCAGCACCCATCCCGATAGCCACGCCTAAGTCGTCCACAGCATCCACAAATGAGAGCAATGCCTAAGACCAATAGAATCTGAAATTAAATAGCATATTTGGTAATCTGTTCAGATCTAGTTTTAGCTAGAAGTGCTTACGATCAACAAAAGACCACACACAACGGCATTGATAATATTACGATGGGTATTATACTTTTCATATAGATCGGCAAACGATGTGCTCGATTTCTGACTGTTTGCATGAATGTCATTGACCACCTCATCGATGATGTTACGCAGATTGTCTGCATGAATTCGATAAAGCTCTTTTCCATTCTGAACATCTTTTATTAAAGGATCCTTGAGCATGTGTACACCATAATCCCACCGATGTCCTGCCAACCAAATGTCACATTGGGTTCTCTCGCCTGAAGAAACATAAGTTTGTCTAGCTTCGTGTTCTATGACTTTGGCGTAAAAAGAAGCGTCTGGTAGCTGTGATAGAGTACAGTGAATTTAATGAAAAGCTTCTGATTTTACACTTTCTCTTATACCTTGTCAAAATGAAGACATTTGGAACTATCGAGATTCTGGACATCCGATGTTCTTAAGAACCGAAGACATTCTTCGTTGCCGCAGAGAACAGTACATGCGTAAATTATGTCACGCTTTACGCTGCGCAGGCCTAACATACGTGAACAAAAGAGGTGAGGGTAATAAGTATACTAAAAGAATAAAATGTTTACCATCTCGCAGTTGTCCACCATAAAAAAGTAGATCCTTTTGCCAAAATTTCACTTCATTCATTAGTCTCCCCGCCTCTTGAAAACTAGCAAATGGGCGTGAAAAGTCTTTTTTTGGATCACGCTTAATATGTCTGTACGTTGCATCGAACATGATATAATTAATACCTGTGGAAAAACCAATTGAAAACTTTGCGGTAGGACGTAACGGACTGCAATATTCTCTGATACCAGTAAAAGATTATCAATTTGTCATACAAGTTTCGTGACTCTAGCTCTAGTGTTGTGGGAGATATTTGGTCTTATTGGTTTCATCTATCGATAGTTATCGATTTTCGAGATATCCTGAACCCTCTTAAATATACAATTATAGTTGTATTGCCGAATTTCCAATTAGAAAGCTTTTCACCCTAAAATGTAAGCAAGCATGTGTGGAAATTCATATAAGTATGGTTTTATTTTAACCGAACTGAAATCATCCGCATGCGACATCGCGATCATACTAAGTATCGGGACACTGCAAAATACACACATATCTCATTCATTAGGTCTGGTAGTCTCTGGGATATGGCAATTCGCGACGGGTAGCCGGACAGACAGACAGGCATTGAAGGATCGACTCGGCTATTGATTCTAATCAGGATTGTGTATACTTTATGGGGTTGGAGATGCTTCCTTCTGCCTGTAACATACTTCTGCACAAAACCATTGTACTAAATTCAACCAGGATAAATAAAGCAGTAGGTGGGGTAGAGAATTCAATAGGAATAGATTGCATACTTTGAATGACATTAGTCAAATGAGTTAGTAATTCTTCATAGTTAAATACAAGCAAGTGGTAAATGTGGTCTGAAACATCTTTTAGGTACTTGCAGGTATTTTCGGTGCCCCGTCTCATGATATTGCCAGATTCTTTAAGGCCATGATCCAACATTATATAGCTCTGGGAACCAATGACGGCCGTAAAGCTACGATTATTATAATTAGAATGTTGCACTTAGTCAGTGGTTGATTGGACCTACAGAATGCCAATAAGAAGCACTGAGAGAATAAAACCATAGCAGCAGCGCGCGCGATTGTCCTTGGGCAAATCGCATGATGGACATCCTTTGGAACATCGATAGTAGTTGAAGCAATAATAACAGACGCTATCAACAAATACGATTGATTAGTGTGATATAATAGTCAATTATATTATTTGGTTAGACATAAAATAATATATATAATGCTATAGTTGGTGTGATATGATATGATGAGGATTCAACGAAACAAATACTATCTGCTCGAATGTTAAAAGTATAGCAATAAGATCAATATAAGAATTAGTTTTGGACTATCACTTGGGTGTTTCTAACTCGAACTTAATGAAAATTGTGCAGTTTATCAACAATTTGTCAATGCACATTTTATAGATCAATTGAATGCCTTTACCTTTAAATTTTCGGATAATATAGGCATTTTACCTATTTCCAATGGGTTCAGAGAATAAAAAGCAAAAGTTTTTGCTGTGCAGGCGATATCATTGTGTATGTACTCACGCTATGAAGGGCATAATAATTATGAGGAAGAGCAGAGCAATCACACAAATGGCAAACACCCAGTAATGTGCCAAAAGATTCCGCCAGTCATTCCTCTCAATCATAGGTCCAAGGTGAAGGCTATCTGAGCCTATTTCCTTGACAATATAGCCTAGAATGAAATTGTCGATTATGTATCCAGCCCATGAAAATTTTGGTATTGCTCACCATGCGGTAGCGCAGGAGCACCTGGTATGAGAGTATCGAATAAGAAATGAGTCACTTTGGACACGAAATCCACTGCGGTAGTGGGGTACAATGGCTCTTTTATATATTCCACTTCCGATTCGTACTTTGTGTACTCAGTATAAGGATAAATTTCAGCTGCTTCCTTGTTTCTTTGAAACACTGTTTTCTGCTTTTCTCCATTGCCAGCGTAACTTGGCCATATTAAAAGGCTTAAGCTACATATAACCAAACCGGCGATTCTACGCATTTTCGAGTCACGTTTGTAGGACATCGCCTTTAACTTCTCAGAATGATCGGCTAGGTGCTTGAAGAATTCTAATCTTATTATATTTCCGTTTCTTTGTTTACATTGACTGTGATTGTCGCTTAAGTCAACTGTTTGGTTTGGCGTTGTTTCTTACACTTATTAACTGGTTTGTGTATATATAAATTTCTAACAAGTGACGTGAAAGTTTATGTCACCTCAATTGTAAGTAGAAACGAATAAGATATGACAGCTATATAAGTAATGCTCAGAGCTATCCTTTTAGCCATGATAAATTTCCTACACATCTTAGACTAATACATATTTTGTTGTGATTGGTATTATCTTCCAAGGACATTGATGCACTGGTTGGGATCTGAGTTTGTGAACAGAGGGAAAGCTTATGGCCATGAAAATAAATTATTTCTTCCTTACATGACTACTATTTTTGTTTGAATGGTATTTTTTGTTTCACCTTTAAGTTGGATTTGCCCAACTTATTGTGCCATACATAGGAAACGGATGCGGAAATAAAATAATAATGACAGAAAAATCATTGGAAAAGTGAATGCGCATTGCAAGTGACAAAATGAGAAATTGTTGAACATAACAGGCATATGAACTGGGCTTTCCATCAACTCGCTGGTCATTCAAATTTAAACAGAAATAACCTCATTATCAGACATACCAAAAATTTGTGTGCTTACTAACACATGCATCAAACATACATTATAAACCACAGGCATAAGTATCTGACATAAACAAGCTTATATTAATTCTCGTGCCGCAGATAACTTGACGTATCCTCATCATCAACATCAGCATTAAGTCGCCAATGATTAATTTTTATCATTGTTCTGTGAAAATAGCATCTGTTGCGCCAATGACCGCACAGACGGTCAAAAGAGGCGGCCAGCCAGCCAGTCGTCTGATTTCCCATCTGGAGAACTGACCAAGCAACCACCCAGCCAGTAAACATCCCACCCACACAAAATAACGCAATAAGCCTCAATTAAATGAAAATTTATTGTAGGCTACGTTGTCAGCTGTCTCCAAGTTTGAATACATACATTGATCTCATTTAAATATATAGTATATTGACAATTGCGCATGTACATCTACAGGGAACAGAATTATCGTAATTTCGTGATTTGCTTCTTATTATATCTTCTACATCTATATTTATTTAAAGAGAAAAAAAAAGATTTCTGAGAATAATCATTACTACATAGAAAAATTGTTTCGGGTAAATAATAAAATAGTTAAGTAAAATGTATATGATTTTTTTTTCAGTATTTATAATGAAATGTTTTCCGCTTAATTAACATTATTAATGAAATTTGCTGCATTTCTAAATTATTTTGGAAATTCGAGAATCTATTAGGAATTTGTATTATATTTCTTAATATATATGTATACATTATATTTATTTATATTTTGAAATATTTAATTATACCTAACACAAGTTAGTTCTCTCTATAAATTTACATTTTTTGTACATCTTAATAAATTTTTGTCTTAGTTTTTTTTGACATGATAATGCTAGAATCAACATTTTTTGTTATGATTATTATGTTTATAACTTATATGATGTGCGCCTAAAGCAGAGAGGGAGGATACACTATTGAAAGATACCGTTTCCACCACTTGACGTGGGTTATCATTGTCCCAAGCAGCAGCAACAACAACATCTAAAATGTCAAGTTCAACTATTCGTATTTGTTTGAGCCGTTTTGTAAGGCTCTTGTTATTACATGCGACCCACATTGATTTACATATTTGTGTACATATCCAACACATAAACACAGTCACATACGCTTATATAAACCAATAGGGTTTGAGCTGATGTTAAGTAACGAAATCTAGCCCCGAACAGGGCAATCTGTTTGCTTTGGCCAAACGCATATAGCCGGCAAATGTTTGGCAATGACTCAGCAGAAGATAAACGTTGGCCGTAGCATAAAGTATCCTTAAATTCGAATTTGATGGCAAGTGTGTATGTATGTCTGAGTGTGTGAAGCGAGTTGACGAGTGGATCCGAATGTGCTCTGAGTATATGCACTTGACCAGACTGCTCGTATTGAATTTAGCACAGCGTGTTGGCCCGGTCCAAAGACGTCCAAACCGGTTCTGAGCAGGCCATTCAGATACTACCTTTATGAATGTCTATGTGTGTGTGAGTGTTACAGTGTGCGATTGCGATCGCATCTAATATCAAGTTCAAGGTCACTGTACACGTGTACATCTATATATTATTAACAAATTAAATTCAAAAGAGCGTTTTCCCTCTATCTCTCTCTCTGTGTTTCTGTCTTACTCTTTGACTGTAATTGTTGGATGTTAAACGTAGCTGTCATTTTCATTTAATGAGTTGGCTAGATAAACATTAGGTTCTCACGATTGCACCCACACACATTTACTACGGCTGCAAAAAAATGTAGAAAAGGTGATCATGATGTATACGCCCTGTCTTAGAACGAATTGCGACACATCTACAAAGAACAGGTGAGTAATGTTGCAATTCGTTTGCTGGTAATTGGAAGCTGCATATTCTATGTCAGTTTGGTACCAGCCCGTTCCAAAATGACTCAGTTGTGTTTCCAGTGAAGTCGAGGCTCTAAACAAAAACAAAGGAAATTAACACCAAACACGGCGTTTTCGATTCGAATTACTCATACGCACCGTGTTGCGATATCGTTCCAGTTTTGTTCTAGAGAATGATTTCAAGCAAATGTACAACTTACAAATAATTTCGTTTGAACTAAGCATGCATAAGGATTGACTGATAAATGTTGCCAACCATATGTAAGACATAAATCGCATATAGTACAATTTTCAACAGAAGCAGTTGTCAAATATTCATTTGACTTGTGTATG